>VDFB02193867.1:240360067-240388653 GCA_007258455.2 Sequoia sempervirens | reverse complement strand
AGGGAGGTCAAAAGTATGTTATGGCATGATGCCCTAGTTGGGAAAAGAGGGGTTTTGAATGAAAAATAGAGGTTTGAGGGAGTAAAAGTGGGTAAAGTTAGCGGGAAACATAATTTGGTGGTCAATTAAGTTTGTGCAAGTAGAATGAAGAGTGTTGGAAGAGGTTTTGAGGTTGTACGAGGTTTGGATATGGGGTTTTCAATAAACCTTAGTGAAATTTGAGAAAAGTGAGGGTTTAGAGGATAGTGGGGTTAGAGGGCCAATCATGCCCTAAAAATTGTGGATTTTGTGGATTTGTAGACTGGTAAATTCTTCCCAATGGTGTTTTGCAATTGGAATAGTGATTGAGAGGGTGTTGCTTTGTTAAATAGACCTATTTGGGGGTCTAGGACAACATTGAGTTCATTTCTTATTTGTATTATAAATTATTTAACTTGCTTTCTCTTGAGTCCATTTCCTATACAAGAAATAATATTACAAAAAGCTGACATATAAATCTTTCGATGTGTTTATATGGTGACGAATCAAGAACAAAACAATTGATTTTGCACTATCAAGATTATGCTGTGAAAATGTTTAAAGACTAATCAAGATAAATGTTTATATGATAATGTGTCAAGAAGTTAACTAGTTCATCTACTTTGAATATTATGTTTTGCAAGTGTTGTGAAGATTATGTATCCTTCGCTTAATTGAGTTGTTCCAATCAAAGGATTAAATATATATTGGAATCTTTTTATGAATCATTTCATGGAATACCAATTGAAAATATGTTTTTTGCTTTTACATAAATTTGTTTAGCATCAATCAATTAATATTCAAGACAAACTATGAAGGACAACAATGATCAATGATAGGGCTAACCAATTAATAAGTATACACGTGAATAAGTCAAGCATGTACATGTGAATAAGGGAAGCACAAGTACTCAAAAACACGTAAGCCTTGAAGTATACACACGAAGACATAGTATGTACACAAATTAATACAAAGTATATGCATGAATACAAGGTATAAACATGAAAACACGTAAGTCGCAAAGTATACATTGGAACACACATAAGTCACAAAGTATACACTTGAATACACATAACTCATATCTATTGAACCATGAATTTATAATGCAAATATGGACACCATCAATAAATTTTTTTTGTATTAACCAAATAGCCATGTACGCATACATCAATATATGTCGATATAAGTATAAAATATAGGTATAAAATAGCCATATAGGCTTACGAGAATGCCATATAGGCATACAATGTCAAATATATCCAATACAAAATATGTACAAAACTGCCATGTAGGCATACAACAAAGGGCTCTGGAATCAAAAGTCATTGCTCTCCATGCTCTGGAAATAAATTTTTTCCCTTTGCTTGTTGATCGGATGGCGATAGGTCTGTCACTTGTTTGTGTTACACTCGAGGAATGCTCCTGCTCCTCCTCCTAGTGTTTAGTTCTTGGTGAAGTTTTAACTATTACAATAAGAAGTAAAACATTAATATATAGAAATTACATTATAAAAAATGATATATTTAACAACCGCCATCTCACGATCACTCTTCACGAGGGAAATATTCACACACCCATGCTGAGGCATGCTCAAGCCCTGTATAAACCATCTAAATAGAAATTAAACTATGAATCAATAATGGTTTGCTTTTTCACTAACTAACATCTATAACAATGAATGTAAATTGAAATTTAGTAATTTGCCTCATACCTCCCCTGTCAAAGCCATCAAGGATTCTATAGCAGATGAAACATCGATGTCCATTGCCATCTAAACATTTGGAGGTGCCTCTGCTTGCAACATCTAAAAATAAAACAACAAATTATTCAATCACAAAAACTAAAATAGTGATCCACGTCATGACTTATAATGTATGAGATAATGAACAAAATTTTGAGTACTTATTAGACTATATATTTCTAACTATCATGCTTACTATTTTCCCTATCCATATCTTGTTCGAAAGCACATGTTTTTAGGCTTTTACCCATAGTAGCAAGTCGATGAACTGTTTGATAAAATTATTTCATAGACATGTATGATAATTGTGGTGGCATAGAGAAGGCAGTGAACCGTTTGAAAAAATGCCTCAAAGAAATGGGGTCTCGTGGTGATGGAATGCCATTACAAACAAATGCACATCATGGCATTCCATCACCATAAGACTGCATTTTTTTCAGGCATTTTTTTAGATAGTTCATTACCTTCTCTATGGTATTAATGCTTACTATTATGCTTTGATAGAAATTTTTCCAAGCATCCATAGTTTTTTGAAAACACCTATTTTAGGCTTTTAACCATAGCAGCAAGGAAGTGAGTAGTTTGATAAAATTCTTTGGTACACATGTATGAAAAATGTGGTATCATAGAAAAGGTGGTCAGCTGTTTGAAGAAATGCCTCAAAGAAATGTGGTCTCATGGTGATGGAATGGCATTCCATCACCATGAGACCACATTTCTTTGAGGCATTTTTTCAAACTACTAACTGCCATGTCTATGCTATTGCTTACTATTATGCTTTGATATATTTTTTCCAAGCATCCATAGTTTGTTGGAAACCATTTTTAATATTTAGCCATAGTAATTGAGGAAATGAATTGTTTGATAAATGCTTTTGGTAGACATGTATGGAAATGTGGTAGCATAGAAAAGGAAGTAAGCTGTTTGAAAGAATTGCCTCCAAAGGGGTGGGTCTCATGGTGGATAAAATCACCATGAGACCTGACCCTGAGGAATTTTCAAAAACTTATTGCCTTGTCTATGCTATTTCTTACTATTATTCTTTCATATATTCCTTCCAAGCATCCATAGCATAGACAAGGTAGTGAACTGTTTGAAAAGATGTCGAGCAGTAAAAAGTGGTCTCATGGAATTCCATGACAAGCAAATGCAATTGGAAGCTGCTCCTAGACTTATTACTTATGCTATGTGAAGTAATTACATCACTGCTTATGTTGACTTTCTAAACAACTATATTATAGTTAAAATTTTGTCATCTATCAACATCTAGTTATTAGTTATGGAATGTGAAGTAATGCTTTGAGTTTGAATGATGTGTAATGCAACATAATCAATGATATGAATATAAACTACACAAATCTATTAAATAAAATTCATTAGTTGAACTCTTTATTCTATTACCATTGTAGGTTTGAGTAAATCCACTGCACTGGGAGGTGTTCCCTCGAAACCTCCAATATTAGCCTGTTCAACATCCAAAATCACATATTAAAATACCATTAGTAAAACAATGCTATTAACATGTAATAAATTTATAATTTTTTACTAGTTACATACCCCACCGATAGGTGTACTGCAAAAATAAGTAGCTGAGGGCTGGTGTATCCAGTCTCAACACTGTGACCCTATAATTTTATTAAAATCATAAAACTAAATTAGTTAATCTTGCATTTCAAAATTGAAATTTAATAAATTAAATTCAATGGAACATGCTAAATTTTACCTGAGTATCAATGCCATACACATCATGCAAAATGTAGCTTCCCTCTCCATCTCCATAGGCATGCTTAGATGGGTCTTGCGTAGTAGCCTCTTGAGTGGTGGGGTCATATGAACAAGTCACCCCACAAGATTGACACACATGGGTTTGAAGGCCACCACTCGAAGACTCCGCTGGATGGCATTGTAGAATAAGGCTAGCATGTTGGATGACACTCTGGGTCAAAGTGTCGATCTCCTACAATGTCTCTACATCAACACTCTCCTTCGTGATGGAAGTGAGAACAATGTGCTCATGAGGCAGCCTAGTGAGAGGTCATCTCCCTTGCCATGTAGGATCTGGCTGTGCACTGGGTCTATCCTGAGCTGACCCCTCACCTCTCCCCTGGAAGTCCCTCATATCAAAATAATTTGGGATTTGGTTCAATATGAACTCATAGTATAGTTTCCTAAGGAAATACTACAAGACTTCACAATTTTTGCATGGTGGGTAATAAAAAACCATGTACCACCTATCATAAAAAAGCTCCTAATCTATTGGTGGTGGCACCAATGAATAGGAAACCTCTTCGCATTGAGGGTAATATTTTGATGTGTGCATGGGTTAGTGAATAATGAGCACAAATCATCTTTTATAATTTTTAAATCCTTTACATCTTTATATGATAACTTATCCACGTAATAAGCCCTAGACGCCTTCCTCCTATCTTGCCATCTAGTTATTTGTTTGCTAATTGAATCTGCATTTTTTAACATATCTTGCAATGAAGTTGTCAGGGTCATTCTTTTTGTGGTCGAACCATTTGGATCACTCAACCTATTGATTAAATCCTCAAGTTGTTTTTTGTTGTTCTCAATTTCACTCATTAAATTTTGTTGAGTTCCAAAAGGGTGTTGAGGGATTGGTGGAGGAGGTTGTTGTTGTGGTTGATTTTGTTGTTGAGGATTTTGTTCTTAAGGATTTTGTTACTCTGCTTGTTGATGATTTGTAGGTTGATTTTCATCTCCTACAAATTCAAAAAAAAAAAAAATCAAATACAACCTAAAAGTAACAAATTCAACCTAAAACTAACAAATTAAAAAAAAAAGCAAACAATCCTTACCTCTCACACCTCCTTGTCGACGTGGCAACATCCTCGCGATGAAATAGCAACCGTTGATGAAGATTTTTGCACAATACTTCCTCTTAGAACACGAGCGCACAAAAATGGGGGTTTTGGCCTCAGGCTCGACACACCAAGCCATAACAGGAGCACGTTATAATGCACTCACGATATGTTTTCATAACTTTTTTAAAAAGTTGTCCATAAACTAGCTACCCATCTTCATACACCCGCCCCCTAAAGTTTCTTCCAAAGATCACAAGAGCACTTTGTAGTGTAGAAAATTATCACCCTTAACAATTTTATACTATGTTTTGTCCCACTTAATTTATTGGACCTAATTGAACCTGATTTGAGCCCCTAATTTCTTAAATTATGCATCTCAAGGCCTATTTTTTATTGTTTTCTAAAGAATTGCAAGCATTGAATAAATGCATACAATTGTTACTTTTACCCCAACACCTTAAATTCTAGAAAATAGGGATGGGACTCATTTTCCTAAATGGGACTCATTCACTCAATGGGAGCATTATCCCGCTACTTTGTTTCCCTCCAAATTTTGACATGTTGGTGGTGGCATGTTGTAACATTTGAATTTCCACTTGTAAAGGTCGACTATTGAGGTCTATTTTTTGGGAAATTAAACAAATTCCTATAAATACCTATTCTTTATACCATTTGAAAATAGAACACAATTTGGAAAGAGAATTTATAATCAAGCATTATTTTCAAGATCAACATTTTAAAATTTATTGCAACAATTCAAGATCCAAGCATCATCTCAAAGTGTATGCAAGTTTATGTGTTCATGTTATCATTGTTTTTTGAAGGCTAACCATTTTTCTAGGTCTCCAAAGCATTCAAGCATTCAAGCAAAGCAAGATCCAAGAGTTTGGAGTGATGTGTATGACTCCATTCCTTCAAGGAAGCCATTGAAGGGTTGTGAGTTGCAACATTTTGTGGTTTCATCATTCCTTCCTTTCAATTATCCATTTATCATTAATATTGCCATTGTGAAAGTGGAAAAACTTACATGGGGTTTGAATGAGGAAAGCCACTAAAATGGCCCAACATTTCCTCTCTTTGTGAATGTGCAAATCTTAGGTTGAAGAGGATTGAAGAAAAATTCTCCACTATTGCATCTGTTGTCACAAACCTTGTCAAGACATGAAAAGCTACCTACAAAATTTACCGATGGTATTTCAATAACTCTACACTTGTGGAAATAGGGATCTAAGATCTACCACTAGAGGACCCCAAAAGTTGAGCAGGACACCCCTACAAGGACTTAAACGCCCTTGGGAAACTATGTCCTTCTACAATGGTTGAAACAAGATTTTCTAAGTTGGTATGTATATCACTCTATACTCGTCAAATCCACCTACAAATTACTATTTTTGTTTGTCAGTTGTCAAGATCTTGAAATTTACATATTATGGAACATAGCCTAATTAGGTTAATCATTCCAAATCATTTCCAATCCATTCCCATCTTCAATTAGATGTAGATCCAAGTCTGATTAGCTCACCTTCATTGTTGTAAATCAATCTAATCACCTTGTTGATCTACATCTTAATGTAACTTGGAAAAAGGCCACCTTGTATCCTAGGTTCTTTGCATTTAGTACCCAATATACCTTTTTCTATGTTACATTTTGGTGAACCTCTCCTACTTGGGAAGACATTATGTTGCAAGAAGATGAAATCATTGACATATTTCTTAATATCACTTTGCCTAGTTTTCATTCATCTCCCAACATCTATCCCACTTGTGAGAATGTTTTGGTGTAAAAGGATGCAATTATAGATAATCATGACAATCATAGTTTTCCTTCTCCCTATACGTCTCCTACTTGTGACGAAGGTACCTTAGTGTTAGAAGATCCAATCAGTGAGAGTCATGAGAATCTTGTTTGTCCCTCTCCCAATGCTTCTCCCATTTGGGAAGATATTATGGCACAAGAGGATGAAATCATTGATAAATTTCTTCCAAAATATAGTAAGATGGCTTGATTAGATGAAGATGATAAGGTCACCTTTAGATTCCCCCTCATTAGTAAATTTTATTATCAAATTTTCCCCAACATATGACTTAACTAGTTACTAGTTTGAGAGTTTGAGGAAAACAATAGGTTTCATGATCATATTTATAGTAAAGACAATAAAAGGAACTATCACCATATTACATATGTATCTAATAGCTCAGGGAATTCACAAATAAAAATTAACTAAGGTCAAATGGAATATGTTATCATAGAACATTATTACACTACTTTTTTATGCTAATTATTTTAGGAGTCTTAGATTGAGCATAATTTATATTCTAACATTTACATGTGTAGGGGAAGAAGTTTCCCTCAATTTATCATTGATATTTTTACATTTATTCTATCCCTTTATTTTGTGTAAATTCTTCATTACATACATATCTAGTCCCTTCTATTTGGTAAAAATTTCCCTGGTATACATGTTGATCATATTAGTTACATCACATTCAATTGGCCTAGTATGTAGACGCATTACATTCAAATGGACACTTGGCTACATATTTGGCCTAATATAGGGAGTACAAGGCATAATGAAATGGACTAGTCATTTTCTAAGTTGATGGATAGAGTAGATCTAGTTGAGGGTTGATAAATGTACCAAATGATGCAAGTTAACTAATAAGTCCACATACATATGCAACATAAACTAAAGTGGCGTAAAACAAAGAGGTAAAGGTGTATGATATGGAATTATATCCCTTATATGTATATATTATTATAATTACAAACATATACATATATTGACATCGTGAAATATCAAAATATAATCAAACATGCTACCACCCACTTGATTAAATAAATTTAATCCATGTTCAAGGAATTTGATCAATCTCAAATTGATATGGTAAAGAGGATGTACCTTGAACTCTGGGATTCAATTTCTTAATTGTGCAATATTGTTTCATTTGCTTTTAGCTTCACACTCCAAAATTTGAGTTTTTCACCAACTTCCTTCGTATGATGTTCAACTATGTATCAATAAAATAGAATTGGTACAAAATATGAAAACAATGATTTTGTGTTATCAAATTCAAACAAAAAACATGAAAATTATCATTCAAAATATTTATTTAACATGAAAACAATAATTGATACTATCAAATTCAATCTAAAAACATACAATTTGATTCTTCTACATTATATACAATAAAAGGTGGTAGAATTGTTAAAAAAATGATTGAAATTTTGTCAAAATCATGAAAAGTGTGTTTTTGTTTTGGAGAAATCATAGTATGTTGGGTAAAATAGAGCATGTGGGTCAAAAATCATTGGATCCACATGCCTTTTGACCATTTTTTGAATTTTATTTTTTCAAAAATGTAAGTGCATTATAATGACAACATGTTATGACATACTTTCATTTGCACCTATCTTGGTTATTTACAACCCTTAGGGTTGGATTTATCTTGGGAATCCAACCCAAATGCTTGGACTTACATGCCAATGCCCAAAGATAAATGTTTTCTGTAAATTGTAAAAAATGACTAAATCTCAAGCATGCTCTCCATCAAGTTTGCATGTCTTTCAATGTTGAGTTAAAAAAATACCACTATAATATCAAGCTCTATCTTACCTTTTTAACCATATAACTTTTTCTACATTTTGAATATGTTAAATTTTAGATCTTTAATTTTTTTCTAGTGTCTTCCTTTTTTATTGAAAACCTATGCATAGTAATTTTGGTTATTGTTCATATAAATTTGAAACAAATTATATTTTCATATTTTAGAATCTATTCTATATACATTCAAAAAACCAACTTTTAATTAATTTCCAACAAAATTAGGCAGGCAATGCTCAAATTTTCATTTTTAGGATGTGTCCACTTTGAAAATTAATAAAAAATAATATTTTCATTAAAAAATTATTAGAAAAATTAGCCATAAACTTCATGGTGTTATTTTATTTTCCATTATTTAGTGATATTTTAAATACTAAAAAAATTTAACATTTTATAGGGAGCACACCAATTGTTATGCTATATTTTTCTTACAAAATAGAAGCACTTTGTGTGCTCCCCCTATTTGAACCCCTTAATATCTACCATTTAAAAAAATTAGTTTATATAGTACATTAAAAACACTACAACTCTTGTTCTTGTTGTATCTTCAAAATTTGAGTGTAACTTTCTTCAAATTCTCATCCAAGATTCATTTTTACTGATTTAAAAAAATTGTCACTTAATACCCCCTTTTGGTCCCCATTTTACATACACATACCTAACCCTAAACTATCCACCATAGACTAGACACTCCAAAATTAAGAATTAAAATATAAACCCCGAATCTTAAATTAAAAACTATAAGTAGATGTGAATTTTGTAAACCTTGAACCCTAAATCCTAAATCCTAAAATTTATAAGTGATAAATTATAAAACTAAATAATAGGTTCACTAAACCCTAAAACAATTACTTTTAATCCTAAAATGAATCGTTAATCTTAAATACTAAATCCTAAACTTCATAAATGATAAACTATAAAAAATAAATATTTAAGTTCACTAAACCGTAAAACATTTAATTTGAATCCTAAATTATGAATCTTTAATCTCTAAATCATAAATTTTAAAATATCACCCTTAATATCATAAATGATAAAATTTAAATTACTGAATCTTAGATTATAAATCCCAAACCCTATTTTATAAAACTTTAATTATAAATACTAAACCTTGAACTTTAAAACTAAAATCCTAAACACATAAATTATATTTATTTAATCATAGATCATAGAAAAAACCCTTATTGTACTCCAAATTATCATTCCCACCTTATACCTATATCTCAACTAAGTCAAGTCACTCAATATACCATGAAACTCTCTATATACACAAGGGTACATGAGAAGAGTAGTGGTATGGAAGACCAATTGTCTTAATATACCAAACTTTCTTATAAAACATAGATATATGCAAGAGAAGAGTTGTATACGAGGGTAGAGTGACATTAATGTACACATGATGCTAAAATGTCTTGGGTATGTTTGACATATGACTATTGGATTTTAATTCTTTCCCACTTCACTAGACCCTTTATGAAGAATTTAAATAACCTAGAAATGACAAATCACAAAAGGAAGAAAGAGGCTAAAGAGAAAGTATTGGGGTGAAATTCAAAAAGAAGAAGTGAGAGTAATGCTAGGAAAAAAATATTTATAATAAATAGTAATGCTATAATTTAGTTGTAGATTAGATTAAAAATTCTATATGCCTTAATTTAGCTAAAAGTTGATCTAATTTACATAAATAATCAATTATATATATTTTCTAATATAACTATGAAATTATGTAAAATAACTAAACTATCAATTATAAAATTGAGGGATGTACCTTTTGCACTCTAATATCTCATGCATTTATTTGTATATTTAATTTAGTTTATTTTTCTATAAGATAAAACTATTAAGTTTTGTTTTGTCTATTTCTTTCATTTTCTATAGCTTTGGTTTAAAATGCAATTCTAATTTTGATGCAAGTGCAAATGAGGCATCACTTATGCTTTTATAAAATTACACTAGGGATTATATCCAACTCTTCAATTTAAGGTGGCTTCAATCTAAGTAACTTCTATTAAACTAAATTAGTTTGAGCTTCTAATGTGGTGTCCACATGGCAAATTTTTCTTCTCCTATGCACACGTTATAATTTAGAGGTCAAAATGGTTAATGCCACATCATGTTCATGGGGGTCAAATAGAGTCACATAGAGACATGATTTTATATGTACATGGTACTCCAAATTAGCTTTTCTAAAATGTACAATATAAAATATTTTTTCATATTATATTATTTTATTTTTATAGGAAAGATAGATCTATTACAAAAAGATCTCTATTCAAGACATTGAAAAAATAGAAAACTAGGTCATTTAAAAAAATCACACTACACTTTACATTGATGTCTCTGTTTCAAAACAAAAATTGTTAAATAAAAAAATAAAACTACATTACAACAAAATATATAGGTCTAAAATTCTATAACCACACTAGATATTAGGCTTAATGATTTAATTTCAAGAAACTCTAGTAAGATTTTATTTGTGGTTAATAGTTGTGTTACATAAACTACCACTTACTATAAAATAATAATAAAATAATTTTAAAAATGATTGAAAACTAACAAAAATGATAGTCATAATGTTTTAAATTTTGGGTATGTGTAGGATCATCATGGAAAAAACAGGCCTTTAAGTGGCGAAAAATTCAGAAAAATTAGAGTTAGGCAACTTGACGTAAAAATTTGAATAAGTTATCTATATTATTTCAAAAATATATAAAAATAGAATCTATAGCAAATTGAATGTAGTTTCTAAACTACTAAGTTTATTTAAAAAACAAAAAATCTATTTGGTGAAAATTTGAAATTTCAAGGAAAAAATAAGAAGTAGGTGTCTGTTTGACCACTCTAACCACAATAAAATGATAATATTTTTATAAGATTTTAGATATAAGTAGAGGACTCATGTCGATGTGATGAATATTTTTTTGTAATTTTTTTCCAAGTAAATAATTAATTATGAATTTTTTATTACAACTTTTAAAAAATATAAAAACTCGTATGTCTAACCACCTTAACTTGGCCAAAACTTCATGAAATTCATTTTTTTTAATCCTATAGTATGTGAAGCATAGAATGTGACACATGTTTCAGATTCAAAAAATGTGATATTGTTTGAGAGGTATAGATGTTTTTTGATCAACCTATCAATTAGGACTTTAGTCATAATTCAAATAGAAAATGAATAATAATTATTTATTAAATTCAAAGTAAAGCATAATTTATATTGGTGGAAAGCTGAGAATTTCCGTTAAAAACCCTTTTTGTTTCATCAATTTTGGGTTAAAAGAAAGTCGTCAGCCACATACCCTACACATACCCATTATATCACCACTTTTTGACACATTATGATCCCGCACATACCCATCCATAAAGTTATAAATTGAATCTAGAGAAAGTGACACAAAGTACAAGTTTACATTATTTTTAATTCTTGACAATTTGTTTGATAGAATTTGCTAAATGTTAAAAATGATTTTAGTGACCCAATAACACTAAAAAGTGGAACATAATTGTGCTTTCAATTAATAATGGCCTATTATTAGAAGGAAGAGGCTAGAGAAGAAATCAATTGGGTAAAGGTCTAAAAGAAGAAGAGAAAAAATAACTACAAGAAAATTCTCCTTATCATTCCAATTTCTATAGCTCTAATATATTTAGAAAGAAAAAATAACTACAAGAAAAGTCTCCTTACCACTTCAATTTCTATCGCTCTAATATATTTGGAGAGTAAAAATAACTACAAGAAAAGTGTCCTTATCGCTCCAATTTTTATAGTTATAATATATTTGGTTTTGATTGTGCATTTAAGTGGATCACCATCACAAATTCAAGAATGATCTCACACTTATAGACATTATCTAGACTAGATAACTAGATTGAATTAATTGTTGGGTACATGGCTTGTCTGAAGCCCAATGTAACGACAAGTTGTTTCACCTTCTTTTAACAACATCTCCAAGTATTGTAACCGTTGTTTTTCTAACTGTCAATTCTTGGCATGCCTTGGTTATTTTGTATTTGAACCTTTCTTTGGTGGAATGGTTGGTACTTGGAGAGAGAGAATATTGTAATTCATCTTTGTAGCTATTGCGGTTGGCTATTCTTGTAAGGTACAGATTTACATTTGAATAAAGTTGGAGAATCTCTTGTTGATAGTGGATGTAGCCAGAAATCTGGTGAACCACTTTAAAATCTTTATTGTTCTTTATTTCTGTGATTGTGTGCCTTTTGTTTTGTTCTTTTTCTACAACATTATTTCTTTCATTTTCTTTGTTTTAAATCTACAATTGGTATTATAGCTCTGGTTAAGAAGCTTAGTCTAGAAGCTCATTTGTGAAGCTGATTGAAATCAGTGAAGATTTTTAGAAGTATGGACGATGCAGACAAATGGAAGATAGAGAAGTTCGTGGGGTAGAACTTCGGCTTGTGGAAAGTACAGATGGAGTCGCTACTGATCAAGCAAGACCTCTCACTTGCATTGCTGGGGAAAACAAAAGGAAAAGGTTCTATGTCGAATGAAGAGTGGGAGAAAATGGATATGAAAGCCAGGGAAACTATTTTTCTCTCATTGTCCAACGATGTGTTATTTAATGTTTTAGTTGAGAAGACTACAAAAGAGCTTTGGGATAAACTCTCCAACATGTATGAGATAGCATCGACATCGAAAAAGGTCTTTATTATGAAAAAGTTGTATAATTTAAAGATGAAAGAAAATGGGATCATGTCAAATCATTTAAATGAATTTAACACTTTAGTCACTCAATTGATCTCAATGGGAATAAAATTGGAGGATGATATCACAACAATCTTGATGTTATGTTCTTTACCAAATAGCTGGAAAGGTGTTGTGATGGCTGTGAGAACTTCAGTAGCAGCTAAAAGTAAATTAGTCTTTGATGACATAGCAGCCACACTTCTCAGCGAAGATATGAGGAGGAAAAACAAGAACCCTCTTCCAGTGGCGCTTTAACAACTGTAAGTATAGGAAATAGGGGAAGAAGTCAAGAAAGAGGTTGAAATAATAACCGAAGAAGATCTAAATCTACTCCATGATCCAAGTCCAGGGGAAGTGTTGATGGTGTTTTCTGCACAACAACTCAGATAGAAAATGATATTCTATCTCTCTTGAAAGATAACCTTCAACAATAAATTGCTGAAAATCACCCCAAGGTCTCTCGGGTGTCAGGTCATGACAATGCATAAACAACTCAGATAATATGTGAAAATGCTGGTAATCACAACCAGACCTTACTACAAGCAAACTGTATCTCTCCAATTTATCAGATTTTGCAATATTACGATCTTAAATCCTAAATCTAACCAAATGATAAAGAAACGGAAAAAGATGAGGGTGCCAGAAATGTAATGAAATCTAAACTATTTTTTAATGAACAATGCAAATGATAAATAGCTGGAACGGACCAATCTCAAATAACCAATTCCTGCTTAACCCACAATGCAATATCACAAGAACGGTGCAATCTTCTAAGGAATATAGATTTTCAAATCATAGGTCCATTCATCCACAATCGAACTAAGCACAAACATATGTATGGTCCAGGTTGACTTCACCGGCCTACTACAATCAGATAGTTATTGGGAGTATAGACCAGAGATTGCTACAAACATTCCAAGCATGAAATCATGAACACTATTCACCAAACTAATCTAATTCTAAATCTAACATGAAATCTTAGATCTTCAAGCAATTTCAAAGATGGAACAATAGGAACCATGCAAGATAAACTAACACAAAAGAATTCACCAGAGAAACCACAATGCCTCCAATTGTATTAGATCACCAAAATGTAGCAACGATTCCACTATTCTATGTTACAACATTTGCTTCAAAGAACTAACTACTATCCCTACTATAGAATGCTCTAGCTCTTTCTTAATCTAGCTTGTCTCTATTATCTCTCTAGCTAACTCCTTACAAATGAGGCAGGAATGCCATTTATAGAGAATCCTCAAACATGTCGGCCCAGCCAAACATTTACAAAGTAAAATAGCCAAAACAAGTCGGCCTCAGGAAAATCAAAATAAGGCACACATTAAATGTCGGTACATCATCAAGGTTGGCCACAACACATTCCCCAATGCAACTCAGATTAACACATGCCCTATAATAATAGGGAAGCACAAATCACGAAGTGGCATGGCATTAACTTCTGCCTCCCTTATCCTTGTTCTGATCCAGTAATTCATGAACCTTCAAAAGTACCCTATCTAGCTCAACAACAGGTGGCAATGGTAGGATCTTGAGCTGACATTCAATTGAGTCAATATCTTCCTTTGACTGCTTAACCGTTTTATCCCAATCACCCTTATATGCAAGGTACTTATCCATCATAGCCAGATAAGTCGCTGCATCATCCAGTTGTTGCCCTGTCACAGAATCCTCAATGTCTGAGGTATAGACATCATGCCACCATTTCTTCAATTGTTCAAAACTCAGGTACTTAGGGGCGATCTTCCTCCTGCCAGTCATTATCTCAAAAAATGTTATGCATCCATCATAAGCATTAGTCAAATTATCATCAATTTGCTTCTTTTGTTTGTAGATTTTCCTGATGATCTTCTGCCAGATTTGCAAGGCTTCAAACCATTCCCAAGGCTCATTAACCCTAGATGAGGAGAGGATTCCATCAACAACCAGTTAATCTTTACCATACTCCATGATGGTTTTGGTTTTCTGCAATAAGAGATCAGTGTCCTCCTTATCCTGAGATAAAACATGACTTAACTAATCCCTAGCTCTCACTGCATCCTTTCCAGTTGAAAGGATCTCCTTTATTGCATCATCTCCTTTAGCTTGTACATCCTGCAACCAATTTACTGTAGCCAGAGTAGAAGCTTTCATCTTTTCTAACTCAGAAATAGTCTCCTTTGACAAGAAACTAGCAGTAGCAGAAGAAGATGGGTGAAGAGATTGCAAAGGCTTCATCAAATCTTCTAAACATTTCCTAAGCCTTTCATTCTCTTTCTTTAGTTCATGCTTGGACTGTGTTTCCTTCCTCAATCTTCCAATGATCATTGCACTAGACCCCTCATATTCTTCAATATCTTGCTCCATAGAAGCGGGCCCAAGATTGATGGTCTGTACATTATAATCTTTCCCAGTGACCTCATGTCTACCCTTATCAACAACAGGGGTAGCAATATGAATAACCCTGTTACTATCCTCATCCCTTTCGATTTTGCAAACCACCTTGGCTGCCTTCCTCTTCTTTCCCTTTCCAATCTTGGCCAACATTTCGTCCCAGTTGAGAGGAGTGTCTTCAACAATGACTTGTTTCCTTCTGATTCCTTTATCCAGCCAATCCGGAACAGCAGGATCCACCCGGACTTCATCTTTCTTGACCTCTTCATGCTGCTCTACTGTCTCATCCTTTTCCTGTCCAGGAGATTGATCGCCTTGATTCCCCACTTCAGGTTCTTCTTCTTGCAGGGGTGATGGAGTCTTAAAAAGGACATCTTCTTTCTCAAGGGATCTGTTATCTTTGCTACCTACAGGAGAATCCTCATACTATACCAGCGGAGAAGGATGCACTTCCACATCTCCAACCTCAAGCTCAGCAGCTGCACCATAAAGTTCTCCATCCTTAAACGGTTCTGCTTCCCCATTGGTCTCATGCTCTTCGTGAGTTGTCTGCTCAAGTATACTCAATGAAGGAGAGGTAGCCTTCTACTGTTCCACCATGGATGCCACTGGAAAAGGATCTGTCTTTTGCATAGCCTCTTTAGGAGATGGAGTCCTTGACCTCCTCGAATAAACCCGGGGTTTCTCTCCTGAGCTCTCTACATCAACCACTAGAGAGTTTGCCTCATCCTTAGAAGTTACTTGATCTTTCCTCTTTGAAGCCCTAGTGGTCCTTGTCCTTTTTGGCTCGGGAGGAGTATCTTCTTTCTCTGCTTTCTCAAGTTCCTCCTCTTCTGCAGACTTACCTATTTTCAAAGTTTGACTCCTCTTCTTTCCTTTGGGTTTTCTTTTCTGCTCAGGCTCACTCTCCTTAGGGCCTCTGATTTTAATCTTGAAAGGTGAGCTTACCTTGGTTTTTCCTTTGGAATCATCCTCACCGGATTCCTCTGAGGTGGAATGAGCATTCAAATTTCCCATCAGATTAAAGGTACAAGGTACCTTCTCGCTCTCCAACTCCCACACCTTATGTTTCAACCATGACTTGGTAAATTTCATAACAGGAGCCATTAATTCTTCCAGCTCAGTTATCTCATTTTCTGACCAGTTTATCTCCCCAATGGATCTGTCCTTGACTGACTCATATGCATGATCTTGGACCAAATTCCCATCATCCTCTAACTGATCAGGGATCAACTTGACATTATACATTTTGATTACATCCACTAGAAGCCTAGAATATCTTTTCTTCCTCACCTCAAAGTCATCTTTGTTATTTGCCCAGTAGTCCTCTAGATCATCTTTGTGGTGATATTCTTTTGTAGCTTTCTTCTGTGCTTCACCAGTGATGTCAAAATTTGCCCTCTTAGAATGGAAAGAGAATCCAAAAGCACTTAATTCCTCCCCTGATGCATGAGCCGATTGGATTGAAGGGAAAACCTCAGCTATACCAATTTTCAAAGGAAAGTCTCCACCAAACCCTGTCTTGTGCTTCTCCCTTTTAACAACAGCGTCGAAATCACATATCTGCCTGGTAACCTCCAATAGCATAATGTGGTTAGTAGGATATCTTGGTAGCCTGTATGGAGCAGTCAGACACCCATCAATTCTGATGTAAGAGAAGGTGGGGAATTGTATAAACCATGCTCTGTATCTTTTAATCAGCTCCTTGGCTCCATCAGAAATTCTCACATGCTCTGTGTTCTGGAGCAACCTAGTAATATGCATGGTGAATGCATCATTTTCTCTTCTATAATTTGGATTCCCTAGGTGCAACTCAGGGTACACCTCATAAATGACATCTTGCCCAAATGTTCCTTTTGGACTCAATCCCCTGTATGGATAAAATCGAGCAAGTACATATACCACATAGGATGTCATGGTGAATTTCTTGGTTTCCAACACATCCCTCATCTGCCTGTCAATCATTGCACTGATAATCCCTGCCCAATGGTAATTGATGCCTTGTTCAATCCTGTTGATAACATGCACCATCCAATTCTCCAATACCCCAGCACTCTTCAAGCCCCCCACTCTGCTCAACAGTGTAATTGCATCATATATGTCTTGTCGGAACTTGACCCTATGTAACTGTTTAGGCAGCTTGGAGAAATGGGATTTTGGCTTCTCCAGCCAAGAATTAATCATCTGCTGAGCTTTGGCCAGTTCATCCTCATAATAAGTCTGGGCCATTTCCATGTCCAGGGCACACACACAGGCTAAGTCTGGCATATCAAATGCCTGGGCAATGGAAACTGGATTGAAATTTTCCAAGACTCTCCCCTGAGTGCTAACGATCCTCTGCGTGTCAAAGTCATATTGCCGAGCACACTCCAATATCAACTCATAGCATTGAACCGCGAGAGGAAATCCTGCCACATGAGCCAGTCCGGACTTCACCATACCCTTGGTCAGGGTTGATAAATCTTTTTGAGCTCTCCTTTCCTTGAACTCTTCATATCTCCATGCTCCTACATTGGTATCCGAAACCTCTGACCAAACTGAAGCTATCTTGCTATCCGGCCATTGACTCTTCATATCCAGCCTTATCTTTTCAGCATCTGTAACTAAGGATCCCTCTGTATCTCCCTTGGACTTTCCTGCTGCTGCCTTGCTTGATTCAGCCTACAATCACAAAAGAACCTCATGAAAACCCCATTATCATCCATATTCCAATCAAAAGGTTAGTCTCGAAACCACATGAAATCATAAAGATAAATCATTAATCATCAATCTCAAAAATACGGGAAAATCGGGCAATCCGGGAAATGCCAGGACAATCCGGGAAAATCTAGCCAGGGCAGAATTTCGGAGAAATCTGACCCAGACGGACTCATGCTGCCAAGACATCATTCATCAAATAAATCATCAGTATAAACAAAAGACATGCATGATTATCATAAGATTCGCCCATTAAACAAAAGAAACCATTACCAAACATTCGATTCATTATCCCAATTTCGAAAATCAAAATCATGTGGAATTAGGTAGAAAACCGGAAAAAATACGGATAGGTCGGATTTCCGCGGACAACTTGAAATTATGAAACTCATCATACTCCGGGAAAAGGAAAAATCTAGGAAAATCCAAGTGCACAGAAATTTTGCGGACACCTTGGAAACCCGATGATCGTTTGACACGCAGACCGTTAATCGAATGATCAAAAAAACCTCCCTATCCAAATCTAATGGGCATGAAATCAACTCCAATAGGCCAAACTTCGATTGCACATGAATTTAACTCCCAAAAAACTCTCAAGTGATTGATCTTCGTGACGAAACAATGATGCCCTAAATTCAATAACCAGACTTTTGCCATGAAAGCCAGGGTAAGCCCGAAATTTTAGATACTATCCCTCAAAATGATAAAACTAGGGCACACCAGGATCTCAAATGTTGTGAACAAGGTCGAGCTAGACGCAGGACATGAAAATCGCGACAACTCCACTCAACTTAACAAATCCGAGCCAACATACCGAAACCCTAACTTCACAAATATAGCAGACTACGCGCCAACAAGGTAAGGCCCTAACAGAAACACCTAGCCACAGGGGTATACCTGACATTCGATCATCAAAACAACAAGACGCGCAGTGCAGGCATTGAAAATTCATAAAAGATGGACCAGACCCAAACTCAATAAATATGGAATTATGAAAAAATGAGCAAGGGTCGACCCAAATAATCATGAACGATCTTTAAAGATTCAACCATAAGCGCAAAGCAATAGGAGAAGTCAACAACGTCTTACCATGGATGAAATCCGAATGAAGCTCGAGCCTGAGGAAGTCACTGCGAATCAGGGTACCCTAGCAACGAAAATACTCAACACAAGCGCTCAAGCAATCCACACGCAAGCAGACCAAATCCAACGATCAAAGCTCAAAATGAACAATCCTAAGCGCTAGAGTAGATGACAAATGAATAATGAAATCATGAAGAGCACTAAAAGCCTTTAAATCCGCTCACAATCGCGCCAGAGAAGACGTACCTCAAGCATTAATGGCTGATAAGACATATCGAGGAAATCCGGAAACCCGAGCCCAAAATGGAATTTCAGAAAAAAACTGAGCCAGACGGACAATCCAGGTGAGCACGAACTCTGCGGACAACACACCCTTCGGGACTCCAACGCAGTCCGGGAAAATCCGAACTTCAGAAAATTCAACAGTGATCAGACGCTGAACCAGGACCCGGGAAAATCCAGGTGAACTGGAAAATCCCAGACCCAGGTCAAAACCTGGACTTCCATTAAAAACAAAGTTTGATCAATTCAACCCTTAGGGTAAGACCGAGGCAAGCAAGACCAACATCTCAATATCTTGAAAAGACAAATCCAATAAAAACCAAAGGTCTAAGAGACATCCGAAGTCAAAAAAGAGGGTCCCTTCTCCAAGTGGGGCGTGTGTGCAAAACTGCACAACAGGAAGAAATGGTGCTTGTTGGTTTTGTGGAAAACCTGGTCACACAAGGAAAAATTGTTGGAACTACAAGAAGGCCCAAGACAAAGTAAGTAATAACAATGAAGTAAACATTGTCTATGATGGTGCTTTGGTCTTATCAGCAAGTAACACAAATGCATATTCGTGGGTCCTCGATTTCGGCACCTCTTTTAATGCTACCTCATGCCGGGAAGCTTTTACAAATTTCCAAGAAGGTACATTCAGTAAGGTTTTTCTTGGAGATAACAAAGAATGTGAAATTCTAGGTAAGGGTGATGTAACATTGCATTTGAAAAATGGAGATAAATGGATCTTGAAGGATGTTAAATATGTTCAATTGTTGAAACAAAATTTAATATCTGTCATCCAACTTACTGCTCATGGGTGTAATGTTAAATTTTCTTTAGATACTTGGAAAGTAACCAAAGGGGTTTTAGTGCTTGCAAAGGGAAAGAAGTTGGGTAATATTTATATTTTAGAATGTCATGGTGAAGTGGGAGATGCCTTGTCGGCTATAGATAGTGGCTCAAAAATTTGGCATAAGAGGCTCAGAAATATGAGCCAAAAAGGACTTGAGGTTATGCTTCAACAAATCCGCTACTAGGCCCCACATCGGTTAATTTGGAGCTATGCGAACATTGCCTTTATGGAAAAAAGACTAGGACTAGCTTCTTGAAGACTGGTCATGAAAACAAATCCTTACCATTGGAGCTTATTCATTCTGGTGTTTTTGGGCCTACTGAGGTAACTTCTTTCAGAGACCTGCTAATTATTTTTTTACATTCCTTGATGATTGCACTCACAAAGTATGGATTTACATGATCAAATTCACAGCTATCTAAAATTCCACAACAACCTCTTCAAACTCTTGGACAAGATCAGGAAAATTTATTGCCACAGGCAACTAAGGTACGAAGGCAGAGCATTGGAGAAAATGTCCATAACCAGGGACTTGGTAGTAATTTTCACTCTAACTTAGATGATGTTCAAAATCTATTAAAAAGATTACATTTGGACACTAATTTGCAGCCAGAACGGGGTCCTCAATTGAGAAGGTCTTCTCGTGAGAAGAGGCATCCAACAAAATATGTGATGACTATGAATTATTCCTTTCCGATTAGTCAGAGCCCACAATGTTTAAACAAGATTGTAAAGATGCAGATTCCGTGAAGTGGATGGAAGCAATGCAAGACGAGATGGAGTCTTTGAGAGCAAATGATACTTGGGATTTGGTTACACTTCCACCAAATTGTAAACCTCTAGAAAATAAATGGGTCTATCGACTAAAAGAAGAATATAGAGGTCATAAACGTTACAGGGCCAAATTAGTTGTGAAGGGATTTGATAAGCAAAAAGGAATTGAATTCAATGAAATTTTTTCGCCAATTATAAAGATGTCAACAATACGAGCAGTTTTGGGCCTGGCAGTTGTTTGGGATCTTGGCAGTCGTTTGGGATCTTGAGCTTGAGCAATGGGTGCTGTCATAATAGTGGTTTACAATTCCTGAGAGGAACGAATTTAGCTGAAATCACATATTTTTAGAAAATATAATGATTTAAGCCTTAAAAGGTTCCATTTTAAGGATTCCAATTGAAGAGAGTTTGATCAAATCACCTTAGATCAAACTCCTTTGGATAGAACCTCGCTAGTTTTAAACCATACCTATAAATGCATCTCCTTTACACCTATCAAAATGCTGATAAAAAATTACTTTTGATTTAGATTTTGGGGGATCAAATGAATTCATTTAAAATTTATTTCAAATGATTATGGTATTCCTTAGAACAAGCTATCCAATGAATATAATTTTAATATGTTTTGGTTTTGTTATGTATTTTTTAAGTTTTATTAAACATATGTTTTCATGAAAATGAATTTCTTTGTTCTTCACATGTGAAAAATAGAAGATTATCAAAAAAAAAAATTGAAAAATATGAGTGCACCAGATATTGAAGTCCTTGATCCAACAAAAAAAATAAAATAAAATTTTGACATACACAAAAAAAGTTACGCGTTATACAGTTGCCCTATGTCTGAATTGTAATTCGTTTGACTTTGAAACTTGATTAATAAAAAAAAATTCAATAAAAAACTATCTAAGCAAGTGGAAGCACTAGATACCAGACTTACAAATCTAAATTTGAAAGAATTAGAATTTTATCCTTCATGGAAAAAAAGTTATGCGTTATACAGTGTGCGTCACTTTTTAAAAATGTTGTTTTCTGAAAAAAATCTATTTTTGTGGGAGATGGAAAAAGAAGTGCAATTTGATTCCAAAAATTTTGAAAAAAATATTTTTAGAATCTACAGACAAAATTTGATGAGACTCCAGATTACACCATCTTCAAATTCCTCACAGTTTAGCCGCTATAGGTGCCCGAATGTGAAGATTTAGTTAAAAATAATAATTTCAGTGTCCAGTTTGGCCAAAAATTGTAAACCACTATTATGGGATCACCCCAACTTGACGTCAAAATAGCTTTTCTTCATGGGGATATTAATGAGGATTTATACATGGAGCAACATGAAGGTTTCATTAAACACTGGGGTCAAGAGCATCTATTTTTCCAATTGAAGCAGAGCTTGTATGGGTTGAAGCAAGCCCCAAGGCAATGGTATCTTAAGTTCAATCGTTTCATGAATGATCAAATATTCATTGTTGTGAATCAAACCCTTGTGTCTACTATAAAAGGCTTGCTAGTGGTGAGTTTGTCATTCTTTTACTCTATGTTGATGATATGTTAGTTACTGGCACTAGTGTGAAAATTGTTGCTGAGCTAAAGAAACAATTGGCTCATCGTTTTGCCATGAAAGACCTAGGGCCAACTAAAAGAATTCTTGGGATGCAAATATTTAGGAACAAAAATAAGAGAGAAATCATATTATCCCAAGCAAAATATATTGCCAAAGTTTTGGATAGATTCAATATGACTAATGCCAAGTCTGTCACTACTCCTTTGGCTAATCATTTTCGCTTATCTTCAGCTATGTGTCCTAAAAATTGGGAAGAGGAAGCACAAATGAAAAATGCTCCATATTCATCCGCAGTTGGGAGTCTAATGTATGCTATGGTGTGTACTCGTACAGATATTGGTCATGCAGTGGGAGTTGTGAGCAAATTTATGAGTAATCCGAGTAAATTGCATTGGCAGGTTGTTGAGTGGATTTTACGGTACTTGAAATGTACTTCAGATTATGTTTTATGTTTTGGTGGTTAGGACACTTAGCTAAGAGGATATGTTGATTCGGATATGGTTGGAGATTTAGATAAACGCCGGTCTACCACTGGTTATGTGTTTACCTTTGCTAGGGCTACCATTAGTTGGGTTTCATGCTTGCAATAGGTTGGTGCTCTCTCATCAATTGAGGCGGAATACATTTCTCTCATTAAAGGAGCAAAGGAAATGATATGGCTACAATGTTTGTTGGCTGAACTGGGGTGTTTGAAATCAGTTTTCACTTTGTATTGTGATAGCAATAGTGCTATTCACTTGGCCAAGAATTCTGCCTTTCACAATCAAACTAAGCATATCAAGCTGAGATATCATTTTATTCGTCATGTTCTAGACGAGGGTAAGCTACAAATGGAGAAAATTGACACGAAATTCAACCCAGCGGAGGCCTTAACGAAGATTGTACCAAGAGAGAAGTTTGAGCTTTGTAGAGCTTCTCTCGACCTTGTCAAGATGTGACAATAACCCTAAAGCTAGGGGATTTCTCTGTTTAGTACTTTTGTCGATCCCATTAGTCTTGAAGTGGGAGATTGTTCGGTACGTGGCTTGTCTGAAGCCCAATGTAATGATAGGTTGTTTCACCTTCTTCTGACATCTCCAAGTATTGTAACTATTGCTTTTCTAACTGCCAATTCTTGGCATGCCTTGGTTATTCTATATTCAAACCTTTCTTTGGTGGAACGGTTGGTACTTGAAGAGTGAGAGAATATTGTAATTCATCTCTATAGCCATTGTGGTTGGCTGTTCTTGTAAGGTGCAGATTTACATTTGAATAAAGTTGGAGAATCCCCTGTTGATAGTGGATGTAGCCAGAAATCTGGTGAACCACTTTAAAATCTTTGGTGTTCTTTATTTTTGTGATTGTGTGCCTTTTGTTCTGTTCTTTTTCTACAACATTCTTTCTTTCATTTGCTCTATTTTAAACATACATTAATGTCTAATAAAATTGAATTAATAATCATAATTAAATAGATAAGCTAATCAAAATTAAGATTGCATACATAAAATTATATTCAAACAAAATTAAATATAAAGACTTAACTAGACACAAAAATATACTATTTATAATTATATTAATTAAAAAAAAACTAAATATAAAAACTCAACGATGTCTAAATGGAGAAAAACCTATAACTAATTAAAACCAAATATATATCTAAAACTAAATATAACAATATAACAAACAGAAAAAATCTCAAAGAAATGTTATCTATATAATTGAAAATAATTGAAAATAAGACGTTGATTATGAGTTGTTCTAGATCAAGAAACATGTTTTTTCCTTCATCTTGGGTCTACAAACGCGTTTGTTCTAGATCAAGAAACCCGTTTTCTAGTCAAAATTAGTAACAGGAGATCCACCCGAAGACAAATTAAATTTGTTTATGTCGGTCCCATAAACTCTTGAGCAGGCCTGGAATTTGACGGCCACCTCTACCTGTCATATGAATTTTTTTTGATGGTTTGTTCATTTAAATGCCTGTCACTTTACGTTTTATCAAAAAATTTAACTGTCAAACAAATTTAAATATCAATTTCAAATCTATTAAAAAAAAAAATCAAAGCTCGAATCACTAATCACTATAAACAAAATGCTGTAAAATAAATGTTGAAAAAATAGTGAAAATTTGTGTTATGTTATTCATATGGATATCCTATATATATTACAAAAAAAGCTAAAATTAGAAAATATTGATAATTATAAATAAATGTAAAAATCTTAAATTTACTATGACAATTAACAAGAAGTTTCTAAATTCATATAGAAAATAAATCTTGTTAAAATATTCAAAAAGTTAAAAAACAATTATATTCTATTTTGAAAAGATTTTGTATTAATATATATTTTTATAATAAAGATTATAAATCATATATATTAATATAAAGCAATGATAACTATTAGTAAACATGTTAAAATCTTAAATTTTATTGTTAAAAATATTTTAAAAATTAGAAAGAACTATATTTAATCTTGAAAAGATTCTATTTTGAACAGATTTTGAATTAATAAATATATTTATAATAAATATTATAAATTATATATATATTTTAATATAAAGTGAAATTACAAAGAATTATTCCAATTCTAAACTAATTTATATTTTTATCATAAACATTATATATATGACACAATAATTTTTTACGGTTTAATAATAATTTAAAAAGTCATATTTACGGTTATATAAAAATATAGCAAGTCAAATAATACGGTCTACTAAATTTTTAGGTTGTAATATACGGTCTAAAATGCAAAAAACGGTCAAATAGACCATCAAATTCCAGGCCTGCTCTTGAGTCTCCTCGATGTCATTCAAATCTTTCCCAACAGAAGTGTGAGACAAGTTACAAATCATTTTCACTATTTTAAGAGCATACAAATCTTCTGGAAGACGAGTGCAGTGGACCCCTCCACCATTGACACATTCAATAAAGAAAGCATTTAAATACACAAAACCTCCTACAGTCCGACAACTATATCTTTCTGAATCTCCCCTTCGAAACTTTCTCTCTACGGTTATTAATGTCTTTGGCTTCCAAAAATTCAGTTCAATATCCTACGCCCCCTTACTTT
Organism: Sequoia sempervirens; assembly: GCA_007258455.2. NCBI lineage: Eukaryota > Viridiplantae > Streptophyta > Pinopsida > Cupressales > Cupressaceae > Sequoia > Sequoia sempervirens. Next base: position 240,363,082 of record VDFB02193867.1, on the reverse strand, counting down.
CATTCCCTTCTTAAATAGAATTTAATCTCTGCTTGTCTGAGCATTCCAGAGATTCATTCGTCAAGTTATTCTCTTTTCAGTTACATTAAACTCACTCGGTGGTGAAACTTCGCTCAATCTTTCGTTATTTTGAATCGGTGTATAAAGAAATAGATGTAATTTCAGTATGAAGAAAGAATTTGCGGTTCTCGAGATGTTTATGTGGAATCGGATGACGAGGATACTGTGTCATTCTGTGACATGCCCCTCTACCAAAGCGCAGGGATCGGGGAAGAATTAGCGAGCACGTATGGAGTTTCGAACGCTGATTCTGCAGATTTCCATTTCGATTTGGACTTTAGCCGCTTCACTTCCATGCCATGCGAAACCTTTGCTGCCGACGATCTGTTCCACAATGGCTGCCTCCTTCCTCTTTCTGAATGCACAGCTCTCTCGTCTTTCAAAGGCTCCAATTCGTTAGGGCAAAACAGGCTCCTGTTAAATGAAGAGCTTCAGGCGTGGAGATCAGATTCGTTAAAGTCGAAGTCAAGCTATTGGACCAGCTCTATCTCCGAAAACTCTCAAGCTTCTCACATAAGCTTGAATTTCTCATCCTCGCAAAAAGCTTTGCGGCCTGTGAATTCAACGGCTGCGGGAAATAAATCTAATGCTATGGCAAATTGCACATCATTACCGTCTGGATCGTGCACTAAAACGTCTTCAAGATGGCAGCAGTTTTTCACTTTGGGGGTTAATAAAGCTCCTGTAATGAAGTTGGAAGACATACGTCTCAGGCAATGTAAGCGCAAAGAAAATGGAGTGTATAAATCTGATCTTAAGCAGTCGGTTTGGAGCTATTACGAAGAGGGGCCAACAATTTTAACGAAAAATGCAGCGAATTTTCACCAGAGATCAAAGTCCGTGAAGGAAAGTAAGCAGGCCTTGGAGACGCCCCGAACCATGGGCTTCAGAATTCTTCCCCTAATCACATCTTTAAACAGTTGTAAGTCCTCCATCACTTCTGTCGTTAATTGCACAGAAAAACGAAATGTATTGAAAGGGAAGCTTTAGTAACGTCTCCAAAAGTAGCTACATCAAAATATCTCGATGAGAATTCACTAAAATTGGCCTAAAGGTTCCTGAACTTTGCTTCGATTTAATGGCTGTTGACCGTAATTATAAGGTTTAACGATACAATCAACATTAATTGGAAACTGTATCAAATGAAAGGTAAAATTTTAATGTTTTTTATTTCAAGAAATAAGAGTCCTCGACATGTCTATGGATGATTTGAAAAAATGGATTGGCATATACGGAATAGTTATTAAATTTGTGTTTATGGCCATGGTCGCGTGTTTTTTGGTCGGACATCATGAGTGGCGTAGCATAAAACACATCTATTAAATGTTGTTTCCTTTAGGGAAAGAAAAGCTTTAGCGCTGATTAATGATTGAGGCGGCCTTTTGTAAGGTGGGACCACTAATGAATAAATTGGATGGTAATACAAAACTAGCAATTGCACCTTGGTGTGGAATGGGTACACCAAAGAGGTGTGGAAGGTAAATTAGGGAAAAATTAGGTCTATTTTTTTCATACATTTGTGCATTATCTGAGTTCAATTGGTAGGAAATTTAGAAAATGATACACAACAAAGGTCCCAATGGAGAAGTGGTAGTTTAAAATAAACTATTGCAATCACTTATAGGGATCCAAATATGACCTTAACAAAACCTCTGAATTATGAAGATAATCGCGCTCCATTACCAATAGGCTCATGCTATGTTAGAGAGAGAGAGAGAGAGAGAGAGAGAGAGAGAGAGAGAGAGATGGAGAGGTAGAGGGATATGGAGAAGAGAGGGACATATAAAGAAAGAGGAGAGGGATAAATAGAGTTCAAAGAGATAAATATATAGAGAGGGAGAGAGAGGGAGATATAGAAAGATAAAGATAGAGATAGAAAGTGATATATAGAGAGAAGTAGAGAGAGGGATATATAGGAGTAGAAAGAGATGAAGAGATAACGAGATAGAGATAGAGGGAGAGATGGAAGAAGAAATATGGAAAGATAAAGATAGAGAGGCAAAGAGATGTAGAGGTATAGGAAGAGGTAGAGGGAGAGAGAGGGAGATAGATGGATGGATGGAGAGAGAACATGTCTAGAGATGGAGGGGGAGAGAGGAAGATAACTTGGTATAGATGAAGATAGAGAAAGAGAGGAACATAGAGATAAAGAGATAAAGGTATAGAGAGAGGTAGAGGAAGAGATAAAATAGAGAGAGAAAGGGAGATATAGAGATGGAGAGATAAAGATGAAGAGGGAGAGAGAGGGAGATGGAGAGATAGAGATATAGAGATATAAGGAGATATCTAGAGAGGGGGAGAGGGAGAGAGATATAGAGAGATGGACAAAGATAAAGAAGTAGAGAGACAAATTTAGAGATGAAGAGAGAAATAGGGGGAGATAGAGAGGGAGTGATAGAGATATATTGGAAGAGAGAGTATGGGGAGAGAGGGAGAGATAGTACAATGTATAGCTCGAGGGAGATGGAGAGGTAGAGAGCGAGAGATATAGATAGAGGGCGATATAGAGGGATCAAGAGGGATAGGGATAAAGATAGAGAGATATAGAAAGAGATAGGTAGATAGGGAGAAAAATAGAGATATAGATATAGAGGAGAGATGGAGGGAGAGATAGGGTGAATGAGAGAGAGATCAATAGATAGAGAGGGAGAGAGGGAGTGATATAGATAGAGGGAGATATAGAGTAGGAGAGATGGAGGTAGAGATGGAGTAAATGAGAGAGAGACCAATAGATAGAGAGGGAGAGAGGGAGTGATATAGATAGAGGGAGATATAGAGAGATGGAGAGGGACACGAAGGGAGATAGAGAGATAGAGGTAGAGAGCTAGGGATAGAAAGAGATGGAGATAAAAAGATCAAGAGAGAGAAATAGAGATATCGAGTAGGAGAGATGGAGTGTATAAGAGAGAGATGTAGAGATATATAAAGGGGGAGGGAGAGATACAAAGATAGAGA
>VDFB02193867.1:240280005-240359967 GCA_007258455.2 Sequoia sempervirens | reverse complement strand
AGGGGAGAGAGATAGGAGTGAGTGAGGGTATAAGGGTTAAGGGTAGTAGGTAGAGGGGAGACAAATAGAATTAGGGTATAAGGGTAGAGGGGAGAGAGATAGAATTAGGGTAGATAGGGTATAGACAAAGAGAGAGAATAAATCTATTAAAAATCCAACTTTCTCATAATGCAAGTGTGTTTTGAAGAAGTAGAGATATGGACGTTTTAGCAAGAAATAACACACTAATGTTATAATGCGAGCACATTTTGTCTTGCTCTAAAAATGGTAAAAAACTCAATATACCCGTGATCTCAAGGCCCACATTTTGCATATTTTCATGGTTCTGCGCGTGCTTTGACAAAAAGTAGCTTTTTGATGATGTTGTGAAGTGTGCATGCATGTTTTTCACATTCCACCACCTTTTTCATGATCTTTCCACCACCTTTGCATGAAATAGCAGAGTTTTCACGTTGAAAGGCATATAATATCAATTCAACTTTTGAATTCTAGTGAAAATTGATATACAATTGAAGTTTGGAGGGGAACAAGCTTTTGAAAAAGTCAAATTGTTGAGGAGTTTGAAGAAAGAAGAAGCTAAGGCTACATAATTGGGTTGAACTCCTCTATTTGAAACTCTATTTTTTTAGGTATGTGAAGTCTTTACACATTTTATTTCATTTTATTATGGCTTGCTTTCATTTTTGTTATTTTGCATATTCCATGTTGATCATTGTTTGTTTGTCATTATAACCTTAGGTTGTCAATGCACATTTTAAATTACACAATTCTATACACTTTCCAATTACATTTTTAAACCACATCTCTTTGAGGCATTTTTAAACCACATCTCTTTGACTTACCTTGTGTATGCTTCCACATTTTGTATACACATATATATGATATACATTTTAAGGAAGTAAAATAAAACATCATTTCTCAATCCTTTATTATGGATGCGCATACCACTCTCCGAAGCTTTCATAGAGGTAATTTTTTAAATAGTTATACCAAGTAGCTGATTGCCTTGTCTATGCTACCAAATTTTCCATACATGTCTCTAAAAAATTGGAATATACTGGACTCCCACATTGATAGATCTTAGAAACTATTTTGGTTTTCATCTCTATTTCTAAATTTACCTCATCACTAAACCTACCTCATCACTTTTAGTTGTGATATATTTTAAATGTTTCCTTCATTAGTCTACCTAGAAGGGATTCTAACCCTTCTCTCCACTATTACAAGACTCTTTATTCAAGGCTACGTTAGCAACATGGGGAAAGGTGCAACCTATCTTGCAATCATGGCTCAAAATGGAAGCACAGAAAAAGCATTTGAATTGTGATGCAACTAGGAGAGGTCCTACAACACAACTCAACACAAAAAATCAACCAACAACAACAATTCACAAGTCACAATTTTCAAAACTCTTCACTTTTCACCAAATCAACACTCTTCCTTGTAGCATTGCCGACTCATTCAATCAGGTATTTCTTCTCAATAAAATTATTTCAGACTAAGAATTGAACCATTTCAAGGACCCTTCAGGGTACACAATCACATGCCATCAAACCACTATTGGTTACTTTGTAACGACTTTCTCAAATCAGGCTTTCTACGCCAACTAGGCCTTAAATTAGGCCACTTTAACAAAGAAACTTATCTTGAAACTTGACCAAAACCTCCAAACACATGTGGGAAACAATTTATATGTATTCAAACCAAAGAATTCACAATTAGTTCTCAGAAATTCATCCACCAAGATGTCAATACCAAAAACCCTCTTTTTAAGCCAAATAACCTAGGGATTATTGGAAAACACACTCCCCAACCTTATCACAACATGCCACCACCTCAAACAGGTCTAAAATGGCCTACACAAACTCAATTAAATAAGAAAGAATGCTTCCCTAACACAATACTCAATTTAGCATGTCAAAACCTCTCAAATTCACATGGAAAACACCAAATTTCACTATAGGGCTTCATGCCCAACTCAACTCTTGACCTCCCTTGTACTTACTCAAAATTCCCACACCTTTTTAGTGATGTTGCAGACCCATTCCTTGAGTTACAGTGGCCATAGTGAGAGGAATGGGTCAATACACCATTTTAAATGACTTTCAAACCTTAAAATTGTGTTTAGGGTGGAGCGCACTAGCTTGCCAATGCGGTAGGGTTGAGAAGGTAGGGGTAGTGTATGCCTCATAGAAATGGGGTCTCATGGTGATGTACCATTTCTATGAGGAAAAAATTTCCCCTACCTTCTCAACCCTACTGCATTGGCAAGCTAGTGGAGCGAGCTAGCTTGCCAACGCTCCACTAGCTTGCCAATGTGGTAGGGTTGAGAATCTGGGTGATCCCCATAATAGTGGTTTACAATTTTTGGCCAAATTGGACACTAACATAATTTTTTTTAATTAAATCTTCACTTTTGGGCACCTATAGCGGCTAAACCGTGAGTAATTTGAAGATGATGCAAACTAGAGTTTTGCGAATTTTTTTTTGTAGATTCTAAATATATTTTTTTCAAAATTTTGGAATCAAAATTACACTTCTTTCCATCTCCCTCGAAAACAAATTTTTTTTGGGAAAACAATATTTTTAAAAGTGGCAGCTCATAGGTATAACAACTAGTTTTTTCCATGAAGGATAAAATTCTAGATGCTAATTTAGATTTGTAACTCCAATATATAGTGCTTCCACTTGGTTATATAGCTTTTATTGAATATTTTTTCTTTAATCAATTTTCAAAGTGAAACTAATTACAATTCAGACACATCGTGACTGTATAATGCATAACTTTTTTTATGTGTATCAAAATTCAATTTTTTTATTTTTGTTGGATCAAGGGACTTCAACATTTGGTGCCACTCATATTTTCAAAATTGTTTTTAATAATCCTACTATTTTTCCACATGTGCAAGAACAAAGAGCTTGATTTTTTAGGTGAAAAACCTATGTTTAATAAACTAAAAAACAAATACATAATAAAACCAAAACATATTAAAATTATAGTGGATTGGATAACTAAGTTCTAGGACTTCACACGATTTTCAATTGGTTTGTGAAGTCTCCTCATTTCATCCCTCAACCCAAGCTTTTTGAAGTGTAAAATATGGACTTTCAAAGTTCGAGGGGAGAATAGGGGCAAAGGGGAGTTTAGTACCCTATGGGTTAAACTCGAACCCTCCTTACATTTTTTTTTTGGGTGGGAAATGTAGGCCCAATATTTAATGGGTTCGCTCGAACCTACAAAGTTCGTTCAAACCCCTAAAACTAATTTTTTTTGCATGGGGTCATTTTTTCCTTGTTTCCTTCCTCTATCAAATTGTAAACCACTATTGTGGCTTCACCCAGGGAGGGGCAGCGTATGCCTCATAGAAATGGGGTCTCACGGTGATTTCTATGAGCCATACATTGCCCCTACCTTTTCAACCCTACCGCATTGGCAGGCTAGTGGGCAAACTGGCTTGCCGATGCTCCTGCCCGATCACGTGAGGGTTGAGAAGGTAGGGCAATGTATGCCTATAGAAATGGGGTCTCATGGTGATTTTCTATGAGCCGTGCCGTTGCCCCTACCTTCTCACCCCTACCACATTGGTAGGCTAGTGAGTGAGCTAGCTTGCCAAGGAATTTGAATTCACATGCCTTGTCCATGCTTCCATTTTGAGCCTATCTTGTAATCATGGCATGCCCCTGCACCACCTTTGTCTATGCTAGAAATACTCTTCTATAGGATGATTGTAAGTATTTTTTATGAAGCCTTGAATGACATATATTTCATTTATTTGAATTGATACATTTTTTAGGAGCTAATATTTGTCTCATTACCATGCTACAAGTAAAATTATCCGCCATGCTGAAGAAACAAACAAGGAAAAAACTAACAAATGAAGAGTATGAAACCTTCAAAGCAAAGGAGAGAGAACGGGTGGTGACATATCATGGAAAGAAGAAATTGGATACGATTGATGAAAACAAGCCAATTGAAGAGGAACCTCAACCATCAAAAAGAGAGTGGAGATTGGTAGCACAAAGGGCACGAATGTGAAAGCATCATGGTAGGACAGATTCAGATACCATAGTTGGAGACACTCTGTCTATCACAAGTGAATACGAAGGGACACCATTAAGCACAAGCGAATATGGAGGGACACCATCTACCACAAATGAATATGGAGGGACACCATATACAGAAAGTGAATATGGTTGGACACCATCCACTGCATCTCAAGTTGAGAGTACATCATCACTCAGATTTGACAAAGAAGGTATGTCATCATCCCCACGTGAACCTCAAGGTATGTCTTCTACTCCACCCTCAATCGAAGGTACGCAATCTAGCCCACCTCAATTAAATTTTGATGAAATTCATAATGTTGAGATGTATGTACCTAGGAGAACAACACCTAGAATTTTGCATAGAAAGCCAAAGTATTTGATTAATATTGATGAGGATATTTTGCAACACATGGAAGGTAAGATTTCAACACGCTCTTGTAGAAGATATGCTGATAAGATTTGGAATTTCTTCTTTGAAAGGCTAAATGAGACCACAAGATGTCAACTATTTATTGAAATGATGCGGGGTATAAAGTATAAAAACATCATGAAGACTCTTGGGTTGAGAAAATTGAATGCATCAAGTGAAAACACTATTGTGAATAATCTAATGGATGCTTATGAGAGTGTGGGTAAGACCTCACGCTCAAAGGATAGTAATGTCACCCGACGTGTCATTACATCGACTTTGGTAAGCAGTCAAACAAAGAGATCTCGTCTCATTAGAAAGACTAGTGGACAAATGAGAATTAGTAGAAAAACTTTATCAAGAGCCATTCAAAGGCGGCAAAGAATTGAGGGCACCGATTCAAATGAATTATGGGTATTCTCGGGGAGACTGCCACAAAAAGATAAAAAAATTGTTGAAGCATTGAGAACACTAATTGAAGAGTATTGGAAGAATAACACAAGGCCATCTCTGAATCAAAGGGATGTGGTAAGATGGAGAATCGGTAGTCAGAACCGTGAGCCACATCCAAAGCATTTTTTGGATACAACTCAAACCCATTTTTTTTGTAAATTTAAACAGGATTATCCTCAAATTAGTATTTTTCAAAGATTTTTTGAAATGCTTAAACCTTTTTCTGTCAAGATAAATCACACATGCACAACTTGTTGTTGTAGACTACATATTGAATTCTCTAACCATTATGATGTTTATTGTTCTATATGTTTGGATTTGCATACTAACGATGTTTTGCAGGATTGTGGCATAAAAGCCCCACTAAAATATTCAAGAGAGTTCTTATCAAAAAAATTATGTGAAATAGAGGATGCCAACTATTCTATAGGACAACATGCTTGGATGGTTAATGCCAGCATTGTGGTGGCTTGTAGTGTATGCCAGTATGTCAACATATGGAAAGCGCAGATGAGGTGGGACATAAACTAGTAGAGTTCAGGAAGTATAAAACAGTGGCATACATTGCAAAAGACGAGTCTCAAGAAAAAATGTGTGATTTGGTTATTTAGAAGATTCCAGTGTATCAGTTTATGTCCATGTTTCATGACAATATAGTGTATGAGTAGGCATACCCATAGAGCCCGATGGATGGACACACAATTCAAGATATGCAAGGAAACCTTTCCAGTTGGAAGCATAGTATCAATGGTGGAATTTGTAGAGAACTACACTCTACAACCACAACCTGAGGTGTAGTCACAGTATTACAACTCCACACAGGTTTTGATATTTGTGCACATAGCATTCATTCATGTAGCTAATAGTACAGAGGAACAAAGGAAGGTATTGAGGGAGTATCAATTTTATATTAGTGATGATCGCACACATTCTCCAGATTTCATGCAAGGTTGCTTCTAGATGTTCTAGAGTGATTTGGCTCAGAGGGGCATAGCATATGGTTGACATATAATATGGTCGAATAACTGTGCAACATAGTTCAAGAACTCATGCATGTTCTACTAGTTGAGCAAGATGCATGTCATTACAGGTGTACAACATATGTGGAACTTTTGTGAGGCCGGGCATGGAAAGGGGGAGCATGATGTTGCAGAAGCATGCGTGAAAAGAGCATTAGCACGAGAAGAGTTTAAGTATAAAGACAATGCAAAGTTGACAGATGCAAGATCAATTGTCAAGTGGTGTAATGCTTCGATGGGTCCAGGTAATGAAGGTACATCTTTAGTTCATAGATTTTTTTGGTTGATGGATGATACTAACATTACACCATATGAGGATTGTTGTACACTACCAGGATCGAGTGAGGTACAATCTTTCCTTAGCTCAAATGTAGGTTCATGGAGTATTGTTACATAGAAGATGGCATGCTTTTTTTCTTCATGTACAATGCAAGCTTGGAATGATTGTGAGTTAGGGGAGTGGTTTGACAAATGGTTGACAAGCTATCTTAGCCCACTTCACACGTATCGCCTTTCGACGACATTGGAACTAACACAGATGGAATCATTGGCTGAATTTGACCAGGTATCAAATCTAGTTCAACTAGGTAATATATGTGCTTTCTTAGTTTTTGAAATTCCATATTGTTATATTACTTTGTATTGTATTCGTAATGTTGACTAATTTCAAGAGATTTGCTGCACATATCAATGCAGGGCATGTTTATGCAGTTATTGCAGATGAAGACAACGAAGAGGAAATGAACTATTACTTGTGTCATTGTGTTAAGGCCAAAAAGAAATTGGAGGACCCAATTATAGATGGAGAAAGCATCGAACACCCTATAGGCTTAGTTGTTGTTACTAGAACGTGGATTAGAAGGTACCCACATAAGAGTGTTAAACATTGGCTGTTTCAGGACTTTGACACACATTGTAAGATTCTTCATTACTCAAACCTTGTCGTGGCATCCAATGTTCGTTTGAAAAAATATGGTGGTAGACCATTGAACAAGACCTTGTGGAAGGTCCGTGAGTTTGAACATGAGGCAATACTTGACACAATAAATAGTAGAGCAGACCCAGATGGTTCTTTGGATTAATTTGTAAGTATGCACATTGGTTCTTATTAATTTATATTTGTATGCACATTAATTTGTTTGATGCCAATGCTAACATCTTTTTTTACATTGCCTATTTGCAAGTAACCTACTAAAAATTGATTGGTGTCCCCTTGTAGAAAATGCAGATTTATGAGCCATCGAAGAGAATCTCAGCTAGAAAAGCAATGCAACATCCTTATTTTGATGATCTTGACAAATCTCAATTATGATTTTAAGCTATTACAAAATTGTGTGTGAAGCTTGGTGAGGGAATTTCAATTTATTCATTTGAAGTTAACCTTATTACGAGCACCTATGATGTAGAAATTATAAGAGCATCTCTAATTTCAAGATATTCTATTCATGAGAGGTGTTGTGTGCAATAGGTATCTTGGAACTCCCAGTGAAGATGTATGACCAGGAGTGAGTAAGTTGAGAGACTGGCATGCCTATCTATAAGTTATTTCCATCTATTTTCATTTCATTTCCATTTTGGATGCTCTTTCTTTTTCTTCTTTTACTTTGTGTATTTGTAAGTAAACTACTAAAAATTGATTGGTTTCTCGTTGCAAAAAATGTTGATTTATGAGCCATCAAAGAGAATCTCAGCCAAAAAAGCAATGCAACATCCTTATTTTGATGATCTTGAAAATATCAATTTTGATTTGAAGGCATTATAAAAGAGCGTATGAAGCTTAGCAAGAGAATCTCAAGTTACTCAATTGAAGTTAACATGCTCATGAGCACCTATGATGTAGACATTTAAAGAGTATCTCAAATGTATGAGTGACATTGTAAAATATCTGTGAGAATGGAGTACCTAAGGCATTGTAATGATATTTACTTGTAATGAGATTTACTCAAATATTAAAATTTTGGAGTTCATGTTTGGTGCAAGAGCACCTTGTTCTCTAAATGCCTTCAATAGACAAATTTACAAAATTTGAATTTCCAAATGTAAACAATGTGAAAAAGGTCATGTGAAGGTCATATGTAATGTATTCAAAGTCTCAAACAGGTCATTAGGTGATTAGAGAAGTGTTATTGCACAAAAGTTGTCATTTGGTGTAAAAATGAAAAACTTGCATTAGTTGCACAATTTCAAAATTAGTAAATAAAAGGATGATGTTTTCTATATTTGCAACACTTTTTTCATTTTTTGTTTCAAGCTTGTGCGGATTGTACAATAACTTATACTTTGATTGTTGATTAGTTTTCTTTAGAACAAGGAGTTAGGTAACTTTTGAAAGTATTTTGAAGTCTTTTAACTCAGATTTGAGGAAACAAGAACATTTTTATCATAACTTCTCAAATGACTTCACAAATAAATGGCTGATCTAGATATCCATTATTGAGTTACAACACATACTTCAAAATCAATAGTGATTATATTGGAACATGTGCATAAAAAATGACCTTCTTCACTGTCTTAATTAGGCTAACTAGGCCTAATTTACAAAGGAACATACCTTTAAACATTCAACAACCCCCTGAACTGGTTGGGGCAGTAATTCTCATGTATCCAAACCCTCAAATATGCAATTTGTCTCAGGAGAAACTCACTCCACCATGCCAAACCACAAAACCCTTATTTTATGCTAGTATGAGGAGGGTTTATTGAAAGGAATGGTTCCACACCTTACCAAAAAATGCCACCACCTCAGACCTTAAATCACTTGCACAAACTCAAAAGATAATCACCCAACCTCTACATGCAATATTTTATCAAACTCTAGGGTGAAACCTCATTTTTCATGCCCTTTTCCATCAAAATCTACAAGGGCAGAAATTTGGATGTCGTGATGCTTAGAAACTTCTCGTATGATCCTATGGGATTATGTTGGGCCCATCTACAAAAACCTCTCTCAATTTTTGTTATTTCAGAGTGGTTTTTCCGTGGTGGCGAATTTTCACTTGATGGAAAAAGTGTCAAATGCAAGCAAAGCAAAGTTGTAAAGTGGCACAACTTTCATTTTGCAACTCGTGTAACCACACAGATTGTTCCAACTTGTTTGAATAGGTATGTTTATGCTAGGAATAGTCCTCTTTCGCACCCAAACACGCGGAATCACTCTAAGCTATGTTCAACAAGATCGATCCCTTAAGAGTCCAAAGTGCAAAATGGCTGCAAACTTCAGCATGCTATTACTCAGATACCATGATGCTTAGAAAATTTTCATCTAATCCTATGGGAACACATTGGGCCCCTCTACAAAGACCTCTCATAGTTTTTGCTATCTCAAAGTGGTTCTCCCGTGGTGGCAGATTTTCACTTGATGGAAAAAGTGTCAAATGCAAGCAGTGCAAAGTTGCAAAGTGGTGCAACTTTCGTTTTGCAACTCATGTGACCACACAGTCTATTCTAACACATCGAAATAGGTATTTTTATACTAGGAATGGTCCTCTTTCACACACAAACAAGTGGAACCGCTCTAAGCTACGTTCAACCATATTGATCCCTTAAGAGTCCAAAGTGCAAAATGGTTGCAAACTTTAGCATATTGTTACTTGGATATCATGATGCTTAGAAACTTCTCATCTGATCCTATGGGATTATGTTGGGCCCATCTAGAAAAACCTCTCTCGGTTTTTGCTATCTCAGAGTGGTTTTTCTGTGGTGGCAGATTTTCACTTGATGGAAAAAGTGTCAAATGCAAGCAGTGCAAAGTTGCAAAGTGGTGCAACTTTTATTTTGCAATTCGTGTGACCACACAAACTATTCCAATGCATATAAATAGGTATGTTTACACTAATAATGGTCCTCTTTCACACCCAAACATGCGGAATCGCTTTGAGCTACGTTCAACCAGATCGATCCCTTAAGAGTCCAAAGTGCAAAATGGTGCAAACTTCAGCATGTTGTTACTCGGATACCGTGATGCTTAGAAACTTATCGTCTAATCCTATGGGATCGCGTTAGGCCCCTCTACAATAACCTCTCTCATTTTTCACTATCTCAGAGGCATTTTCCCGTGGTGATGAATTTTCACTTGGGGAAAAAGTTGTCAAATACAAGTAGTTGAAAGTTGCAAAGTGGTGCAACTTTCGTTCTACAACTCGTGTGACCAAATAGATTGTTCCAATGCATTCAAATAGGTATTTTTATGCTAGGAATGGTCCTCTTTCATACCCAAACACACGGAATTGATCCGAGCTACATTCAACCAAATTGATCTCTTACGAGTCCATAGTGCAAAATGGCTGCAAACTTCAGCATGTTGTTACTCAGATACTGTGATGCTTAGAAACTTCTCGTTTGATCCTATGGGATCATGTTGGGCCCCTCTACAATGACCTCTCTTGGTTTTTGTTATCTCAGAGTGGTTTTCCCGAGGTGGAAAATTTTTACTTAATGGAAAAAGTGTCAAATGCAAGCAATGCAAAGTTGCAAAGTGGTGCAACTTTGGTTTTGCAACTCGTGTGACCACATATAATGTTTCAACATGTTTGAATAGGTATGTTTACGCTATGCATGGTCCTCTTTCACAACCAAACATCTAGAATCGCTCCAAGCTACGTTCAACCAGATCGATCCCTTAAGAGTCCAAAGTGCAAAATAGCTACAAACTTCAACATGTTGTTACTCAGATACCATGATGCTTAGAAACTTGGGGAAAAAGTTGTCAAATTCAAATAGTTGAAAGCTGCAAAGTGGTGCAACTTTCATTCTGCAACTCGTGTGACCAAATAGATTGTTCAAATGCATCAGGATGGGTATGTTTACGCTAGGAATGGTCTTCTTTCGCACCCAAACATGCAAAATCGCTTTGAGCTATGTTCAACTGACTTGATCCCTTAAGGATCCAAAGTGCAAAATGGAAGAAAAATTTGACAGGCTATTACTCAGAAACCGTGACGCTTACGAACTCTCCATATGAGCCTATGGGATTGCGTTGGGCCCCTGTACAATAACATCTCTCAGTTTTTGTTATCTCAAAGTCGTTTTCCTATGGTGTCCAATTTTCACTTGATGGAAAAAGAGTCAAATGCAAGCAGTGTAAAGTTGCAAAGTGGTGCAAATTTTATTTTGCAATTCGTGTGACCAAACAAACTGCTCCAACACATTTCGATAGGTAGGTTTATGCTAGGCATTGTCCCCTTTCGCACCCAAACACGTGGAATTACTCTGAGCTACATTCAACTGGCTTGATCCCTTATGATGGCATGCAAAACAATCAAAAAGAGAAACATACACATGACGGTTGAGAATTTTGAGTTTTCCACACAAAAAACATATGATCATTGGTGCAGAGCACCTTGTTCCTCCATTTGATGAAGAAGGTCTAGTTCAGTGGTTTTAGTCATGATAATGTCAAATAAGGCCATGATAGGCCATTTTGTAATCTTTCTTTTAGTTTTGAGTTAGTGTGGGGTCATTTGAGTCAATTATGTAAGTATGATAGGGAGTACGAATAAGAAAATAGCATTGGTAAAGGAATTGGAAGAGATTACTAATGCTGCCCCTCTTGAAAATTCAAAATATAAGCCTTAAAAGCAAGGATAAATGAGGTGAAAAAAAAGGAATTTCTTGAGAATAAGTTAGAATAGGTTGGAAATAGGGTGAGGTTGTGGAGTTTGATGTGTTCAAAAAGTATGCAAGGACAAGGGAGGTCAAAAGTATGTTATGGCATGATGCCCTAGTTGGGAAAAGAGGGGTTTTGAATGAAAAATAGAGGTTTGAGGGAGTAAAAGTGGGTAAAGTTAGCGGGAAACATAATTTGGTGGTCAATTAAGTTTGTGCAAGTAGAATGAAGAGTGTTGGAAGAGGTTTTGAGGTTGTACGAGGTTTGGATATGGGGTTTTCAATAAACCTTAGTGAAATTTGAGAAAAGTGAGGGTTTAGAGGATAGTGGGGTTAGAGGGCCAATCATGCCCTAAAAATTGTGGATTTTGTGGATTTGTAGACTGGTAAATTCTTCCCAATGGTGTTTTGCAATTGGAATAGTGATTGAGAGGGTGTTGCTTTGTTAAATAGACCTATTTGGGGGTCTAGGACAACATTGAGTTCATTTCTTATTTGTATTATAAATTATTTAACTTGCTTTCTCTTGAGTCCATTTCCTATACAAGAAATAATATTACAAAAAGCTGACATATAAATCTTTCGATGTGTTTATATGGTGACGAATCAAGAACAAAACAATTGATTTTGCACTATCAAGATTATGCTGTGAAAATGTTTAAAGACTAATCAAGATAAA
Source organism: Sequoia sempervirens (assembly GCA_007258455.2). Classification (NCBI taxonomy): domain Eukaryota; kingdom Viridiplantae; phylum Streptophyta; class Pinopsida; order Cupressales; family Cupressaceae; genus Sequoia; species Sequoia sempervirens. The sequence goes on along the minus strand of VDFB02193867.1, from coordinate 240,347,756 downwards.
TGTTTATATGATAATGTGTCAAGAAGTTAACTAGTTCATCTACTTTGAATATTATGTTTTGCAAGTGTTGTGAAGATTATGTATCCTTCGCTTAATTGAGTTGTTCCAATCAAAGGATTAAATATATATTGGAATCTTTTTATGAATCATTTCATGGAATACCAATTGAAAATATGTTTTTTGCTTTTACATAAATTTGTTTAGCATCAATCAATTAATATTCAAGACAAACTATGAAGGACAACAATGATCAATGATAGGGCTAACCAATTAATAAGTATACACGTGAATAAGTCAAGCATGTACATGTGAATAAGGGAAGCACAAGTACTCAAAAACACGTAAGCCTTGAAGTATACACACGAAGACATAGTATGTACACAAATTAATACAAAGTATATGCATGAATACAAGGTATAAACATGAAAACACGTAAGTCGCAAAGTATACATTGGAACACACATAAGTCACAAAGTATACACTTGAATACACATAACTCATATCTATTGAACCATGAATTTATAATGCAAATATGGACACCATCAATAAATTTTTTTTGTATTAACCAAATAGCCATGTACGCATACATCAATATATGTCGATATAAGTATAAAATATAGGTATAAAATAGCCATATAGGCTTACGAGAATGCCATATAGGCATACAATGTCAAATATATCCAATACAAAATATGTACAAAACTGCCATGTAGGCATACAACAAAGGGCTCTGGAATCAAAAGTCATTGCTCTCCATGCTCTGGAAATAAATTTTTTCCCTTTGCTTGTTGATCGGATGGCGATAGGTCTGTCACTTGTTTGTGTTACACTCGAGGAATGCTCCTGCTCCTCCTCCTAGTGTTTAGTTCTTGGTGAAGTTTTAACTATTACAATAAGAAGTAAAACATTAATATATAGAAATTACATTATAAAAAATGATATATTTAACAACCGCCATCTCACGATCACTCTTCACGAGGGAAATATTCACACACCCATGCTGAGGCATGCTCAAGCCCTGTATAAACCATCTAAATAGAAATTAAACTATGAATCAATAATGGTTTGCTTTTTCACTAACTAACATCTATAACAATGAATGTAAATTGAAATTTAGTAATTTGCCTCATACCTCCCCTGTCAAAGCCATCAAGGATTCTATAGCAGATGAAACATCGATGTCCATTGCCATCTAAACATTTGGAGGTGCCTCTGCTTGCAACATCTAAAAATAAAACAACAAATTATTCAATCACAAAAACTAAAATAGTGATCCACGTCATGACTTATAATGTATGAGATAATGAACAAAATTTTGAGTACTTATTAGACTATATATTTCTAACTATCATGCTTACTATTTTCCCTATCCATATCTTGTTCGAAAGCACATGTTTTTAGGCTTTTACCCATAGTAGCAAGTCGATGAACTGTTTGATAAAATTATTTCATAGACATGTATGATAATTGTGGTGGCATAGAGAAGGCAGTGAACCGTTTGAAAAAATGCCTCAAAGAAATGGGGTCTCGTGGTGATGGAATGCCATTACAAACAAATGCACATCATGGCATTCCATCACCATAAGACTGCATTTTTTTCAGGCATTTTTTTAGATAGTTCATTACCTTCTCTATGGTATTAATGCTTACTATTATGCTTTGATAGAAATTTTTCCAAGCATCCATAGTTTTTTGAAAACACCTATTTTAGGCTTTTAACCATAGCAGCAAGGAAGTGAGTAGTTTGATAAAATTCTTTGGTACACATGTATGAAAAATGTGGTATCATAGAAAAGGTGAGTCAGCTGTTTGAAGAAATGCCTCAAAGAAATGTGGTCTCATGGTGATGGAATGGCATTCCATCACCATGAGACCACATTTCTTTGAGGCATTTTTCAAACTACTAACTGCCATGTCTATGCTATTGCTTACTATTATGCTTTGATATATTTTTTCCAAGCATCCATAGTTTGTTGGAAACCACCTTTTTTAATATTTTAGCCATAGTAGTGAGGAAATGAATTGTTTGATAAAATGCTTTGGTAGACATGTATGGAAAATGTGGTAGCATAGAAAAGGAAGTAAGCTGTTTGAAAAAGTGCCTCAAAGAAATTGGGTCTCATGGTGATGGAAATCACCATGAGACCACATTTTTTTGAGGAATTTTTTCAAAAACTTATTGCCTTGTCTATGCTATTTCTTACTATTATTCTTTCATATATTCCTTCCAAGCATCCATAGCATAGACAAGGTAGTGAACTGTTTGAAAAGATGTCGAGCAGTAAAAAGTGGTCTCATGGAATTCCATGACAAGCAAATGCAATTGGAAGCTGCTCCTAGACTTATTACTTATGCTATGTGAAGTAATTACATCACTGCTTATGTTGACTTTCTAAACAACTATATTATAGTTAAAATTTTGTCATCTATCAACATCTAGTTATTAGTTATGGAATGTGAAGTAATGCTTTGAGTTTGAATGATGTGTAATGCAACATAATCAATGATATGAATATAAACTACACAAATCTATTAAATAAAATTCATTAGTTGAACTCTTTATTCTATTACCTGTGTGTAGGTTTGAGTAAATCCACTAGCACTGGGAGGTGTTCCCTCGAAACCTCCAATATTAGCCTATTCAACATCCAAAATCATTTATTAAAATACCATTCGTAAAACAATGCTATTAAAATGTAATAAATTTATAATTTTTTACTAGTTAAATACCCCACCGATAGGTGTATTGCAAAAATAAGTAGCTAGAGGGCTGGTGTATCCAGTCTCAACACTGTGACCCTGTAATTTTATTAAAATCATAAAACTAAATTAGTTAATCTTGCATTTCAAAATTGAAATTTAATAAATTAAATTCAATGGACATGCTAAATTTTACCTGAGTATCAATGCCATACACATCATGTAAAATGTCAGCTTCCCTCTCCATCTCCATAGCTGCAGATGGGTTTTGCGTAGTAGCCTCTTGAGTATTGGTGGGGTCATATGAACAAGTCACCCCACAAGATTGACACACATGGGTTTGAAGGCCACCACTCGAAGACTCCGCTGGATGGCATTGTAGAATAAGGCTAGCATGTTGGATGACACTCTGGGTCAAAGTGTCGATCTCCTACAATGTCTCTACATCAACACTCTCCTTCGTGATGGAAGTGAGAACAATGTGCTCATGAGGCAGCCTAGTGAGAGGTCATCTCCCTTGCCATGTAGGATCTGGCTGTGCACTGGGTCTATCCTGAGCTGACCCCTCACCTCTCCCCTGGAAGTCCCTCATATCAAAATAATTTGGGATTTGGTTCAATATGAACTCATAGTATAGTTTCCTAAGGAAATACTACAAGACTTCACAATTTTTGCATGGTGGGTAATAAAAAACCATGTACCACCTATCATAAAAAAGCTCCTAATCTATTGGTGGTGGCACCAATGAATAGGAAACCTCTTCGCATTGAGGGTAATATTTTGATGTGTGCATGGGTTAGTGAATAATGAGCACAAATCATCTTTTATAATTTTTAAATCCTTTACATCTTTATATGATAACTTATCCACGTAATAAGCCCTAGACGCCTTCCTCCTATCTTGCCATCTAGTTATTTGTTTGCTAATTGAATCTGCATTTTTTAACATATCTTGCAATGAAGTTGTCAGGGTCATTCTTTTTGTGGTCGAACCATTTGGATCACTCAACCTATTGATTAAATCCTCAAGTTGTTTTTTGTTGTTCTCAATTTCACTCATTAAATTTTGTTGAGTTCCAAAAGGGTGTTGAGGGATTGGTGGAGGAGGTTGTTGTTGTGGTTGATTTTGTTGTTGAGGATTTTGTTCTTAAGGATTTTGTTACTCTGCTTGTTGATGATTTGTAGGTTGATTTTCATCTCCTACAAATTCAAAAAAAAAAAAAATCAAATACAACCTAAAAGTAACAAATTCAACCTAAAACTAACAAATTAAAAAAAAAAGCAAACAATCCTTACCTCTCACACCTCCTTGTCGACGTGGCAACATCCTCGCGATGAAATAGCAACCGTTGATGAAGATTTTTGCACAATACTTCCTCTTAGAACACGAGCGCACAAAAATGGGGGTTTTGGCCTCAGGCTCGACACACCAAGCCATAACAGGAGCACGTTATAATGCACTCACGATATGTTTTCATAACTTTTTTAAAAAGTTGTCCATAAACTAGCTACCCATCTTCATACACCCGCCCCCTAAAGTTTCTTCCAAAGATCACAAGAGCACTTTGTAGTGTAGAAAATTATCACCCTTAACAATTTTATACTATGTTTTGTCCCACTTAATTTATTGGACCTAATTGAACCTGATTTGAGCCCCTAATTTCTTAAATTATGCATCTCAAGGCCTATTTTTTATTGTTTTCTAAAGAATTGCAAGCATTGAATAAATGCATACAATTGTTACTTTTACCCCAACACCTTAAATTCTAGAAAATAGGGATGGGACTCATTTTCCTAAATGGGACTCATTCACTCAATGGGAGCATTATCCCGCTACTTTGTTTCCCTCCAAATTTTGACATGTTGGTGGTGGCATGTTGTAACATTTGAATTTCCACTTGTAAAGGTCGACTATTGAGGTCTATTTTTTGGGAAATTAAACAAATTCCTATAAATACCTATTCTTTATACCATTTGAAAATAGAACACAATTTGGAAAGAGAATTTATAATCAAGCATTATTTTCAAGATCAACATTTTAAAATTTATTGCAACAATTCAAGATCCAAGCATCATCTCAAAGTGTATGCAAGTTTATGTGTTCATGTTATCATTGTTTTTTGAAGGCTAACCATTTTTCTAGGTCTCCAAAGCATTCAAGCATTCAAGCAAAGCAAGATCCAAGAGTTTGGAGTGATGTGTATGACTCCATTCCTTCAAGGAAGCCATTGAAGGGTTGTGAGTTGCAACATTTTGTGGTTTCATCATTCCTTCCTTTCAATTATCCATTTATCATTAATATTGCCATTGTGAAAGTGGAAAAACTTACATGGGGTTTGAATGAGGAAAGCCACTAAAATGGCCCAACATTTCCTCTCTTTGTGAATGTGCAAATCTTAGGTTGAAGAGGATTGAAGAAAAATTCTCCACTATTGCATCTGTTGTCACAAACCTTGTCAAGACATGAAAAGCTACCTACAAAATTTACCGATGGTATTTCAATAACTCTACACTTGTGGAAATAGGGATCTAAGATCTACCACTAGAGGACCCCAAAAGTTGAGCAGGACACCCCTACAAGGACTTAAACGCCCTTGGGAAACTATGTCCTTCTACAATGGTTGAAACAAGATTTTCTAAGTTGGTATGTATATCACTCTATACTCGTCAAATCCACCTACAAATTACTATTTTTGTTTGTCAGTTGTCAAGATCTTGAAATTTACATATTATGGAACATAGCCTAATTAGGTTAATCATTCCAAATCATTTCCAATCCATTCCCATCTTCAATTAGATGTAGATCCAAGTCTGATTAGCTCACCTTCATTGTTGTAAATCAATCTAATCACCTTGTTGATCTACATCTTAATGTAACTTGGAAAAAGGCCACCTTGTATCCTAGGTTCTTTGCATTTAGTACCCAATATACCTTTTTCTATGTTACATTTTGGTGAACCTCTCCTACTTGGGAAGACATTATGTTGCAAGAAGATGAAATCATTGACATATTTCTTAATATCACTTTGCCTAGTTTTCATTCATCTCCCAACATCTATCCCACTTGTGAGAATGTTTTGGTGTAAAAGGATGCAATTATAGATAATCATGACAATCATAGTTTTCCTTCTCCCTATACGTCTCCTACTTGTGACGAAGGTACCTTAGTGTTAGAAGATCCAATCAGTGAGAGTCATGAGAATCTTGTTTGTCCCTCTCCCAATGCTTCTCCCATTTGGGAAGATATTATGGCACAAGAGGATGAAATCATTGATAAATTTCTTCCAAAATATAGTAAGATGGCTTGATTAGATGAAGATGATAAGGTCACCTTTAGATTCCCCCTCATTAGTAAATTTTATTATCAAATTTTCCCCAACATATGACTTAACTAGTTACTAGTTTGAGAGTTTGAGGAAAACAATAGGTTTCATGATCATATTTATAGTAAAGACAATAAAAGGAACTATCACCATATTACATATGTATCTAATAGCTCAGGGAATTCACAAATAAAAATTAACTAAGGTCAAATGGAATATGTTATCATAGAACATTATTACACTACTTTTTTATGCTAATTATTTTAGGAGTCTTAGATTGAGCATAATTTATATTCTAACATTTACATGTGTAGGGGAAGAAGTTTCCCTCAATTTATCATTGATATTTTTACATTTATTCTATCCCTTTATTTTGTGTAAATTCTTCATTACATACATATCTAGTCCCTTCTATTTGGTAAAAATTTCCCTGGTATACATGTTGATCATATTAGTTACATCACATTCAATTGGCCTAGTATGTAGACGCATTACATTCAAATGGACACTTGGCTACATATTTGGCCTAATATAGGGAGTACAAGGCATAATGAAATGGACTAGTCATTTTCTAAGTTGATGGATAGAGTAGATCTAGTTGAGGGTTGATAAATGTACCAAATGATGCAAGTTAACTAATAAGTCCACATACATATGCAACATAAACTAAAGTGGCGTAAAACAAAGAGGTAAAGGTGTATGATATGGAATTATATCCCTTATATGTATATATTATTATAATTACAAACATATACATATATTGACATCGTGAAATATCAAAATATAATCAAACATGCTACCACCCACTTGATTAAATAAATTTAATCCATGTTCAAGGAATTTGATCAATCTCAAATTGATATGGTAAAGAGGATGTACCTTGAACTCTGGGATTCAATTTCTTAATTGTGCAATATTGTTTCATTTGCTTTTAGCTTCACACTCCAAAATTTGAGTTTTTCACCAACTTCCTTCGTATGATGTTCAACTATGTATCAATAAAATAGAATTGGTACAAAATATGAAAACAATGATTTTGTGTTATCAAATTCAAACAAAAAACATGAAAATTATCATTCAAAATATTTATTTAACATGAAAACAATAATTGATACTATCAAATTCAATCTAAAAACATACAATTTGATTCTTCTACATTATATACAATAAAAGGTGGTAGAATTGTTAAAAAAATGATTGAAATTTTGTCAAAATCATGAAAAGTGTGTTTTTGTTTTGGAGAAATCATAGTATGTTGGGTAAAATAGAGCATGTGGGTCAAAAATCATTGGATCCACATGCCTTTTGACCATTTTTTGAATTTTATTTTTTCAAAAATGTAAGTGCATTATAATGACAACATGTTATGACATACTTTCATTTGCACCTATCTTGGTTATTTACAACCCTTAGGGTTGGATTTATCTTGGGAATCCAACCCAAATGCTTGGACTTACATGCCAATGCCCAAAGATAAATGTTTTCTGTAAATTGTAAAAAATGACTAAATCTCAAGCATGCTCTCCATCAAGTTTGCATGTCTTTCAATGTTGAGTTAAAAAAATACCACTATAATATCAAGCTCTATCTTACCTTTTTAACCATATAACTTTTTCTACATTTTGAATATGTTAAATTTTAGATCTTTAATTTTTTTCTAGTGTCTTCCTTTTTTATTGAAAACCTATGCATAGTAATTTTGGTTATTGTTCATATAAATTTGAAACAAATTATATTTTCATATTTTAGAATCTATTCTATATACATTCAAAAAACCAACTTTTAATTAATTTCCAACAAAATTAGGCAGGCAATGCTCAAATTTTCATTTTTAGGATGTGTCCACTTTGAAAATTAATAAAAAATAATATTTTCATTAAAAAATTATTAGAAAAATTAGCCATAAACTTCATGGTGTTATTTTATTTTCCATTATTTAGTGATATTTTAAATACTAAAAAAATTTAACATTTTATAGGGAGCACACCAATTGTTATGCTATATTTTTCTTACAAAATAGAAGCACTTTGTGTGCTCCCCCTATTTGAACCCCTTAATATCTACCATTTAAAAAAATTAGTTTATATAGTACATTAAAAACACTACAACTCTTGTTCTTGTTGTATCTTCAAAATTTGAGTGTAACTTTCTTCAAATTCTCATCCAAGATTCATTTTTACTGATTTAAAAAAATTGTCACTTAATACCCCCTTTTGGTCCCCATTTTACATACACATACCTAACCCTAAACTATCCACCATAGACTAGACACTCCAAAATTAAGAATTAAAATATAAACCCCGAATCTTAAATTAAAAACTATAAGTAGATGTGAATTTTGTAAACCTTGAACCCTAAATCCTAAATCCTAAAATTTATAAGTGATAAATTATAAAACTAAATAATAGGTTCACTAAACCCTAAAACAATTACTTTTAATCCTAAAATGAATCGTTAATCTTAAATACTAAATCCTAAACTTCATAAATGATAAACTATAAAAAATAAATATTTAAGTTCACTAAACCGTAAAACATTTAATTTGAATCCTAAATTATGAATCTTTAATCTCTAAATCATAAATTTTAAAATATCACCCTTAATATCATAAATGATAAAATTTAAATTACTGAATCTTAGATTATAAATCCCAAACCCTATTTTATAAAACTTTAATTATAAATACTAAACCTTGAACTTTAAAACTAAAATCCTAAACACATAAATTATATTTATTTAATCATAGATCATAGAAAAAACCCTTATTGTACTCCAAATTATCATTCCCACCTTATACCTATATCTCAACTAAGTCAAGTCACTCAATATACCATGAAACTCTCTATATACACAAGGGTACATGGGAAGAGTAGTGGTATGGAAGACCAATTGTCTTAATATACCAAACTTTCTTATAAAACATAGATATATGCAAGAGAAGAGTTGTATACGAGGGTAGAGTGACATTAATGTACACATGATGCTAAAATGTCTTGGGTATGTTTGACATATGACTATTGGATTTTAATTCTTTCCCACTTCACTAGACCCTTTATGAAGAATTTAAATAACCTAGAAATGACAAATCACAAAAGGAAGAAAGAGGCTAAAGAGAAAGTATTGGGGTGAAATTCAAAAAAAGAAGTGAGAGTAATGCCAGGAAAAAATATTTATAATAAATATTTTCTAAAATCATCTTATTATTCTAACCTACAAGAAGATACAAGAAGATAATCTTGGTGAATATTATGTTCAATGCGCTATGGAGAGAGTTTAAGAAGAAAAATTATATATCAGCACAACCATATGGTAGTTTATAATCTCTTCATAAAATAATATAAAATAAAACAAAATTAACTACTAAACATTAATTACAATTAACATATATAAATGCATACACACATTATTGATTATTTATGCAAATTAGATTAAACTTGTAACTACATTATGACATATAATTTATATGCTATAATTTAGTTGTAGATTAGATTAAAAATTCTATATGTCTTAATTTAGCTAAAAGTTGATCTAATTTACATAAATAATCAATTATATATATTTTCTAATATAACTATGAAATTATGTAAAATAACTAAACTATCAATTATAAAATTGAGAGACGTACCTTTTGCACTCTAATATCTCATGCATTTATTTGTATATTTAATTTAGTTTATTTTTCTATAAGATAAAACTATTAAGTTTTGTTTTGTCTATTTCTTTCATTTTCTATAGCTTTGGTTTAAAATGCAATTCTAATTTTGATGCAAGTGCAAATGAGGCATCACTTATGCTTTTATAAAATTACACTAGGGATTATATCCAACTCTTCAATTTAAGGTGGCTTCAATCTAAGTAACTTCTATTAAACTAAATTAGTTTGAGCTTCTAATGTGGTGTCCACATGGCAAAATTTTCTTCTCTTATGCACACGTTATAATTTAGAGGTCAAAATGGTTAATGTCACATCATGTTCATGGGGGTCAAATAAAGTCACATAGAGACATGATTTTATATGTACATGGTACTCCAAATTAGCTTTTCTAAAATGTACAATATAAAATATTTTTTCATATTATATTATTTTATTTTTATAGGAAAGATAGATCTATTACAAAAAGATCTCTATTCAAGACATTGAGAAAATAGAAAACTAGGTCATTTAAAAAAATCACACTACACTTTACATTGATGTTTCTGTTTCAAAACAAAAATTGCTAAATAAAAAAATAAAACTACATTACAACAAAATATATAGGTCTAAAATTCTATAACCGCACTAGATATTAGGCTTAATGATTTAATTTCAAGAAACTCTAGTAAGATTTTATTTTTGGTTAATAGTTGTGTTACATAAACTACCACTTACTATAAAATAATAAAAAAATAATTTTAAAAATTATTGAAAACTAACAAAAATGATAGCCATAATTTTTTAAATTCTGGGTATGTGCAGGATCATCATGGAAAAAACAGGCCCTTAAGTGGCAAAAAATTCAAAAAAATTAGAGTTAGGCAACTTGACGTAAAAATTTGAATAAGTTATCTATATTTTTTCAAAAATATGTAAGAATAGAATTTGTAGCAAATTGAACGTAGTTTCTAAACTACTAGGTTTATTTAAAAACAAAAAATCTATTTGGTGAAAATTTGAAATTTCAATGCAATAGAACTTAAATTTCTAGGAAAAAATAAGAAGTAGGTGTCTGGACCACCCCAACCACAATAAAATGATAATATTTTTTTATAAGATTTTAGATATAAGTAGATGACTCATATCCCAATGTGATGAATATTTTTTGTAATTTTTTTCCAAGTAAATAATTAATTATGAATTTTTTATTACAACTTTTAAAAAATATAAAAACTCGTATGTCTGACCACCTTAACTTGGCCAAAACTTCATGAAATTCATTTTTTTAATCCTATAGTATGTGGAGCATAGAATATGACACATGTTCCAGATTCAAAAAATGTGATATTGTTTGAAAGGTATAGATGTTTTTTAATCAACCTATCAATTAGGACTTTAGTCATAATTCAAATAGAAAATGAATAATAATTATTTATTAAATTCAAAGTAAAGCATAATTTATATTGGTGGAAAGCTGAGAATCTCCGTTAAAAACCCTTTTCGTTTCATCAATTTTGGGTTAAAAAAAAGTCGTCAGCCACATACCCTACACATACCCATTATATCACCACTTTGTGACCCATCATGATCCTGCACATACCCATCCATAAAGTTATAAACTGAATTTAGAGAAATTGACACAAAGTACAAGTTTACATTATTTTTAATTCTTGACAATTTGTTTGATAGAATTTGCTAAATGTTAAAAATGATTTTAGTGACCCAATAACACTAAAAATTGGAACATAATTATGCTTTCAATTAATAATGGCCTATTATTAGGAGAAGGAAGAGGCTAGAGAAGAAATCAATTGGGTAAAGGTCTAAACGAAGAAGAGAAAAAATAACTACAAGAAAATTCTCCTTATCACTCCAATTTCTATGGCTCTAATATATTTAGAAAGCAAAAATAACTACAAGAAAAGTCTCCTTACCACTTCAATTTCTATAGCTCTAATATATTTGGAGAGTAAAAATAACTACAAGAAAAGTTTCCTTATCTCTCCAATTTCTATAGTTATAATATATTTGGTTTTGATTGTGCATTTAAGTGGATCACCATCACAACTTCAAGAACGATCTCACACTTATAGACATTATCTAGACTAGATAACTAGATTGAATTAATTGTTGGGTACGTGGGTTGTCTGAAGCCCAATGTAAGGGCAGGTTGTTTCACCTTCTTCTGACAACATCTCCAAGTATTGTAATCGTTGTTTTTCTAACTGTCAATTATTGGCATGCCTTGGTTATTTTGTATTCGAACCTTTCTTTGGTGGAATCATTGGTACTTGGAGAGAGAGAATATTGTAATTCATCTTTGTAGCTATTGTGGTTGGCTATTCTTGTAAGGTGCAGATTTACATTTGAATAAAGTTGGAGAATCACCTGTTGATAGTGGATGGAGCCAGAAATCTGGTGAACCACTTTAAAATCTTTGGTGTTCTTTATTTCTATGATTGTGTGCCTTTTGTTATGTTCTTTTTCTACAACATTCTTTCTTTCATTTTCTTTGTTTTAAATCTACAATTGGTATTAGAGCTCTGGTTAAGAAGCTTAGTCTAGAAGCTCATTTGTGAAGTTGATTGAAATCAGTGAAGATTTTTAAAAGTATGGACGACGTAGAAAAATGGAAGATAGAGAAGTTCGTGGGGTAGAACTTTGGCTTGTGGAAAGTATAGATGGAGTTGCTACTGATCAAGCAGGACCTCTCACTCGCATTACTGCTAGGGAAAACAAAAGGAAAAGGTTTTATGTCGAATGAAGAGTGGGAGAAAATGGATATGAAAGCTAGGGAAACTATTTTTCTCTCATTGTCCAACAATGTGTTATTTAATGTTTTAGCTGAGAAGACTACAAAAGAGCTTTGGGATAAACTCTCCAACATGTATGAGATAGCATCGACATCGAAAAAGGTCTTTATTATAAAAAAGTTGTATAATTTAAAGATGAAAGAAAATGGGATCATGTCAAATCATTTAAATGAATTTAACACTTTAGTCACTCAATTGATCTCAGTGGGAATAAAATTGGAGGATGTTATCACAACAATCTTGCTATTATGTTCTTTACCAAATAGATGGGAAGGCGTTGTGATGGCTGTGAGAACTTCAGTAGCAGCTAAAAGTAAATTAGTCTTTGATGACATAGCAGCCAAACTTCTCAGCGAAGATATGAGGAGGAAAAACAAGAACCCTCTTCCAGTGACGCTTTAACAACTGTAAGTATAGGAAATAGGGGAAGAAGTCAAGAAAGAGGTAGAAATAATAACCAAAGAAGATCTAAATCTGCTCCATGATCCAAGTCCAGGGGAAGAATGGTGCTTGTTGGTTTTGTGGAAAACCTGGTCACACAAGGAAAAATTGTTGGAACTACAAAAAGGACCAAGACAAAGTAAGTAATAATAATGAAGTAAACATTGCCTGTGATGGTGTTTTGGTCTTATCAGCAAGTAACACAAATGCATATTCGTGGGTCCTCAATTTCGGCACCTCTTTTCATGCTACCTCATGCCGGAAAGCTTTTACAAATTTCCAAGAAGGTACATTCAGTAAGGCTTTTCTTGGAGATAACAAAGAATGTGAAATTCTAGGTAAGAGTGATGTAACATTGCATTTGAAAAATGGAGATAAATGGATCTTGAAGGATGTTAAATATGTTCCATTGTTGAAACACAATTTAATATCTGTCATCCAACTTACTGCTCATGGGTGTAATGTTAAATTTTCTTTAGATGCTTGGAAAGTAACCAAAGGGGTTTTAGTGCTTGCAAAGGGAAAGAAGTTGGGTAATCTTTATATTTTAGAATGTCATGGTGAAGTGGCAGATGCCTTGTTGGCTATAGATAGTGGCTCAGAAATTTGGCATAAGAGGCTCAGAAATATGAGCCAAAAAGGACTTGAGGTTATGCTTCAACAAATCAGCTACTAGGCCCCACATCGGTTAATTTGGAGTTATGCGAACATTGCCTTTATGGAAAATAGACTAGGACCAGCTTCTTGAAGACTGGTCATGACAACAAATCCTTACCATTGGAGCTTATTCATTTTGGTGATTTTGGGCCTACTAAGGTAACTTCTTTCAGAGACCTGCTAATTATTTTTTTACATTCCTTGATGATTGCACTCACAAAGTATGGATTTACATGATCAGATTCACAGCTATCTAAAAGTCCACAACAACCTCTTCAAACTCTTGGACAGGCTCGGGAAAATTTATTGCTATAGACAACTAAGGTACGAAGGCAGAGCATTGGAGAAAATGTCCATAACCAGGGACTTGGTCGTAATTTTCACTCTAACTTAGATGATGTTCAAAATCTATTAAAAAAATTACATTTGGACACTAATTTGCAGCCAGAATGAGGTCCTCAATTGAGAAGGTCTTCTCGTGAGAAGAGGCATCCAAAAAAATACGTGATGACTATGAATTATTCCTTTCTGATTAGTCAGAGCCCACAACATTTAAACAAGATTGTAAAGATGCAGATTCTATGAAGTGGATGGAAGCAATGCAAGATGAGATGGAGTCTTTGAGAGCAAATGATACTTGGGATTTGGTTACACTTCCACCAAATTGTAAACCTCTAGAAAATAAATGGGTCTATCGACTGAAAGAAGAATATGGAGGTCATAAATGTTACAAGGCCAAATTAGTTGTGAAGGGATTTGATAAGCAAAAAGGAATTGACTTCAATGAAATTTTTTCGCCAATTGTAAAGATGTCAACAATACGAGCAGTTTTGGGCTTGGCAATCGTTTGGGATCTTGAGCTTGAGAAACTTGATGTCAAAATAGCTTTTCTTCATGGGGATATTGACGAGGATTTATACATGGAGCAACATGAAGGTTTCATTAAATAGGGTCAAGAGCATCTATTTTTCCAATTGATGCAGAGCTTGTATGGGCTGAAGCAAGCCCCAAGGCAATGGTATCTTAAGTTTGATCACTTCATGAATGATCAAAAATTCATTGTTGTGAATCAAACCCTTATGTCTACTATAAAAGGCTTGCTAGTGGTGAGTTTGTCATTCTTTTGCTCTATGTTGATGATATGTTAGTTACTGGCACTAGTGTGAAAATTGTTGTTGAGCTAAAGAAACAATTGGCTCATCATTTTTCCATGAAAGACCTAGGGCTAGCTAAAAGAATTCTTGGGATGCAAATATTTAGGAACAAAAATAAGAGAGAAATCAGATTATCCCAAGCAAAATATATTGCCAACGTTTTGGATAGATTCAATATGACTAATGCCAAGTCTGTCACTACTCCTTTGGCTGATCATTTTCGCTTATCTTCAGCTATGTGTCCTAAAAATTGGGAAGAGGAAGCACAAATGAAAAATGCTCCATATTCATCCGCAATTGGGAGTCTAATGTATGCTATGGTGTGTACTCGTACAAATATTGCTCATGCAGTGGGAGTTGTGAGCAGATTTATGAGTAATCCAAGTAAATTGCATTGGCATGTTGTTCAGTGGATTTTACGGTACTTGAAAGGTACTTTAGATTATGTTTTATGTTTTGGTGGTTAGGACACTTAGCTAAGAGGATATGTTGATTCAGATATGGTTGGAGATTTAGATAAATGTCGGTCTACCACTAGTTATGTGTTTACCTTTGCTAGGGCTACCATTAGTTGGGTTTCACGCTTACAATAGGTCGGTGCTCTCTCATCAATTGAGGCAGAATACATTTCTCTCACTAAAGGAGCAAAGGAAATGATATGGCTACAATGTTTGTTGGCTGAATGGGGTGTCTAAAATCAATTTTCACTTTGTCTTGTGATAGCAATAGTGCTATTCACTTGGCCAAGAATTCTGCCTTTCACAATCAAACTAAGCATATCGAGCTGAGATATCATTTTATTCATCATGTTCTAGATGAGGGTAACCTACAGGTGGAGAAAATTGACACAAAATTCAACCCAGCGGATGCCTTAACGAAGATTGTACCAAGAGAGAAGTTTGAGCTTTGTAGAGCTTCTCTCGACATTGTCAAGATGTGATAATAACCCTGAAGCTAGGGAATTTCTTTGTTCAGTACTTTTTTCTATCCCATTGGTCTTCAAGTGGGAGATTGTTTGGTACGTGGCTTGTCTAAAGCCCAATGTAACAATAGGTTGTTTCACCTTCTTCTGACAACATCTCCAAGTATTGTAACCGTTGCTTTTCTAATTGCCAATTCTTGGCATGCCTTGGTTATTCTGTATTCGAACCTTTCTTTGGTGGAACGGTTGGTACTTGGAGAGTGAGAGAATATTGTAATTCATCTCTATAGCCATTATGGTTGGTTGTTCTTGTAAGGTGCATATTTACATTTGAATAAAGTTGGAGAATCCCCTATTGATAGTGGATGTAGCCAGAAATCTGGTGAACCACTTTAAAATCTTTGGTGTTCTTTATTTTTGTGATTGTGTGCCTTTTGTTCTGTTCTTTTTCTACAACATTCTTTCTTTCATTTTCTCTATTTTAAACATACATTAATGTCTAATAAAATTGAATTAATAATCATAATTAAATAGATAAGCTAATTAAAATTAAGATTGCATACATAAAATTATATTCAAACAAAATTAAATATAAAGACTTAACTAGACACAAAAATATACTATTTATAATTATATTAATTAAAAAAAACCAAATATTTAAAAACTCAACGATGTCTAAATGGAGAAAAACTTATAACTAATTAAAACCAAATATATATCTAAAACTAAATATAACAATATAACAAACATAAAAAATCTCAAAGAAACGTTATCTATAAAATTGAAAATAATTGAAAATAAGACGTTGATTATGAGTTGTTCTAGATCAAGAAATGTGTTTTTTCCTTCATCTTGGATCTACAAACGCTTTTGTTCTAGATCAAGAAACCCGTTTTCTAGTCAAAATTAATAACAAGAGATCCACCTGAAGACAAATTAAATTTATTTATGTCGGTCCCATAAACTCTTTAGTCTCCTCGATGTCATTAAAATCTTTCCCAATAGAAGTGGAGACAAGTTACAAATCATTTTCACTATTTTAAGAGCATACAAATCTTCTAGAAGACGAGTGCAGTGGACCCCTCCGCCATTGACACATTCAATAAAGAAAGCATTTAAATACACAAAACCTCCTACAGTCCGACAACCATATCTTTCTGAATCTCCCCTCCGAAACTTTCTCTCTACGGTTATTAATGTCTTTGGCTTCCAAAAATTCAGTTCAATATCCTACGCCCCCTTACTTTCATTCCCTTCGTAAATAGAATTTAATCTCTGCTTGTCTGAGCATTCCAGAGATTCTTTCGTCAAGTTATTCTCTTTTCAATTACATTAAACTCACTCGGTGGTGAAACTTCGCTCAATCTTTCGTTATTTTGAATCGGTGTATAAAGAAATAGATGGAATTTCAGTATGAAGAAAGAATTTGCGGTTCTCGAGATGTTTATGTGGAATCGGATGATGAGGATACTCTGTCATTCTGTGACATGCCCCTCTACCAAAGCGCAGGGATCGGGGAAGAATTAGCGAGCACGTATGGAGTTTCGAACGCTGATTCTGCAGATTTCCATTTCGATTTGGACTTTAGCCGCTTCACTTCCATGCCATGCGAAAC
Source organism: Sequoia sempervirens (assembly GCA_007258455.2). Classification (NCBI taxonomy): domain Eukaryota; kingdom Viridiplantae; phylum Streptophyta; class Pinopsida; order Cupressales; family Cupressaceae; genus Sequoia; species Sequoia sempervirens. The sequence continues at coordinate 240,330,498 of VDFB02193867.1, read as the reverse complement.
CTCTGCTGCCGACGATCTGTTCCACAATGGCTGCCTCCTTCCTCTTTCTGAATGCACAGCTCTCTCGTCTTTCAAAGGCTCCAATTCGTTAGGGCAAAACAGGCTCCTGTTAAATGAAGAGCTTCAGGCGTGGAGATCAGATTCGTTAAAGTCGAAGTCAAGCTATTGGACCAGCTCTATCTCCGAAAACTCTCAAGCTTCTCACATAAGCTTGAATTTCTCATCCTCGCAAAAAGCTTTGCGGCCTGTGAATTCAACGGCTGCGGGAAATAAATCTAATGCTATGGCAAATTGCACATCATTACCGTCTGGAACGTGCACTAAAACGTCTTCAAGATGGCAGCAGTTTTTCACTTTGGGGGTTAATAAAGCTCCTGTAATGAAGCTGAAAGACATACGTCTCAGGCAATGTAAGCGCAAAGAAAATGGAGTGCATAAATCTGATCTTAAGCGGTCGGTTTGGAGCTATTACGAAGAGGGGCCAACAATTTTAACGAAAAATGCAGCGAATTTTCACCAGAGATCAAAGTCCGTGAAGGAAAATAAGCAGGCCTTGGAGACGCCCCGAACCATGGGCTTCAGAATTCTTCCCCTAATCACATCTTTAAACAGTTGTAAGTCCTCCATCACTTCTGTCGTTAATTGCACAGAAAAACGAAGTGTATTGAAAGAGAAGCTTTAGTATTGTCTCCAAAAGTAGCTACATCAAAATATCTCGATGAGAATTCACTAAAATTGGCCTAAAAGTTCCTAAACTTTGCTTCGATTTAATGGCTGTTGACCGTAATTATAAGGTTTAACGATACAATCAACATTAATTGGAAACTGTATCAAATGAACGGTAAAATTTTAATGTTTTTTATTTCAAGAAATAAGAGTCCTCGACATGTCTATGGATGATTTGAAAGAATGGATTGGCATATACGGAATAGTTATTAAATTTGTGTTTATGGCCATGGTCGCGTGTTTTTTGGTCGGACATCATGAGTGGCGTAGCATAAAACACATCTATTAAATGTTGTCTCCTTTAGGGAAAGGAAAGCTTTAGCGATGATTAATGATTGAGGCGGCCTTTTGTAAGGTGGGACCACTAATGAATAAATTGGATGGTAATACAAAACTAGCAATTGCACCTTGGTGTGGAATGGGTACACCAAAGAGGCGTGGAAGGTAAATTAGGGAAAAATTTGGTCTATTTTTTTCATACATTTGTGCATTATCTGAGTTCAATTGGTAGGAAATTTAGAAAATGATACACAACAAAGGTCTCAATGGAGAAGTGGTAGTTTAAAATAAACTATTGCAATCACTTATAGGGATCCAAATATGACCTTAACAAAACCTCTGAATTATGAAGATAATTGCGCTCCATTACCAATAGGCTCATGCTATGTTTGCAAGAGAGAGAGAGAGAGAGAGAGAGAGAGAGAGAGAGAGAGAGAGAGAGAGAGAGAGCAAAGGGGGTAAGGAGATAGAGATAGAAATGGAGATGGAGAGGTAGAGGGATATGGAGAAGAGAGGGACATATAAAGAAAGAGGAGAGAGGGATAAATAGAGATCAAAGAGATAAATATATAGAGAGGGAGAGAGAGGGAGATATAGAAAGATAAATATAGAGATAGGAAGTGATATATAGAGAGAAGTAGAGAGAGGGATATATAGGAGTAGAAAGAGATGAAGAGATAAAGAGATAGAGATAGAGGGAGAGATGGAAGAAGAAATATGGAAAGATAAAGATAGAGAGGCAAAGAGATGTAGAGGTATAGGAAGAGGTAGAGGGAGAGAGGGAGATGGATGGATGGAGGGAGAACATGTCTAGAGATGGAGGGGGAGAGAGGAAGATAACTTGGTAGAGATGAAGATAGAGAAAGAGAGGAACATAGAGACAAAGAGATAAAGGTATAGAGAGAGGTAGAGGGAGATATAAAATAGAGAGAGAAAGGGAGATAGAGAGATGGAGAGATAAAGATGAAGAGGGAGAGAGAGGGAGAGGGAGATATAGAGATATAGAGATATAAGGAGATATCTAGAGAGGGGGAGAGGGAGAGAGATATAGAGAGATGGACAAAGATAAAGAAGTAGAGAGACAAATTTAGAGATGAAGAGAGAAATAGGGGGAGATAGAGAGGGAGTGATAGAGATATATTGGAAGAGAGAGTATGGGGAGAGAGGAAGAGATAGTACAATGTATAGCTCGAGGGAGATGGAGAGGTAGAGAGCGAGAGATATAGATAGAGGGCGATATAGAGGGATCAAGAGGGATAGGGATAAAGATAGAGAGATATAGAAAGAGATAGGTAGATAGGGAGAAAAATAGAGATATAGATATAGAGGAGAGATGGAGGGAGAGATAGGGTGAATGAGAGAGAGATCAATAGATAGAGAGGGAGAGAGGGAGTGATATAGATAGAGGGAGATATAGAGTAGGAGAGATGGAGGTAGAGATGGAGTAAATGAGAGAGAGACCAATAGATAGAGAGGGAGAGAGGGAGTGATATAGATAGAGGGAGATATAGAGAGATGGAGAGGGACACGAAGGGAGATAGAGAGATAGAGGTAGAGAGCTAGGGATAGAAAGAGATGGAGATAAAAAGATCAAGAGAGAGAAATAGAGATATCGAGTAGGAGAGATGGAGTGTATAAGAGAGAGATGTAGAGATATATAAAGGGAGAGGGAGAGATACAAAGAGATAGAGGGAAATTAATATAGAGAAAGGTGTAGAGAGAGGGAGAGAGATAGAGATGGGAGAAGATAGACTAAGATAGAGGCATAGAGATATGGAGGGAGAAACATGGATTGTGTGAGTATAAAACTTAAATAATATTATTGTATAACTTATATAATAGTAATAAAAATCTTAATTACAATTTATAGAGTGAGAAAGTGAGGGAGAGATAGAGAGGGAGATAGATATGTATAAATAGATAGAGAGGGAAGGAGAGGGAGAGAGAAATAGAAAGATAAGTAGAAGGGGGAAAGAGTGAGATTTAAAGGAGGTGATAGAGACAAGTAATACAAAGAGGAAAGATAGAGACAAAGAGGGGAGAGATAGAGAGATAGAGAGATAGAGATGAGGAGGGAGAAACAAGGAGTGTGTGTGCGTGTTAGTAAGAGATATGAAAATAGAGATATAGAGGGAGAGAGATATATAATAGATAAATAGATAGAGAGGGATGGATGGAGAGATCTAGATCTAGAGAGAAACAAAGAGAGGATAAAGAGAAAGATAGAGATAAAGATGGACAGATAGAGAGATAGAGAGAGGAGGGAGAAAAAGATAGAGATAGGAAGTTATATGTATGTGTGGAGACATGAATATGTATATATATAGAGAGAGAGATAAAGAGATGTGAAGAGAAAGAGAGAGCTCTTTATATCTCTATCCCCTATCTATCTCCATGTTTCTCATTATCTCGTATTCACTATCTTCCTCTCTCCTCTATGTATCTATCTTTTCCTATCTCTTTCTCTATCTCTCCCTCACTTTCTCACTCTATAAATTGTAATTAAGATTGTTATTAATATTATATAAGATACAATAATATTATTTAAGTTTCCATATATATTGAAAATCAATTATTTATATATTATATATTTTATAGTATAATAATTATTGAAATAAATTAAAATTAAAATGTTAAAAAAATTTAAACATATAATTTACTATTTATATATTATATTTATTATATAATATAATATAATCTTTGTTAAAGTCTTAAATATATATATCTAATAAATTATATTATATAAAATTTATATTAAAATAAATTATGTGTATGTTAAATGGATTACTTATATAAAATATATATTATAATATTATAATTATTAAAATAATTAAAAAATAAAAATTTAAAAACAATTAAGCATATAATTTATTATTAAACAACTGGGTATGAAACCCTACCATAGGAAAAAACTAGACGAACCTAAACAAATCTCCATGCAAACCATTGATCCAATTTATTAACACTAAAAGAAAATTCAATCTCATGCGCCTCTCGTGTTTTGATAGATGCTGGATGGAACCGATGATGTTACACACAAGATGGAATGTTTTAAATGACTGAAATTTGTTTTTCCCAATGTGAGAAACTTTCTGGAGGACCTTCCAACAACGACAAACACACAACGAAGGCGTTGAATGAAAACACATGATTCATTCAATCTTCTTGCTTCCCCTATTTGGAAATCCTCGCCGTTGCTGGACAAAATCAGCTCTGCGAACTTCAAATAGGTAACGCCTTTGACGTAATAAAAATGGATGGTTGGTCTTTGGTTTTATTTGAATATTGGATTTAATAATGTTTTGGATTCATATAATATTTTTTAAGATTGAAAAATAACTTTTGTAATAAAATTTAAAGTAAAGAAAAGTAATTTAGTAACACAAATTATTTTATATAATAATTGAATAAAGTATATAGTTTTATGTGTGGTTTTGATCAAAGTTAATAGTTTTATCAATGTGTTGAATTTATGATGGATGTAAGAATTGGATTCTTCATTAGATTACATCTTTTGATGTTTAAAATGGAATTAGACTTTATCCACTTTATATAGTATTCTAGTGTTCAAATTGGTTATTTTTGTTATCAAGTCAATTAATAATGACTAGTAGGAAGGGGATTGGCTTAGGTCTATGATTAAACTTCAATTTGAAAGTTCAAAGAAAAAATTTGTATTGAAAATCTACTCTATGTTTAATATAGGGTAGAGAATAGGTAATTTGAATATTAGATTCAAACCCTTGGGGTGTTTGACAATTGGTTTAAGTTAATTTATCAAATTTTAAGTAAAACTATGCCTCTTATATGCTAGGTATTATAGTTGGAACAAATGTGTCAAAGTGATTCCAAAATGGAGGGGCTTTGCCTCCATTTTGACTCACATGTGAAATTTTGTGAATCATTCATCTCAAAGTAAACAAATAGTCAACATGAAAGGAAATATCATGTACACTCATTAAAAGGATATAGCTATGGATAACAATTATGTACCTTCTTCTTATAATGGATGCTTCATCTTGAAAAATAGAAAAGCTCAATTTCATTGAGTAGCATTTGGATAGATATAAAAATAGGAATTAAGAATGTCTACTTATCAATTCCAACAAATTTTTAAAAATGTAAAAAAGAAAGAGTGGGTTATGAAGGAACCAAAAAAAGTGATATGTGTGGTTGTGAAAGAGCATATACAAAAAGGTGATATGAATGGATATAAAGGCACTAGCACAAAGAGCATGAAGCTATAAAAATCATGCATTCATGATGGACATGAAGACATAAAGAACATAAATGTAAAATGATCATGAAGTTACATAGTTATTGAAAGGAACCAAGGTACACAAAAATGCTTCCTACACCAATCTAAGGAGAAGAGATTTGTGTAAATTATTTAGTCTTTACAACTACAAAAAGAAGAAACACATATGAATATAAAACAAGCTATATACCATTACACAAGGTGTATGTGGAGAAACCTTTTTTGGGAGAAAATACCCACTATTGAAAGCACCCCAATGTATTATTGAATAAATCAAATGGTTTACACTATACATGTAGAACAAGCCTTCATATAAAGTATTGTAGAGGAAAACTAATCTGTTATGGACTTGGTAAATTTTACACAATTCAGGGATGTACCAAACTGAACAGTCCTCTTGACATTACAAACCTACATTAAATTATCGACCAAGGTGAATAAACTTGTGATGTCACTCCACTATGTGTCCTCATAGGCTTGTACTAACTTAGATTACCTTACTCTAACTTATTCAAACTATTCTACTTGCTAGAATTAATAGAATTGTAAAAATAGTGAAAATAATTACAAAACCTAGTGGCTACGGGTACCTGTAGCATAAGCTGTAGGTGTCTGCTAATAATCTGTGGATGCAAAATCAATCTGAAACTATTTAAAATTAATCCTAATCTCCATAGAACTATTTCTTATCTCTGTTCATGAATAAACACAACTTCTAACTTATCCATAAATCATTTACTTGCAATGCATATATAAGATAAAGGAAACATAATTGATTAAATTATATAAATAACTAAAATGTAAATAAAGTGATGAACAGTACCTGAGTGGCCAGCTCAGAAGACTGCTTCACTTAACTAAAACCAAATCTAGTTCAAATTCTCATATATCCATAAGTCATACAACACCATTCATTTTACAACACCAGATATTAGACATAATCCTTCTTCAGATTTTATTCCATAACTTAATTGTAACAAAATATTCTTGATTAATTAAAAACTACTAACTGTTGAAATTTTCTAACAAAATCAACTAACTAATCTGTGAGCTCATCACCTGACTTTATACAAAATGGGGAGAGTATTATTCGAACTGCTAACTAACAAACTAACAACAATCATAAATCACACTCCTAGATGCGAGGAGGTGAAATAATGATTTGAATTATTCTTCTAACTAATTGGAAAAAGAGACCTATTCAGATAAAGTCAACTTGCATGTGAAACACATGGATAACTTCCCAATATTTAAGAACAAACATCTTCTAGCATTTATTCTTCTATAATGACCATGTTCTTGACTCCATAGTTCCCTTCACTTGTTCAGCTCAAACTCATTAATCCCCTGCTCTACAACTTGGTACTTGCTATACATACTCCTTCCTTGGCACCGTGTGTTAAGATGCAAAAGATTTTAGCCCATCCAACACATATATAGCTAGCTACCATAATCAAATCACAACATCCATTCACATACATATATATTCATATTTAATCCATGCAATTATATGAATAATTCACCATATTTTATTTTCATAAAATGTGTTCAAGGTGGCAAGGTATTTATAATAGGATAATATACTATGGAGATATTGTCTGAGAGATACGTCAAAAACATAAGCAAAGTGCCTTAAAAGTATATAAAAAACAATAAAAAGATGTTAATAACCAGACTCATCATTCCCCCAACTTGTCATTTTGCTTGTCCTCAAGCAAAAATATCAAACTAGATAATCTAGGGAAGAAGATTATAAAACAAAGCAATCTGCTTGAGATCCATGACTGTATTAACTCCTTCTCCATGTTTGAGGTAGAAACATTTGTAGCACACAATTCTATTCATTTTTCTCAAGTTTGCATCACTGTCTTCATCAGCAATCCATCCAGTCCAATGTGGAATTGGGTGAAGTAAGATAGGAGGATGGTAGGTCAATGGAAGCCACTCCACTCCCCTTACTCTTGAGAGCTCAATGTACTTATGTATCCTATCAAACATGCTCATAAAATTGTGGAAGGAGTGAGGTTCTTTCCTCTTTAACTCTGGAGTTAGACTGTCCCATCTATTCCTTACATATGCTAGGTGGTTTTGATGAGCGGTTAATACCAATTGCTGAATTCTTCTATAATCTCTAAGCCTTAAGTCTATAATTATTTTTCCCAGCCCTTTATGAGAAAGGAGTCTCAACCATTGAGAAACAACAATGTCAAGATTCATTGCTTCTTTCCTAATCTATAGTGCCATTGTCTTCTCCTTTTCCTCATACTTCTCCATTAACTCCCCATGGAGTTGCTCATTTCTAAAGAAAGACGCTAGAGATCTCACTTGCAAATCCCCATCATAAAGCAGAGGATTCCAATTAGTGTCTTCTGCCATCACATAGTTACGCAAATAATATTCACATAACTGGTCTTGCTCCTCCAAAGAGATGTTGAAGAAAGTGAGAAAACTATGTCTCTTATCTAAAGCAAAAGACTGGTCATTAACAAATTTATTGAACTAAAAACTGAGAAAATTCTCCTTTAGAAATAGTGCATAAACCCTAGATGGAGGTCTACATGAACAATTATCTAGATAGCTCTATCAACTGTCTCTGTCAATTTCTCCACTAGTCTTTTCAATTCCAAATTCTTATTTTCATTCAAGATTTTCTTTTATTTTTCCCAGTTTTCTTTTTCTTCCTTGAATTGAATAGCGATTTTCATTAATTCAAAGCCCAAAGACAAAGTAGTATGGTAAACTAGTGTTTTTGCAATAGGGGGTTGTAAATTCAAACCAGTTTCAATCCCCATCTTACCTTCATCCATCTATGCCAATAGATCCAATTTATTTTGACATGACCATAGGTCTGTACTTTTTCTTTTGGCTCTTTGATCCTCATTTCCTTTTCCTTGTCCTTTTGTTCATACCCTTGAACTTGTTCCTCCAATTGTTTTATCCTGTCAAGGGCTTCTTGAAGTTCATTTTTTATGTTTCTATCCTCTAATAACTCCTTTTCTTCTTCAAAATTTGGATCATCACTATCATTACCTATGGCATCAAAAGAGAATCACTAGGAACTGTCTTTTTAGTCTTCTTAGCAATAAAAGGATCCTTAGATTCAGAGGAAGATGATGATACATATCTTTTCCTCCTAGCAGGTGCATCAACATTTTCAGTTTGAACATTATCAAGTTCATCTCTTTCTTCACTTGTGTCTGTGTCAATCATCATTGGAATTCACTGCTGATGTTCCTCAACCTTTCCTTCTAGAAACAGTTCCTCCAGGTCCTTCTTCTCAACTTTCTATTTCCTTATCCTTCCTGAGCGGGAGGGAGTAGTAGTTTCCTGAATAACTCTATTGTCCTTTCCCTTTTTATTTTTATTTTTCCCACCTTCATCTTCCTCCACAACATTTTCCTGCCTAACAAGTCCTCTCTTTTTCCTTTTTCCTTTTGAGGATGTTGATGCAGTACTTCTTCTTACTCTAGGGTTTTTGGAGGACAAGGGTTACTCTATTTCCACAACTGGCATATCATATTTCTCAGTCTCACTTTGGCTGTAGGTACGTGAAGCAAATGGTGAAATAGGGGAACTCTCTCTTTTAGGTTCATCATGCCCCATATCAACTTCAGGGTTAGGCTCAGGTAAGGGTTCTTCTTCTACTTTGGGTGCCTCAAGCAACTCAGTAATTTCCTTGCAATTTTTAAAAGCATCCCAATTAACCTAGGGATGTTGAATTCTCAAGCTTCTCTTAACTAATAAAGTTATCAAATAATGGTGAGACAATGTAGTGTCAGCTTGCCTTCTCTAGTACTCAGACGCCATTCTTTTCAACATGTTATATAGAAAATTGGGCACATTGACAAATTGATCATGCCGTAAATGGTTTAAAAATTTGAAATGAACAGTAGACAATAGATTATGGCATCCATCACAAGTAAGGTATTTGATAATATAAGCAACACATTTCCCCCAAAAGAACAAAAGGGAAAGTATTTTAGTACCTTGTGATGTTGAATCAAAGTTTTCACCTCATTCATAGAATGCTTCCCTCGCTACAACTACATCTACACAAGTTGGGTACTCAGAGCCTACGCGCGATAATCCCATTACTTGAGCAGTTGCCATCTCTGAGCCATCCACCACTAATCCTTTGACTGTTGCTTTGTTGTACTTTAGCGTGGCGAAAAAATCCCTGACCATCTCATTGTCATATTTTGTCAACTTCATAAAATAATCCAACCAACCCATTCTAGTGAATAGAGGTATAACCAGCGTATCCTCTAATATTTCTCTGTGAGCACATGGTTCTCTACGAATTACATCACCTCCCATATTCTTCCAATTCTTGTAACCTCAAGAAGTTCAAATCTTGCAATTTCAACTTCACCACATAAAAACCCTCAATCAATTGCTTCTCCAAACGTCTTCTCTGTACCCAATACTGATAATCCTTCAATCTCTGCTCAATAAAGCATTCAAATTCTATTTCTTAGCCCATCTTAGGGAAGAAATCACTTTTATTAGAAACACAAAATATTTTCTAGTTTTAAAAGGATGGTATTAATGCAACCTGAAAAACTTGGCTGTTGAAATAAAAAAAATTGATAGTGAAAATCATAACAATGATACCCCTCCCCCCAACTTAAAGTGAAGTGACCTCACTTCATACAAAACTGGGTTAGGGTGATAGGATAATAATGAAAAGAATTGGTGATAAAATTCACATGCATAGATTAAATAATAAATAATGATGGATGCAAAAAGAAAGCAAGATTTAATTACATGAAGTTACCTTCGATACGTGCGGAATGGAAAGTAACACTCAACCTAGTAATGATGTGAATGAGGCACATAACACGATGTATAGGTGATGTGATCCACATTGATTATATATGAGTTGATGAAAAGTAGTGGTTATACCATCTACATGCATTTTAATAAAAAGTAAAGGACACATGTGTGCATTAGTTTGCAGGAAATAAATTTTAAATTCACCGAGTAAGTGTAGCATGCAGACAATGAATATTGCTACAAGTACATGAAGTAGAGGGCCAGATTGAAATGTGAATGTCAGGTCCTGAGAAATTAAAAGTACAGGTCCCTCTGAAGTGAAAACATTGTAATTATAGATATTGTGCAATGTGTGTATGTGATTTAAAGCATGGAAAATTAGGCCTAAGTAATCTCAGAGGAAGAGTTGTGTAACTCAACCTTTGTATTACCAGACGTGATGGGTAAGTCATTTCCTTTGAGAACATCATCTTGTGGAACAACATTCTTTGGTGTAGATCCTGAATCAACTGAACTATGCACACCATATTCATTCATCAAAGATATGATGAAATCATCATGCTCAAGTGGTTTCTTGTACAACTTGAGTCTATGTTCATTTAAAACCATTAGAGAAAATTTGACTTTATCAATAGTTTGTAGTTGAACTGCACCATTAGGGAAGACTCACTTGACCTCGTAAGGTCCTAACCATCGTGACTAAAATTTTTCTGGAAAATCTTTGTATCTAGAATCATATAGAAGTGCCCAGTCACCAACAACAAATTCCTTAGTCTTTATGTACTAGTCATGCCATTTATTTCTTTGTTTCTGAACAACTTCTATATGGTGCAATGCTTGCAATTTGATTTCATCTAGGGCATTTAAATGTTGCAATCTTTCCTTCTAAGAGTATGTTAATTCCAACCTTAGATCAACTATTGTACGTAGGGTTTTGTATTCAAACTCAATGGGTAACACAACTTTTTTTCCATAAACTAGCTCATAAGGGGTAAACCTTGTAGTTGTTTTCTAGGTAGTTCTATATGCCCACACAACTACTAGTAATCTGGATACCCAATCTCTCCTATGAAGTTGTACTATTTTTTTTAGTATGTTCTCAATCTCCCTGTTGGTGACCTCAACTTGTCCATTTGCCTAAGGATGATATGGGGTGGATTTCTTATGCCTTATCTGATATTCTTTAACCAACTAAGCTATGAGGTTTGATGTGAATTGGGGCCCTTGATCTATCACTATCTCTTTAGGAACACCATACCTATTGAATATTTCCTCATATAGAAATTTGGAAACATTGCCATCTCTAGAAAACTGTAGTGCCTTTACTTCAACCCATTTGGTCAAGTAATCAATACATACCAATTATATATTCCTTTCTATTTGAAGGGGGTGATATAGGCCCAGTAAAATCTAACCCCCATTTTTCAAAAGGAGCTAGGGCTAGTTGAGGTTGCAATGGAATCTCATCACTTATTATAGGTCTCCCCATTCACTGGAATCTATCACAACTCCCAGTATATTTAATAGAATCTTTGTGAAGAGTTGGCCAATAATACCCTATTGTCAAGATTTTAAAAGTTGTTCTCTTGGTTGCAAAATGTCCAACACAGGGTTCATCATGGCAGACTTTTAATATGTCAAACACTTCATCCTCCCTGATACATATCCTCATAATATTGTCAGGACCAGTGTAAAATAAGAATCCAGAAATCCAAGAATAGGGAAAACATTTATGAACTAGCTATCTTTTCTCTCTTGGAGAGAAGTAAGCTGGAACTTTTCCTGTTACCAAGTAATTAGCTATATCAACATACCATGGATTATTTATATTCAAACCAAATAATTGTTCATTAGGGAAAGAATCATCAACTATCCCTTCATTAGATGGCATGGGCAATCTAGATAGAAAATCAACAACCACATTTGCTTTTCTTGGTTTATCAACAATGGTTATATCAAATTTCTGTAGTAACAATAACCACCTTACAAGTCATCCACCTACTACTAGCTTGTTCATCAAGTATCTAATTATTTTGTGATATGTGCGTATGTATACTTGATAACCAATAATATAGTTTCTAAACTTGTTAATGGCGTAGAAAATTGCAAGCATTTATTTTTCTATCATAGTATAGTTCAATTCAACTCCTTGTAGGTTTTTGTTGATATAGCAGATAACATATTCCTTATTTCCCTCTTTTTGTCCTAGGACAAATCTAATTGTAAAGTCTGATGCATCAGTGTGAATGTGAAATGGTAATGTCCAATTTGGACCTCTTAAAATTGGTGCACTATTCAAGGCTCTCTTTAACTTATCAAAGGACTACTGGCAGTCAAGAGTCCTTTGAAATTCAATATCTTTTTCCAACAAAGTAAATAAGGGTGCAACCAATTTACTATAATCTTGGATGAATCTTATGTAATAACCTGCATGTCCCAGAAAGCTTCTCACATCTTTTTGTTTCAGAGGTGTAGGAAGTGTAGTTATGATCTCAATTTTCTTGGGGTCAACTTGTATTCCTACACTAGAAATGAAATGTCCCAAGACAATGCCTTATGTCATCATCATAAAACATTTCTCATTGCTTAATGATAAATTAGTTTCATTGCATCTTTTTAAAACTATTTCTAGATTTTGCAAATCCTGATCAAATGTTTCACCATATGTAGTGAAATCATCCATATAAATCTCCATCTTATCATGTGCAATATCAGAAAATATACTAAGTACTAGCCTTTGAAATGTTGCTGGATCATTGCACAACCCAAAAGGTAAAGAAAAGTATGCATAGGTACCCTAGGGACAGGTAAATGTGGTTTTTTCCTGATATTTAGGAGCAATCTTGATTTGGTTGTAACCATTGAAACCTTCAAGAAAGGAAAAAAATATTCCTTGCCAAAGAATCTAAAACTTGGTCAATAAATGGCAGTGGAAAATGATCTTTCCTGGTGGTAGTATTAAGTTCCATATAGTCAACACAAACTCTCCATTTACCACCCTTTTTAGGTACTATGACTAATGGTGAAACCCATTCACTGTTTGAAATCGGATATATAAATCCTGCATTTAAAAGCTTTTGCAGTTCAACTTTTACAATTTCTCTAAGAGCTATATTCATACGCCTTTGGGACTGCCTTATGGGTTTGAAACCCTCATTAATGTAAATCTTATGCATGCATAAGGCAGGATCAATACCTCTCATATCACTATAATCCCATGCAAAAGTTGTTGCATGTGCTTGTAGCACAGTATGCAAGGATTTTTTTGTTCATCAATTAATGCATTATTAACATTCAACATCTTTCTAGGCTTGACCTCTAATTGTATAGACATGCCTTGTACAGAGGATAGATTAAGGCTAGGTATGATTGGCAAGTATTGTTGGGGTAACAAAGTATGAATTACTTGGGATAATTCTTGTGAAGAACTGGTAGGTATTACGTTGTCCAAAGGATCTTGTAAGCAGGATAAGAAACCTTGCTACTATGGGTGTCTCCCACAATCATTTTGTATAATATGAGCTATCAGTTCATCCTCATCTTGAATATCCAATAGAGGACTACACTCTATGGTCATTAAGGTCTATAATGAATAACTATCTTCATCATCTAAGTTTGGCCAAATGGTCTGTTCAAGGTTTTGATGTGGCTGTGTTGGTGGATAAAGTACTAGATTCTTGGTTATAGCTCTATTGGATATGATCATTTTTCCTGATCTACAACCTATGAAGGCATTGACTGTGGCTAACCAAGGTCTTCCTAAGATCAATGGATAACCAACAAGATTAACTTTTGGTTGAAGAACTATAAAGATAGCAGGGTAATCCCAGGAATCTAATGCAACTACTAAGTCTTCAATGACTCCTTCAGGCTTAATTGTAGACCTATTAGCTAATTACAAAACTATTTGAGTAGGCCTAACATTGGCTAACTGTAGTAGTTGCAATGTATCTTTGGTCATCACATTAATTGCAACACCCAAGTCTATCAAAGTATTCTTAATAAGAGTCTCATTGATCTTAACATCCACAACTGGACTACTAGGGTCAGTATACTTAGAGATTATAATATTCCCCAACATGATGTCTGCAAGATTATCTAGAACATGTACTGTTTGTGGATCCTTTCTCTTCCTTCCTAGTTTATTTAGACAAAGATCCTTAATAGTTTTAGTATAGATGGGAATATATTTGATAGCTTGGATTAAAGGGATTTTAATGCTAACATCCTTCAACTAGTCTAAAAGGTTTGTTTCAGCCTATGTATGTTTTTGTTTGATAGTCAATCATTCAGGGAATGGAGGCTTCAGACGTGATGTGGGTTGGAGCCCTGGATTATACTCAGATTCCAAAGGTGGGTTATCTAAAGCTTCCTTCATAGGTTCTTCATCTTCTACTTCAGTAATTTTAGGAGATGAAGGTCTTGCAATCTACTTCCCTGATCTAAGATGAAGGTCACTCACCTCTACCCCATACGTGTGATATTCGGAAGCTTCGTTAGTATAAGCCTATTGAACAACTTAGTGTTAGGGTTATGTGTAGGTTGGGAAGGTATTTGAGATGGTTTAGGTGGTTGAGACTGAGTATTTGATGGAGGCATTAGAGTTTGCTACTAAGGTGGAGGAGGAGGTAGCATAGGTTGTTGGTAATTCATATATTTGCTACCATTATTGGCCTTTCTGCCATTGAGGCTGCCATTGACTTTGTTGGGTTGGCCATTGTGGATTGTAGTTGGAACCTTGAAAGTTTTGTTGCAGCCATGGATTTGGTTGTTGGTTCCAATTTTACTGGAATGGTGGCCATGGTTGAAAATTTTGCCACTAGTTTTAATTTGCTTTCCAAGGCTGGGTATTCCAAGCAGGAAAGTTTTGATTGCCAGAGGGGAAAGATGAATTAAAAGAAAGGGGGTCTAGTGGAATACCTTTTCTCTACTGCCATATCCTTCATTGTGCTATGTAGAAAATTTGTACATCATCTTCTTCTATTGTATGGAAGTCTGGTTTTTCAAATTTTTCTTGTTGGATACTGGCCACTCTTTTGCACTTACAATTGGCCTTCCTCTTCCTGCAGTTAGGACAATACTCAGTATGGCTTCTACTTCCTCCTGCTTCTTCTTGATATGGAGTGTTTCCAACTGTGTTGCTAGATGACTGATTATATCTTGCTTTATATTAGACAATAAATTGTTGATCTCAACCTTAGAAACCCCATTAGAAGACTTATTTGTGATGGATGACCTTTCTCCTCTTGGCTTCCTAGAAAGAGTCCTGGAATAATTCCTACAGATTTTCAAAAAAAATTCAAATGGTTCTTTGGAAATATCCCCTCCTCCAACAAGGTTAAGGGCATCCATACTTTCTTCATTAATTCCCCTTAGAAATACCAACTTAAGGGATTCCTCTGACAATTTATGCTAGGGGTTCTTTTTCAAGGAAAATTGAAACCTTTCAACACAATCTTCAAGTGGCTCATCCTCCTTTTGAGTCATTTAGAAAATTTCATCTCTTCTTCAGTCTAATCCTCTGCAATAGTCCTTGTACTTCTCCAATAACTTTGTCTTCATTGTTTCCCAATTAGGGATAACATCTCTACCAAGCCCCGTCAACCATTTGAGGGTAGCTTCCTTCAAAGTAGTCAGAAAAAGATTGAGTCTGTGTGCATTAGTAGTGTAATCATAGCTTCTGCACAAAACATCAAACTCAAAAAGGAAAGTATCTGGGTCCTCTATTACCAAGCCATAAAATATCGGTAATTTTGATGGTGGTATATATTCTTCAGCATAGTGGCTCTTTCTTGATCAGTAATAGGGAACTCAAATATTCCCTAGTTTGGTTCATTTGGTGGTGCATTTGCCATTGCTTGGAAGGTCCCTTCTGTAGCTGTGGAAGATGACGGTGAAGATAAAAGAGTAGTATTTACTCTTGCAATAGTCTGCTCAGTAATTTTAGAAAAATCACCAGTGTCTTCTCTATCTTGAACATCTAAAGGGATGAATCTTCCTTGGTTATCTCTCCGCCTTTGCATATGGTAAATTTAACTTTGTATGGCCACAACCCTACACAATGTTAGTAGCTTGATGTTGAAAAAGGTCGTCTCTAATTGTCCTAATGCTTAAAAAGGAAACTTTAACTTATGAACATTTAACTATGAAAGCTTGTAAATAATAGGTCCATGAGAATAACACCATCACTGGCAACGATGCCAAAAATGTAGAGGAAAACTAATGTGTTATGGACTTGGTAAATTTTACACAATTCAGGGATGTACCAAACTGAATAGTCCTCTTGACATTGCAAACCTACATTAAATTATTGATCAGGGTGTGTAAACTTGTGATGGCACTCCACTATATGTGTCCTCATAGGCTTGAATAACTTAGATTACCTTACTCTAACTTATTCAAACTATTCTACTTGTTGGAATTAACAAAATTGTAAAAATAGTGAAAATAGTAA
Source organism: Sequoia sempervirens (assembly GCA_007258455.2). NCBI lineage: Eukaryota > Viridiplantae > Streptophyta > Pinopsida > Cupressales > Cupressaceae > Sequoia > Sequoia sempervirens. Next base: position 240,314,005 of record VDFB02193867.1, on the reverse strand, counting down.
CAAAACCTAGTGGCTACGGGTACCTGCAACATAAGTTGTAGGTGTCTGCAAACAATCTGCAAATGCAAAATCAATCTAAAACTATTTAAAATTAATCCTAATAGTTGGAGAACTATTTCCTATCTCTATTCATGAACAAACACAACTTCTAACTTATCCATAAATCATTTACTTGTAATGCATATATAAGATAAAGAAAACAAAATTAATGAAAGTATATAAATAACTGAAATGTAAATAAAGTGATGAATAGTACTTGAGTGGCCAACTCAGAAGATTGCTTCACTTAACTAAAAACCAGTTCTAGTTTAGATTCTCATACATCCATAAGTCATACAATGCTATTCATTATACAACACCATATATTAGATGAAATCCTTCTTCAAATTTTATTCCATAACTTCACTGTAACAACATATCCTTGATTAATTGAAAACTACTAACTACTAAAAGTTTGTAACAAAATCAACTAACTAATCTATGAGCTTATCATCCGAATTTATACAAAATGGGGAGAGTCTTATTCGAACTGCTAACTAACAAACTAACAACAATCATAAATCTCACTCCTAGATATGAGGAGGTGAAATAATGATTTGACTTATTCTTCTAACTAATTGGAAAAAGAGACCTATTTAGATAAAGACAACTTGCTTATGGAACACATGGATAACTGACCAATATTTAAGAATAGACATCTTCCAACATTTATTCTTCTATAATTACCATGTTCAACTCCATAGTTCCCTTCACTTGATCAACTCGAACTCATTAATCCCCTGCTCTGCAACTTTGTACTTGCTATAAATACTCCTTCCTTGCCACCACGTGTTAAGTTGCAAAATATTTTAGCCCATCCAACACATATATAGCTAAATACCATAATCAAATCACAACATTCATTCACATACATATATATTCATATTTTTTCCATGCAATTATACGAATAATTCACCATGTTTCATTTTCACAAACTGGGTTCAAGGTGGCAAGGTATGCATAATAGGATAATATACTATGGAGATGTTGTCTAAGAGATACTTCTAAAACATAAGCATAGTGTCTTAAAAGTATATAAAAAACAATAAAAAGATGTTAATAACCAGACTCATAAAGTATCACCAACATATAAACATGGAGTGAACCCATTAGCATAACACTACTTACAAATCAACCATATAAACTATAACTCAAAACAACAAATAGATGAATTGCCAATTGGAAATCATGAATGGTTTAGGAAAACTATTATAAATACCATATGATGTATGACACCAAAACCAAGACACTAAATTCCAATGCCTTCCTTGGTAAAAGACCCTCCTAGCTATTTTTAGCATATTCTTGGCATACCTTACTATTTCATAAAAAATCATATTTGACCACCAAAATTTGGGTGCCTTCTTTCTAATATTCAAAGGTTCTTCATTCCAAGTATAACAACTTTTCATAGTGCTAGTCAAAATTCTAACATGTAACCTCCCTCTTACATCCTCTTACACATAATAGAGATTCCAATGTAATCTCCATCTTACATGCTCTTACACATCATAGAATTTATCATTTGTAACTCACTTCATGATGACCTTACACACACCACAAGATCTACCAACACATGGCCAAGAAATGCCACCTCAAAGTGGAACACCTACCTCCTCATGTGAGACCAAAATACCACTAAAGATGAAATATTATAATCCACCAAAATGGGATGCCAAATCTCCCATAAGAAGAAAAAATAGAAGATGCATACAAAATATTTTAAAATAAACATTAGGAATGCATGGTTGGGACACTTTTCCAAAAATTATCCTACTTATCGAACACCTTGTAAGAGAAAAAGGGAGACTTAACAACACTAAAATCTAACTATTAGGGATGGAGAAGCCCATCCTCTATCAATATACTTTATCCTAGCATGGAAAGTTAAGTTCTTTAATAGACATATATAACACTCTAACTCTCACATAGAATTGTAATAGTCCATCCATCTAGCCCAATATCAAAACAAATCTCTTCAGTCACAAAAAATATTCACAAGCATGCTCGTAGCTACCATATAATTTGATTTTATAATGGAAAAAGAAACCATAGCCTTCTACTTACTCATCCAAGTAATGAAATGACCAAATATTATAAAAATATATCCATTGGCCGATCTTTTACTATGAATATCACAAGCCAATTAGAATCAACATATCCACAAATACAAACTAAACATTGGGTCCTTGTGGGGTAACCATGATAACATATAGAATGCTTAAAATTACCTTGTGTTGTGTCCCAAAAATTTTCTCTGCTTCCTAGAACATAAATTCACTCACACAATAAGGGTTGTCATCTAGCAAGGGAAATCAATTCATTGACAAAGCTATGGAGGGTTCAAAGCCAACTCGACAAGAGTGGTTCTCTCTCCTATGATTTAAGATCAACTTAAACTTAGGAGGTTGTTCCTTATTAGGATTAAGGTATCTCAACCTTTGCAAGTCCTAGAATTTAATTCAATGATTAATTATTTATTTTATCCTAATGTGTTTTTCCTACTAATGTTGTGGCACTTTGTGGGACCCGTTGGTGATGTGGCATCCTACATGGAGGGTGACATGTGTATTTTGGAAGCTAATTTCAAGGAGGCAGGCATCCACTTTTTAGGGTCTAAATTTGGGGCTATAATGGTGGTAATTGCCATAAGTTGTTATGTCATAAATTATGACAAACTATAACAAATTTTCATGACAGTTTATGATAGTTGTAAGAGTCATGCATGGTAGCTACAAACTAAATTGGTGGAGGTGAGTGTCCCATTTTTTCGGTCCTTAATTTGTGTCGATTTGTAAGCATTTTTCATGTGTCATAAGTCAATTATGGTTGATTATGATGAAGATTTCCATATGACAAATAATGGAAATCTAAGAGATGATTATAACTGATTATTACAAATTATGACATGTATGTTGGGTGGCTCCCTGCATGTGAATATTCGAGGTGTCCAACTTTGTCATGAGCTTTATAAATTCGTGTGTTGCATTTGGAGTTGTATGATAAGTGGGCTTTGTAGGTACCATTATGTTGCTGAATTGATTCCAAATTTGTAACACGAACAAAATCCTATAGAGGTTAGCATTGCAAGTGTATTGTAAGGTCATTTTTTATAGATAATACATTGTTTAGGCTTTTGGGGTGTGGGTTTTTTCTCCTAAAATGGTTTTCCCCATGTATATTCTAGTGTTATGTGTTTTTTGTTGTATTTGTAATGTTGTTTATGTTACCTGCTATGTGCATCTTCTTATATGTAACTATTTAAGGGTTTGAAACTATAAAACAAGTATGCGTTATTTCCTTTGTTAGATTGGTGTAGGAATATTTTTCATGTATCCAACTTCCTTTTAGTTGGTATCAAAGCCTAATCACCTTTATTTCCTATTGTGGGTTAAAGGATTTTTTATACTGATTTTATTTTGAATGGAAGCCTATTGCAGAATTTTTTGTTAACCTTGTTGCAGGAAGGAGATGGCAAGCACTGATGAGTGCTCAAAATGACACTTTAATTGATCATTTTATGTTTACAAAGACTTTATTATGTTGTTAATTAACTATGCGGGTGGTAGAATATATATTTATATGTTTGCTTGTTTTATCTTATATTTAACTAATCTGAGGATATATTAGAAATGCTATTTTGCATTAAATGTGTTGCTTTTTAATGATGTTAATGATGGAATGATTATTCAATTTGAAATCTTTATTGTCATAATAGCATCCTATCTTTGAGGATTTCGTTTAGGTGATTAAATGCTTACTTAAAGTGGTGGATTTGTTAAACTTTCTGTTTAACAACATGGATTCAATTGCGCTCATGAAGGCTCCAGTTGGATACTAACTCATCATGATTTCAAATTGAATTCCTTAGTCAGTTTGGAAACTCCTTGTTCCAGCTATTATGAGGCAAAATTCCCTATTATACTTTCAATTTTGTTTTAGTTTTAGTTTTTCCACTTTGTATCTTGGCGGGCAATGCCATGATTTTGTATTGAAATAAATGGATATCCCTATCCATCCTTAGATTTAGTTTGGAGTTAGATAATTCTTTGCTGAATATTGTAATGTTTGTAACACACAATTTTGTTCTACTCGCCTATTTGGGCCAATTTGAATGTAAATAAGGAGTTAATTCAAATCACAGTGTTAAAGGTCCCACCAGAGGAAGAGCAGGGCCTGCTCAATCGAAGGAGGTGACCTTGTGTTATGTTCTTTGATTGAATTAATTTCTGTTCAATTTATATCAATTAGAAAGTGAAGAGTGTTGATCTCTATTTAATCATTGTTAGTGACTGCAAATACTTGTACTCTTAGATTAAATTCATTGTGTTCTCAAGGAAATTCATTACACTTTACTGAAGATTAGCATTCATTTTTTTACTGTAGATTTAATTGTTGTTCATAGGAATTAGACTTAATAGTTATTTTCAAATGCATGTGGTTTTAATGGAAGAGATAATAATGACTTATGGAAGATAGAACTGAAGCTTGTTTGGAATGCATTCATGGAATTTAGTGTTATTGTTTTCTTGATTAATATTTTTTTTCTTGCAAATGTAAATAGACTCTCTTTTCAAGTAAATTTCAATTCTAAATTTTAGATTAAGAGTGAATTTGGTTATAGCTTAACTTTTCCATGAATCAATTACAATTAAGTTAGGTGAAGTCTGAACTAAGTTATTAGAGTCTGAATAATCATTAGTTAAGAAATAAGTTAGGATTAAGTCCTTAGAATTAGGTAGAAATTAGTCATTAAGATCCGCTCCTTAGAGCTCCTGAAAGCTCCTGAAGAACTGAAACCAAAAGTCACTTTTTATAGTGTAAAACCCCCCAATTTATGGAGACATCCTTATTGCATATAGCTCTAAGACACACCCGGTTCAATAATTGAAATAATAAATGATGCAAGAAGTGACATCAACGACCTTTCCCATCATTTTTGGCACTATTGTTGGGGAAATAAAAGATCCGGCTATTTAAGTTTGAAGCCTTAGTGTTGATAAGGAAGAAAGTTTAGATTGTGGATGACATGAGCTAGAGACCCTCTAGGAAGATTTCTTCGATGAAATATTGATTTTGATCAAGAACAAGAAGTTCAGCAACATCAGATTGAAAATCAACAAGTGAATTGAGAACATTATCAAGAAGAAATGGGTGACCAACCAGGAAATGATCCACCACCAAATAATAGGACCTTTTCCTATCCTATTAATTTGAATAGAAAGGATGATGAGCCTCCTATGAAAAGCATTTCACCTTCTGTTTTACCTACCTTTAGGGGAAAAACTTATGAGGATCCTGACCAATTTTTCTTTGAATTTAAGGTTTTATGTCAGACCTATGACTATACAGTTGATAACTAGAAGTTAAAAATATTTTAGGTTTTACATTGAAAGAGTCATCTTTATGTTGGTTCATGGGTTTAGGTGCAAGAACAATCTCAACTTGGCAGGAAATGGAAGCTATGTTCTTGGATAAATATCAAGATTACTGTTGAGTAAGAGATAGGAAAGAGGAGTTGTTTCAAATGAAACAATTGGAAGATGAAAGCTTGGAAGATTATGCTGATAGATTTCAGTTTGTGCATAACAGGTGTGGTAATGGTTTGGATAATGAGATTAGTAAGACAATTTTTCGAAAGGGATTGATGATGAGTCTAGAGAGTCTTTAAATCTTATTGGAAAAGGAGACATCAATAAGCTTTCTTTGGAAGATATTATTGAGATATGTAGAAACTAATCTAGGACTAGAGTAGGGACTAGAAACTCCCGAAGAAACAAAGTTCTCACTCCTGATGTATCTCAAGTAATAGAGGAAATTGCAAATTTGAAAATTGATCTACTCCGTCATCTTAACATGCAAGGAGATAAGAAGACTACTGAGCCTTTATCCATTTATTGTTCCAAATGTAGAGGTAAACATCTTTTGAGAGACTTTCCATTAAATCAAATTGATCTATGTGAAATCTGTGAGAAACATCATGCAAAAAGTTCTTGTAGCCTCCTACTTGGAATTAAGGATCATTGAAGAAATAATCCAGAAGTAGAGGAAAGAATGGCATGATAAGCACATTGTGACCAAACAATTCAAGAAAGGATATTGGGCACTATTTTTTGACTCCAAATTCCAAGATTTCAGAGGGAAATTTCATACAAGATGGCTGAGACCCTATGAAATTGATCAAGTTTTTCAAAATGGAGTTGTTCAACGTCTGATACCAATAGATGGAGAAAGAAGGATTATGTTGGTTAATGGTCATCATCTGAAGATGTATGACAAACCTACATCAAGAGAGGAGTTTCTATTAGATTTACAACATAGGATTGAACATTTCCTGATGGAAGATATTTCTTCCATAGGAGAATGTGCTTCTCGATAATCTTTTGAAAAAGGCATGAATAAAGAAGGTAGATTGAAAACCGGAAATGGAGGTTTACCTTCTAAATAAAGGATCTATAGATTGAAAACTAGAAATGGTGGTTTATCTACTAGAAAAAATGAGAAATAAAAATAAATAAATAAAGAAAAGAAAGAGGAATGGCTGAAAACTAGAAATTATGGCGGTCTTCCTGATGAACTCTAGTTTTCTCCTGATGACTCATGATGACTCCTAACGTTCCCAAGGTTCTCTGTAATAATTATTTTTGGTTAATTCTGAGCTTTCTTTGATTGACTCGTTGGAATCTTTGCCAACTTAGTTAATTTGCATGCTCCAATTGACTTTTGCATTAAATAAAAGGTATGCATTTATTGTAAGTATTATTTTTGAAATATTATTTTCTAACTTAGTTATTATGATGTGAAATTGAGTGAATGTTTTATGTATATAAATCTTCGCCTAGTAGTTATTAATGTTGTAATAAATATGTATTAATTATTATAAAAACTAATGGAGAGATAAGATGTGACATTTAAATCACTTCTGTAATAAATTCAAGTAATAATGAGATCTTCATATCAAAGCCAATGAATTTGCTTATGTCAACACCACCGCCAACTTTGCAAATCATAATGTAAAGTACTGGGTGGTTGCATGCGAATTGTTCAGAGGGAATAAAGGGAAATTAATAACAGATGATTTGATGCGACGTGTGATTTTTGAAATTGTTGCATCTGACATGAGATTTTTGAAATTGCTACATCTTGGTAAAGAAGCACTCATTTTTGTTTTTCTTAAACAATTGTGACCACTATTTTCTCTATTGAAGTTGCAGAATTGAAAAAAAATTGCAGAACTAAAAAATGGGGAATAAGAGAAATTCACACCCTCAAAATTTTAGTTTGGATTTTGAAACAGAGAGACTACCCAGGGAAGTGTGGTGGCTTGATTTTATTCAAATGTATGAGAGTTTCAAACTTTAATTAGTCAAGGAATTTGTTAGAAATTTTCATGTTAATGTTACCAAAGTAAAAGGGGAAGTGATAGAGGTCACTCCTGCTATCATAAGTGAATTGTCTGGCATTTCAGCTAAAGGAGAGCCTGCCAATAAAGGGCATATTAGTTTTGAAGAATTGGTTTCAAAATTTCATGAAGAACCTAAAAGGCAACCCGAGATTCAGTGGCATAAAGGAAGTCAAAGAGGAATTTCTCGTAACAGCCTGGAGGAGACTTGGAAAACTATTGTGATGTGGCTAATGAAATTATTCACTTGTGAAGGGCAATATGGTACAATCTTGGGGCCAGGCATGTGAATGCTAACACATTTAAGGTATGGTAATACTAGGCCTTCAACAAAAATAACCTACCTACCTTTCTATTTTCTCAAATTTCCTCTATGATATCTAGGGTAAAATCTAGGGTTGTATCGTCCATAAGATATCATAACTTTTAATACATTTGATAATCAAGCACCATTTTATGATAAAAGAGTCTGGTAGGGAAGGATGGTTGGAATTTTTGTCGGATCCCACTAAGCATGGAAGAAAACCCAAGAAGGGGCCCATGACAAAAGGGATAAAAATGGAATAAGGAGAATCTTCTAAAAAAGGGCCGGAACAGATAAAGAGGAGGCCACAAGAATCCATTAGGGAAACTTGTAGTAAAAAGAAAAAGAATGAGTCTAGAGAAGAAAACCATAATAATTCTAATACCCATGTCTCAACTCCTAAAATTTTACACGAGCAACCTACTAAGTCTCCTCAAGACACTTTAGGAGGCCACGAAAATGTCTAGACCCATGTTCAATCTGTTGAACATATTGTAAGTTCGCATGAAGTTCCACTTTCAACTCCTGAAAGAACCCCTGTATTTGAAGCCCATAGCTCACCTCATGCCATGCAATATCATCATGTTTCAATAAGGGATAGCTCTGCTGAAAAATCCATCATCAAACATAGGAAAAGGAAGCTCCTGAGAAATTCGAAGATGAGGAGGCCGAGTCTTCTTCTCCACATTTGTTGGTTTTTAAAAGAAGGAAGGGTAAAGAACCAGTGGTCAAACAAGCTAAATCTCTTCAAATGCAGGAAGGAGAGGAAATGGAGGAAGAATAAGAGATGGAAAAAGTAATGAAAATGTCAAGAATACAAGCAAAATTAGAAGAAGAGAAAAGAATAATTCAATTTCTTGAAGAGAAACTAAAAAGAAAAGAAGAGGAATTGTAGCAATCTGTAAGTAAAGAAGAGAAAATGGAGAAAGAAATGGTAGAAAAATAAAGTATTTTACAAGGACAGTTAAACAGAATAGAAAAATCCTTACAACAAGCTAATGCATAGGCATTAGCATGAGTAGAAGAAACAATAAGGTTAAGTGCAAAAGAAATACGAAGATTGAAGGCAGAATTAGAGCATAAAGAGGAGCAGTTAAGACAACAATAAAGTAAGTTACATTCTCGTGAGGCTTCCACCTCATCTGCTCCAAGGAGATACCTTTCTTTGACAACAATGAAATTGAAACAAAAAAACAATCAATTGAGAAGTCAAAATCAACAGTTGGAAAAAGAAAGAAATGAAGCGCATGAAAGATTTCAGCAAGTTGTAGAACTGTCCTTTGCAAATTTTTCTATGAGAAAACCATCAGGAATATATGCATTATTTTTAAGAGAAATATTTCTCCAATGGAGAATCAATCAACTCGTTCTCAGCCGATATTGGCATGGTGTGTTGGTTTAAAGGTGGCATTGTTGTTCTTGCCACCAAGGTTCAAACCCCTTTGGGGTTGTATTGTTGAATGGTTGTATTCTGGTTCATAGCTCCAGTTCAAAAGCGTTTACCCTTTAAAAAAAATAAAAATCAACTGGTTCTCAAAAAAAAAACTAATTATGATGATGACATGAATTTCTTAAAGACTTTTATAGTAGTCATCCCACTATTCAGAACCAGATGTGTTAATATTTTCAGCATGGTTTTCTTCTTGGTCATTTTCCTCAATCCTTTCTGAATGTTTTTATTAGAGAATTACAAATTAGATCTTTTGTATCATTGTTGTAGAATCAAGTTGAGTGGGAAAATCGGGTATCTGAGTACAATGATGCACAAATGAACTTAGGCATGCTTATGAGAGATGAGACCCCTTGGTCAAGGACTTTCAAAGCTAGATTCAAGTATTTTGTAATGTCACAGAATGTAGCACCATTTTATAGGAGAAATCTATCTGAAAGTATTCATGTTTTTAGAAATATTCAGGATCACCTTCCGCACAGGGCTTTAACTGCTACAAGAGAGAGGTTTCATAGTATTCCAACACCATTAAGGAGAAGAGAACCCATCTCATCAAGAAAAAATACTTGGAGTCTTACTAGAGTGAGAACTTTGATTGATGTCATCGAAGAACAACTAGCCAACTGGATTGGGATGAGATTTAGACCACCCTTGATCATAATTCCCACACCTACATTTGATGCATCACCACAATTCATAGGAGAGAGTTTGAGAGAATGGATGAAAGAAATTGAAACATTGAATGGATATGCGCATCCTAGGACTTACATACAATATATTATGCAGGATGTTGATTTGGTTGACTTAATTACTGGGATGGTGAATAGAAAAAAGAATTTACTAGATCCTCAACCATGAGGACATGGTTGACAGTAGGAGGGGGAGAAATGATGAGTGCTCAAAATGACACTTTAATTGATCATTTTTAATGTTTACAAAGACTTTATTATGCTATTAATTAACTATGTTGGTAGTAGATTATATACTTATATGTTTGCTTGTTTTATCTTATATTTAACTAATTTGAGGATATATTAGAAATGATATTTTGCATTAAATTTGTTGCTTTTTAATGATGTTAATGATGGAATGATTATGCAATTTGAAATCTTTACTGTCATAATAGCATCCTATCTTTGAGAATTTCGTTCAGGTGATTAAATGCTTACTTCAAGTTGTGGATTTGTTAAAAAATTTGTTTAACAACATGGAGTCAATTGTGCTCCTAAAGGCTCTAGTTGGATACTGACTCATCATGATTTCGAATTGACTTCCTTAGTCGTTTTGGAAACTCCTTGTTCTAGCTATTATGAGGCAAAATTCCCTATGATACTTTCAGTTATGTTTTAGTTTTAGTTTTCCACTTTGTATCTTGGTGGGAAGCACCATGATTTTTTATTCAAATAAATGGATATCCCTATAAATATCCATCCTTAGATTTAGTCTAGATTTAGATCATTCTTCACTAAATATTTTAATGTTTGTAGTTCACACAATTTTGTTCTACTCGCCTATTAGGGCCAATTTGAATGCAAATCAGGAGTTAATTTGAATCACAATGTTAAAGGTCCCACTAGAGGAAGAGCAGGGCCCACTCAACCAAAGGAGGTGACCTTTTGTTATGTTCTTTTATTCAATTAATTTATGTTCAATTTATATCAATTCAAAAGTGAAGATTGTTGATCTTTGTTTAATCATTGTTAGTGACTACAAATACTTGTACTCTTAGATTAAATTCATTGTGTTCTCAAGGTAATTCATTACGCTTTACTAAATATTAGCATTCATTTGTTTACTATGGATTTAATTGTTGTTCATAGGAAGTAGACTTAATAGCTATTTTTAAATGCATTTGGTTTTAATGGAGGAGGTAACGATGACTTATGGGAAGATAAAACTGAAGCTTGTTTGGAATTCATTCATGGAATTTAGTGTTATTGTTTTCTAGATTAATATTTATTTTCTTGCAAATGTAAATATATTCTCTTTTGCAAATGTAAATAGATTCTCTTTTCAAGTAAATTTCAATTATGAATTTTAGATTAAGAGTGAATTTGGTTATAGCTTAGCTTTTCCATGAATCAATTACAATTAAGTTAGGTGAAGTCTGAACTAAGTTATTAGAGTCTGAATAATCATTAGTTAAGAAATAAGTTAGGATTAAGTCCTTAGAATTAGGTAGAAATTAGTCGTTAAGATCTCCTCCCGAGAGCTCCTGAAGGAGTTAAACTGAAACCAAAAGTCACTGTTTACAGTGCAAAATCCCCCCAATTTGTGGAGACATCCTTATCGCATATAGCTCTAAGACACACCCAGTTCAATATTTGAAATATTAAATGATGCAAGAAGTGACATCAACGTCCTTTCCCATCAAGCACATCTAATAGAGTTGAGATAGAGAAATTTAACAGAGATGACTTTGAGCTGTGGAAGCTCAAGATGGAAGACATGCTTGTAGAACATGACTTGTGGATAGTTTTTTTAGAACTATGCCAATGGGAATGCAATAAGAAGATTGGGATCTAATGGATTAGAAGGCTAAGGGTCTGATAAGACTCTATTTAGCTAATTTAGTACTCATAAATGTTCATGAAGAGAAGACCGTTGCACTTCTTTGGAAGAAACTTGCTCAAATTTATTAGGCTAAATCTTTGGTAAATAAGTTGTTCTTGTGAAAGAAGATGTATTCTTTGCTGATGGAGGAAGGAGGATCTGTCATAGATCACCTAAATTCATTCAACATGCTTGTTCCCCAATTGAACTTCATTGATGTGAAAATGGAGGAAGAGGATCATTACTTGACTTTGCTATGCTCACTACCAATTTATTGGGACTACCTTATCATGGTCATTAGAAGTAACAATACCACCTTTAAGATTGATGAAGTGGTTATGTCATTACTATTTGTTTAGAGATGTAGAGAAAATATTCTGAAGCAACTAAGGAAGATTTGGCAGTTTGAGAAAGAATGAAAGAAAAAGGAAAGGGGAGAGAGAGGTGAGATAGAGAGAAATAGAGAGGGAAGGGGGGAGAGAGAGAGAGTTAGATAAAGAGATGTGTTGGAATTATGCCTTAGCTTACTGGCGTGACTAATGGCAGAAAACAATGACATGTTGGTCTTTATCGACAAGACAGTATGTTGTTGGCATGACCTCATATGGAGTCTTCAACCTTTCACCTGGCTCCATCGATGATACTCTGTGTGGTCAGCGAGACCTCTCTCTTTTTCTTCATGATGGTTCGAGCTTGTGGTGCTGGTGGCTTCCCTTCATTATCTCCATGTTGTGGGTTTTGGAAAATTCTGAACCTTTGATTAGAGGTTCTGAACTTTGGGTTTTTCCTAACTTGGCAGCTTTTCGACAAGAGAGATCCCTTTATCAGCGTGAGTTCGTTCATTGTCTCACTGATAGACCGAAATTCCTTGTGGTGGTGTTGTCGGCGAGAGGTTGCACTATCGCTAGTACTTCGGGCAATGTCTCTGCGACATGTCGATGCTAAGTCATAAGACTCTTTGTCAGTGTGACTGTGGGTGGTTGATGAGACATTGTGAAATGTCTCATCGACATCCAGAACAAGTCTTGACAACTCTCATCGGTGAGACAATGGGTGTTCACTATGATTTTGGAGGATATCTCTTCAACAAAGGATGTCACTCCAATGACTTGTAGTGGGGACCACATGGATGGTAAAGTGGACGTTGATGAGACCTGTGGAGATCGGTAGGAGATATTGAAATGTCTCCTCAATGGGATGATAAACCGATAGGTTTGAAATGATACAGTCGATATCGATGAGACCTTAGCAGATCGGTAGGAGATGTTGAGATCTCTCATCGACAAGTTGAATTTGCTCGATAGTGTATTGTGATATGCACACATCGATGTGACTCAAGTAGATTAGCAAGAGATTGGAGTTTCTCTCTTCAACATGGACCGATATGGTAACTGCTATGTGACAGTCGGTATGCTGTTATGATTGGGAACTGAATTGGTATGTTTCCCATATGAGTCTGGTGATGCAGGTTGATTGTGATTTTCTCCTAGGAAAGAAAAAATCTATAATGTGTAATGCATTGGAATAGCAAAGTGAGTTGAGTTGTGGTTCTAAGATAGAGAACAAGATAGATCAAGTTTGTAATGCTACTTGTATTGAGTGTCGGAATTGACATTTGAAAGGAAGAAACTGTAACTCTATATGTGGACCTTTTTTTCACTGTAATACAAATATTGTTTTCTTGGTGTGGTGGGTTTTTCTCCTAAAATGGTTTTCCCATGTTAAATCTGGTATCTATTCTGAATTGTGTGAAATTTGTTCTTATTTGTTTCCTAGTAATGTGCATATTTAATGAACTGTAATTTGAAATTTGAACCTTAAGTCTGCATTCTCTTTTTAGAATTAGCATTAGGAAAGTGATTATGTACCTCTACTTTCCTTACAAGTGGTATCAGAGCCTGGCCAATTGTGTTATCCTTATGGGTTAGGCAAGTTTTTTGTGCCAATTCTAAAGTGGGAGTCTTGTAGAGGAGCTTGGTAATTTCATTTGCAGATTAAGATGGCAAGCACATTAGAGAAGATTGAAATTGAGAAATTCAATGGTGGAAATTTTGAGTTGTTGAAACTCAAAATGGAAGATCTGCTGGTTGATAGAGATCTCTAGATTGTTGTGTTTGGAATGAAACCTTCAGGCATGAAGCAAGAAGATTGGGATCTCACAGACAGAAAAACAAAAGGGTTGATAAGATTCTGTTTCGCAAACTCTATTCTCCTGAATGTTCATGAAGAGAAGTCTACATCTTCTTTGTGGGAGAAGCTTGGTGACATTTATCAGGGCAAGTCCTTGGTGAATAAGTTATTCTTAAGGAAGAAGCTATACTCTTTGAAGATGGAGGAAGGGGCATATGTGGCTGATCATCTGAATATGTTCAATATGCTCATTGCTTAGTTAACATCTGTAGGTGTAAAGATAGATGATGAGGATCATTGTATGCTCTTGTTGTGTTCTTCTCCTGACTCTTGGGATAATTTAGTGATGGCGATTGGGAGCACGACAACCACTTTCAAGATGGAAGATGTGGTTGCTTCATTTCTATCAGAAGAGATGTGAAGGAAATCTTCTGAGATGGCAAAGGAGGCCCTTGTTGTTCAAGGCAGATTGAAGGAGAAAGAAGACGAAGGAAAAGAGGTTGAGAGAAAAATATAAAGGGAGATCAAAGTATCCTGGCAAGAATTCCAAGGTGAAATACTTGAATTGTGGGTAGCCTAGTCATGTCCATAAGGATTACAAAGAGGAGAAAAAGAAGAAAAAAAAGTCTTCGAATAATGATTCTTCTCAGAACTTTGTAGATGCCTTCATTGCATACTTGGCAACTCAGGCATCATATGATGTCTAGTTGATTTACTCAGGTGCATCTTTTCACATGATATCTCACAGAGATTTCTTTACAAAATACAAAAAGTATGTTGGTGGAAAGGTGTATCTGGAAATTGACTCATCTTTGGAAATTTTGGCTATGGAAGAGTTAGAATTCAATTTCCTGATGGAAGGATCAAAGGGATTGATGGTGTAATGCATATACCAGGTCTGGCTCAAAATTTACTATCTGTAAGCAAGCTAAATGATGCTGGTGTACAAGTTTCTTTTTTGAATGGTGGTTGTAAAATGACAAGAGTCTCAATGGTGCTAGCTAGGGGTGCTCAAATTGGTACTCTATACAAGTTGGATGCACATGCAGTTCAATGCAATAGTGTCTCTAAAAATTCAAGCAAGGAAGCTCAAGTAAAGAAGGAGACTAAAGTTCCTCTAGAGGAAAATTATTTGGAGGTGAAACTTCTTGCAGAAAAGACCATGCTCTGGCATCAAAGGCTCAACCACATTGGTGAGAAAGGCTTAAAAGCTTTGAAAAACAAAAACATGGTTGAAGGGCCTAATGATTGTAACCTTGAGTTGAATTTTTGTGAACATTGTATATATGGAAAACAAAATTTTGTTTCATTTTATTCTAGTCCTCATAAATCTCCTAGTGTTTTGGATTATATTCACTCTAATGTTTTTAGTCCAGTAAATGTTCCTTCGTTATCGAAATCAAGATATTATGTTTCTTTTATTGATGATTATTCGAGAAGGGAATTTGTGTACTTTCTAAAAAGTAAATCAAAAGTGTTCAGTCAATTTAAAGAGTTTAAAAACTTGGTAGAAAGTTCGAATGGTAGAAAAATTAAATGCTTAAGGACAGATAATAGCGGTGATTTTTGTTCTGTAGATTTCAAAAGGTATTGCAAAGACCATGGAATAAAGAGGCATAAAACAACACCTTATACTCCACAACAAAATGGAGTTAGGTTGAATAGGACGCTAATGGAAAAGGTGAGAAGCATGTTGAGCAATGATGGTTTGGAGCAGAAGTACAGGGCTGAGGCTATGGCAACAACATGTTATTTATCAAATCGATCTCCCTCTTCGACACTTGTTGATAAAACACCTATGGAAGCTTGGTCTGGTAAGAATCCCTCTTTAAGACATGTTAGAGTCTTTGGTTGTGAAGCATATGTTCATGTGCCGAATGAGAAAAGATTTAAGCTGGAGAATAAAGTTGAAAAATGTATCTTCATTGGCTATGGCATTGGTGTGAAAGTATACAAGCTTTGGAATCCAGTGACTGAAAAGGTTGTATACAAAAGAAGTGTAGTTTTTCGTGAGCTGAGACCTTCTTTAGTGGATCTGCAATTAGAGATGAAATAAGTAAACAAATAAAAAGTAGTTCAAATTCCTCGAACTCCAGATAAAGAGGAACTACGAAGTGTACCTGAAATTGAGGAGAGTTCTAGCAGCTTTGAGAGTTCTGATGGAGAAGAACCACAACCTCAGCCTCAACCTCTAAGGAGGTCTACATGTGAAAGGCGGCAACCTAAAAGGTATGGTTTTTCCATGTTGGATGTAAACTATACCTATGCTTTAATTACAAGCACTGATGTGCCTAGGATTGTGAAGGAGGAAATTGAAATGTCTGATTCAAATTCTTGGTTGGAAGCTATGAATGAGGAAATGGCGTCACTAAAAAAGAATGCAACCTGGGATTTGGTGCCCTTTCTTGAAGGTATAAAGCCTGTTGGCTATAAATGGGTATTTAAGAAGAAAATTGGTCTAGATAGTAGTGTGGAAAAGTATAAAGCTAGGTTGTTTGCAAAAGGTTATTCCCAGGTAGAGGGAATTGATTATGGAGATTTTTTTTCTCCTATGGCTAAGCTGACATCTATTAGATTTCTTTTGTCACTTGCAACAACGTATGACTTAGAGATTGAACAGATGGATGTGAAGACAACATTTATTCATGGAGATCTTGAAGAAGAAATTTATATGTCCCAGCCTGAGCACTTTGTGGAAAAAGGTAAAGAAAATTTGGTTTACAAGTTAAAGAAATATCTATATGGTTTAAAACAATCACCTAGAATGTGGTACCAGAAGTTTGACACGTTTGTGTTGTCATTGGGATTTGTAAGATCAAAATATGATAATTGTGTGTACTTCAAAACTGAAAATGATTGAGTGCTTATTATTTCCCTATATGTTGATGACATGTTCATAGGAAATAGTAAGACTATGATTTTTGATCTAAAATATCAGTTGTCTACAAAGTTCAAAATGAAAGATCTTGGTGCAACAAGGTATATTCTGGGGATGGAAATAAAAAGGGATAGAGGAAGTAGAAATATTTGGCTCATCCAAAGTAAGTCTATCAATACTATCCTGGAGAGATTTGATATGACTGATTGCAAACAACTAGTTCTTCCAGTGTTGTAGGGGATAAAGCTATCTGTTGAATATTTTCCAAAATATCCTACTGAGATGGAGGACATGACCAGAGTGCCTTATGCAAGTGCGGTTGGAAACTTAATGTATGCAATGGTCTGTACAAGGCCAAACATTTCCCAAGCAATGGGAGTACTTAGCCGATTTATGGAAAATCCAAGAAGACCGCATTGGGATGTTGTGAAAAGAGTTTCGATATCTGAAAGGTACCTCTAAATACACTTTGTGCTATCATGGTAATTCGGTTGGGTCACAAAGATCCATCAACATTCAAGGTTATGCAGATTCTGATTGGGCAAGGGACATTGATAGCAGAAGATCCACCAGTGGATACATCTTCACGTTGAATGGTGGTGCAATTAGTTGGATGAACAAGTGGCAAGTTGTAGTCGCTTTATCTACTATGGATGCAAAATATATGGCAGAAACACACGCTTGTAAAGAAGCTATTTGGCTTAGATGTTTGTGTTCTGATATTGGGTTCAATGTAGGGAAAATTATCGTTTCCTGTGACAGTCAGAGTGCTATCTGTTTGGCGAAAAATCCAACTTTCCATGCCAGGACGAAACATATTGATGTGCAATATCATTTTGTATGGGATATGGTGGAGGATGGAAAGGTTAGTCTTGAGAAGGTGGATACTCTAGAAAATGTTGTAGATGTGTTAACGAAACCAGTGAGCACAGAAAAATTTAGGTGGTGTGCCAGTTCGATGGGCCTTGGGGCCTATGACATTCAGTAATCTCAGTTTTGAGAAGCCAGTAAGCCTTCGTCAAGTGGGAGCATGTTGGAATTGTGCCTCAACTTACTGGTGTGACTAATGGAAGCAAACAATGATCAGTTGGTCTTTATCGGCAAGACAATACATTGTCGACATGACCTCATATAGACTCTTCAACATTTCACCTAGCTCCATCGGCGAGACTCTACGTGGTTGGCAAGACCTCTCTCTGTCTTCACAATGGTCTGGGCTTGTGGTGTTGGTAGCTTTCCTTCATTATCACCATGTTGTGGGTTTTGGAAAATTCCTAACCTCCGATTGGAGGTTTTGAAGTTCGGGCTTTTCCCAACTTGGCAGCTTGTTGGAAAGAGATCCTTCTATCGGCGTGAGTTCATTCATTGTCTCATCGACAAACCTTAATTCCCTATGGTGGCATCATCGGTGAGAGGTTACACTATTTCCAAGACTTGAAGCAATGTCTCCTCGACATGTCGATGCTAAGCTGTAAGACTCTTGTCGGTGTGACTGTGGGTGGTCGATGAGACATTGTGAAATGTCTCATTGACATCCAAAACAATTCTTGACAGCTCTCATCGGTGAGACATTGGGTGTTCACTGTGACTTTGGAAGATGTCTCTTCGACATAGGATGTCACTCTAATGACCTATAGTGGGAACCGCACAGATGGTAAAGCAGACGTCAATGAGACCTATGGAGATCGGTAGGAGATATTGAAATGTCTCCTCGATGGGATGATAAACTGATAGGTTTTGAAATGATATAGTCGATATCGATGAGACCTTAGCAGATCGGTAGGAGATGTTGAGATCTCTCATCGACACGTTGAATTTGATCAACAGTGTATTGTGACATGCATGCATCGGTGTGACTCGAGTAGATCGGAAAGATATTGGAGTTTGTCTCTTTGACATGGACCGATATGGTAACTGTTGTGTGATGGTTGGTCTACTCTTACGATTGAGAATTGAATTGGTATGTGTAATGCATTGAAATAGCAAAGTGAGTTGAGTTTTGGATCTGAGATAGAGAATGAGATAGATCAATTTTGTAATGTTTCCTGTATTGAGTGTCTAAATTGACATCTGAAAGGAAGAAACTGTAACTCTATATGTGGAACATTTTTTCACTGTAATACAAATATTTTTTTCTTGATGTGGTGGGTTTTTCTCTCGAAAGGGTTTCCCACGTTAAATCTAGTGTCTATTATGTGTTGTGTGAAATATGTTCTTATCCGTTTCCTGGTAATGTGCATCTTTAATGAATTGTAATTTGAAATTTGAACATTAAGTTTGCATTCTCTTCTTAGAATCAGCATTAGGAAAGTGTTTTCTTACCTCTACTTTTCTTACAAGACGGAGATAGTGAGAGAGAGGTCTAGAGCATAAGAGAGGAACAATGAGTGAGATAGAGAGAGAGAGAGAAAGAAAGATGATACAACTTGTTGATTACTAAAATTTGACCTCTTGATTATTGAAACTTGACATGCTAATTACTAAAATTTAATTGTCTGAAGATTATAAGATCTTCCAAAAATTAGAATTTTCATTATAACTCCAAGAGACCCGAAACAACTCTCAAACATGTCCTGAAACTATATACATGAAATATAACTTATAGTATAAGAAAGTAAATTTTCATATGTAAATATTAATTTCATGTATATGAAAGAGAAAGATATGCACAAAGAAAAAATAAATAGTTCAAAAAAATGCATTCTAAAAACTCATCATTCACATCTAGTGAGCACCAAATGATGCACTTCCATTTGGCGAGTGCCAAATGGGTTGCATTGGGAAATACGAACCCCTTGGGTTGGATTTACCTTGGGCATCCAACCCAAAGGGTTGGATTTACCTTGGGGATCCAACCCAAAGGGTTGGATGACCATTTCATACCAAAGACATGATTTTTTTAAAGGGTGACAAAAATTCATACATTTTTGGTCGTGTTCTCCGTCAGGTTTGTATGTGTTTCAATGCAAATTTATAAAAAGATGATGTTAAGCTCTCTCTTAGCTATCTAACCATATATTTTTTTTACGTTTTTATTATGGGTGCTCCCACAATATTGGCTTACAATTTTTGGCCAAACTGGACATTGAACTAATTTTTTTTAACAAAATCTTCACTTTCAAGCACCTATAGCTACTAAACCATGAGGACTTTGAAGATGATGCGAACTAGTGATTTGTGGCATTTTGTTTATAGATTCTAAATATATATATTTTTTAAATTTTTTGAATCAGATTGCATTTCCTTTTCAATCTCCTTCAAAAACTAGTTTTTGTCAGTAAACACCATTTTTAAGGAGTGATGGTCACCATAAACAACATAACTTTTTTTCTATGAAGGATAAAATTCTATTTTTTTTAATTTAGCTTTGTAACTACGATATCTAACAAGTTCATTTGGTTACATAGTTTTTTATTGAATATTTTTTTCTTAATCATTTTGAATTCAAACCAATTATAATTCAGACATAGGTGGGTTGTAAACAACAAAACTTTTTTTGTATGTATAGATTTTTTTTACCGAATCAAGGACATCAATACCTAGCCCGAACATATTTTTTGGATTTTTTTTGATAATCTACTATTTTTCCACATGTATAGAACATAGAGCTTGATTTTGGTGAAAAACCCTATATTTAATTAAATAAAAAATAAATATAATAATAAAACCAAAATATGGGTATGTGCGGGATCATGATGGGCCAAAAAGTGGCAATATGATGGGTATTTGTAGGCTATGTGGCTGAAGACTTTTTTTACCCAAAATTGATGAAATGAAAAGGGTTTTTAAAGGAGATTCTCAAATTTCCACCCATATAAATTATTCTTTACTTTGAATTTAATAAATAATTATTATTCATTTTCTATTTGAATTATGACTAAAGTCTTGTTTGATAGGTTGATTGAAAAACATCTATAGCTTTCAAACAGTATCACATTTTTTGAATCCAAAACATGCATCACATTCTATGCTTTGCATACTATAGGATTAAAAAAAGAAAAAATGAATTTCATGAAGTTTTGACCAAGTTAAGGTGGTCATACATACGATTTTTTATATTTTTTAAAATTTGTAATAAAAAAACATAATTAATTATTTACTTGGAAAAAAATTACAAAAAAATATGCCTCACATCCAGACATGAGTCCTCTACTTATGTATAAAATCTTATAAAAACATATTAGCATTTTATTGTGGTTAGGGTGGTTAGACAAACACCTACTTCTTCTTTTTTCCCTGAAATTTAAGTACTACTACATTGAAATTTCAAAATTTTCACCAAATAGATTTATTTATTTTTTAAATAAAATTTGTAGATTAGAAACTACATTCAATTTTCTACAGATTCTATTCTTACATATTTTTGAAATAATATAGATAACTTATTCAAATTTTTACGTCAAGTTGCCTAACTTTGATTTTTCTAAATTTTTTGTCACTCAAGGGCCTATTTTTTCCATGATGATCCTACACATACCCATATATTAAAATTATATAAGATGGATAGCTCATTTTGAGGACTACCGTCATCCAGTCAAGGGTCTATGAAGTTTCCTCCATTTTCATCCTCAACTCGAGCTTCAAAAGGCAATTTTTTGTAAAAAATTGGTGCAAGAAGGGGAGAAGGGGAAAAAGGGGGGTTTTGGTTGGAACCCCCCCCTTTATTCAAAATTTTCCTTTTTTTGCATTCTATAAAATGTGCATTTAAGTGGGTCCCATCATTAAAGAGGGTTCACTCGAAGGGGGGTTTGAGTGAAGCCCCCTTCGTGTAAACCCCTCAAAACCCAAAATTTTCTTCATGGGTGTGCGTTTTTCAAATTTTCTTACTCAATGGAACTGTAAACCAGTTTTATGGGATCACCCTTATGTTATTAAGGTTTTCACCTTTAACATCTTTTGTCAGTGTCTATTTTTTGTCAAAAACCAGCATGTGCTAGTTTGGGTTTAGTTTTTTACTCGTTCATTGAATTTTGAAACAACTTACATTTTTAGAAAGTAGACTCCATTCTACACGTATTGAAAAAAATAAAATATTTTTGATTAGTTTTCAAAATTTTTAGGGGGGGAGTGCACTCAAATATTTGCTTTTCAAGATGTGTCCACTTCAAAAATTAGTCAAATATTATATATTCATTAAAAAATTAGCCAAAAAAAAAGTATAAACTACATGGTTAGCTAATTTTTCATTGAAGCAATTTTTGAAATTCTAAAAAACTGTTAACATTTTAGGGGGAGCACAACATATGCTATTCTATTTTTTGATAAAAATAGGACCACTTTGTGTGCTCCCCCTTTTTCAAACTCTTAATCTTCACTATTTAAAAAAAAATAGTAGTTTAGAAAGTAGATTTAGAGCACTACAACTCTTGTTCTTGTTGCGTCTTAAAATTTCGAGCATAACTATCTTCATTTTCTCATCGAACATCAAACTTTGCTGATTTTCTGATTTTAGAAAAAAAGTGGCATCTCAAGAGGCATTTTTGTGTCACAACTTGGTGCACATATCCAACCTTGAATTATCTACTTCCTCTCCTTCTTGGGCAATCTCTTCCACATATGAAATATTTTTATGGCCATCCAAGGACTTTTGATCGAATGAACCTTCAAATGAATGTCCTAGAAATAATCTTTCCATCTTAGGACTCAATTTTTTTCAAAAATTTTAGTTTCAAACCTTTGGTTGGACCTTTAAATGGAATCAAATGGATGAGATGATTTACAATATTGTATCAGTAAAAAATATCCAATGAGTAAAATATTAAATATATCTAATTTGATTGTTATATTTTTTTTTATTTTCTAGTGAACATAGGTTTTGTAGCAATCATCAAGGTCTCTATTCCAGACACATGAAAAAATAATAATCTTTTTTTTTTGAAAAAATATCTACGTGTTAGGTATTAATGTCCTTATTTCAACAATTTTCTTTTTAATTTAGATACAAAAAAATGTTGTATGGGAGTAACTCATGTCTAAATTATAATTATTATCATTCAAAAATTTATGTTAGAAAATGCAACAAAAAATAATGAAAAAATAATATATGTGCACTAGATTTAGTGATATGATTCTATGATTAAAAATTTATAATTTTACCCTTTCTACAAAAAAATTTATGTTGTATCATGGAAGTAACACCACTTTTTAAAAATACTTTTGACTATAAAAAAAGTTATTAAAAGTTACATACAAAAATTCACAAATTATTTCTTAAAATTTAGAAAAGATATATATTTATAATCTACAAGTGAAATCTAAAAAATCACTAGTTCACATCATCTTCAATCAAATTCTTAACAATTTAGATGCTATAGGTGTTAGAATGTGGAAATTTAGTTAAAAATGTCGATTTTAGTGTCCCACTTTGACTAAAAAGTGGGACACACTATTGTGGGATCACACCTAAGTATAAAAAAATAGATACATGGTCCAACCATACACAAAACAATACCATTTCTAGCTATATAAATAAATCAAGGAATTCCCTAAAATAGATACAAAACTAAATGAAAAATTTCACCATTATTAAGATAACATGCCTTTTTAGTGTGAGATTTAAATGCAAAACAACTAGATAATTTATCTCATATGACTAACAATATTTAAATAGCTATATAGTTTATCTCATGTTGCCAGCAATATTTTATAGCTACCTAAAATATCTCTAGTTAGGAAGTTATTGGGAAATTCTCTCTCTAGAAATCAATGGCCCAACTTCTTATAGAGGAAATGATACAATGGTAACTTTTATGGATAAGACAAAACCATCTTAGAATCTTAAATATAGCCCATATCGTTCCTTAAATGCTAAATCCAATTTATTTTTCATAGTTGCCCAAGATTGATCTAGTTATATGCTTCTTAGTATTTATCAAACAATTGCAACCTTGTTCATTTTATCATCGAGTAGAATATTAGTGTCTTTGATGTCTCTATGATAAATTGTACATTGTGATAGAGGTAACACATGGATCAATATTATAACCATCTACCATACATTGCAATGACCTTGGTTCCCACATCAAATGATGTGCTTGAAGGCTCTCCTTCTCAAAGATAAGCTCAACAAGTTTATGTTTAGAGATTGAAATGCTTTAGTGGAAAAGCTTGTGGCCCTTATTATATAATAGGAAATATAAAAGAATTTGATAAAAAATTATTCTTGTGACCTTCATATTTGGGTTGATAGTGTCACTAAACTCAAAATCCTTACTCCATTAAGTTTCATGTATCATTTATATTTGAGGTTTATTTATCCTTCTTATTTAAAAATAAATTGAATCAATTTTATTTAGATTTAATATGATTTGTGTTGTGGAAAATTTAAGAGCACTCTTGATTTAGAGGGGTGGTATATTATTAAAGGTTTTAGATGCTTATCATGATTATGTGCACAAATATGGGAGACCAAAAAATGGTGATTTTTGATCTATTTTTCCTTAATCCAAGAATAATATAACATGCTCACTTTATGGCTTGGTATAGACGTGGTCTATACCAATCCATAACGTGAGTGTGTTATAACATTCTCACTTTATGGCTTGGTATAGACTTGGTCTATACCAATCCATAACGTGAGCATGTTATAACATTCTCAAAATTTTCTTTCATAAAGTTAAAAAAGTAATGTTTTACAAAATATGAGCAAATTGTAATGCACTCACATTTTAACTTGCTTTGGAAACTACAAACCCTTAGGTTTGGACTTGCATGCCAATGCTGCCCAAAGACATGTTTTTATGTAAAACATAGAAAAATACCTAAATATTTAGAATTCTCTCCATCAAGTTTGCATTTTTTTTATATTGATCTAAAAATACGCCACAATAATGTTGAGCTCTAGCTTACCTTTCTAACCATGCATTTTTTTTATATTTTGAATACATTAAGATTTTGATCTTCAATTTCTTTTGCTAGTGTCTTCCTTTTTCTCAAAGACCTATGTATAATATTTTTATGTCATTTATTAAATTTGAAACAAATTATATTTTTACATTCTAGATTCTATTTTATACACATTCAATTAATTTTTTTTATCAATTTAAAAAAATCAAGGGGGATTACAATCAAATTTTTCTTTTTCAAGATGTGTCCACTTTAAAAACTAATAAAAAATTATATATTTATCAAAAAATAAGGTGAAAATTCAAGCATAAAATATGTTAAATTTAGCTTCTTTTCCATCAACATTATTTATAAAATAATTTTAAAAACTTAACATTTAAGGAGGAGCACATTGAATGCTATGTTATAATTTTTTTGACAAAAATAGGAGCAATTTGTGTGCTCTTATTTGAACCTCTTAATCTCCATCATTTAAAAATAAAAATTGTAGTTTAGAAACTAATTTTGAACACTATAAATCTTATTTTTATCACATATTCAAATTTTGAGTGTGGCTATCTTCAATTTATCATCCAAGATCAATTTTTACTAATTTGAAAAAATATAGCCTCTTTTAAGCTCCTTTTGGTCCCCCATTACCATGCACATGCTCTCATCTATTATTTTAAAAAGTATCATATATTAAATTTTACTATGATTTTTTAATTTTGGTGAAGAACCTACATCCATGTTCAATTCTATTTCTCATTCAAATATTCTCAAGTAAAATGATTCTCTGTTAAATATACCTCAAATCAACTTATTTTATAATGCATTGAAAAAATTTAATGGCATTGAAGCTTCAAAAATTTCATGATGAGTAAATATAGTAATTTTTCATTTTGTATTCATTCTTAGTAATCATTTTCCCATTATTAAAGTGAAGATAAACAAGCTTAAATTATCTATTTAGACAAAAAAAAACATTAAAGGTAATAGTTGGTCTTGTTGAGGAAGGGATGAAATTTAATAGTTGTGTAACACTCCACCTTTTATTTAGATCTCTTTGCAAGAATTTCTCATTAAAATCCTATCCTTGAGGTAAAAGACATATAGGTAATTCAAATAGTTTGTCTATACACATTATGTGAAACATTATTGCAAGAGGATGTGAAACATCAAATCAAGATAGGATCTCCATCACAATCTCCACAATCTTGTAACCCACAAACCAAATATCTAGGGGCGAACCTTGCTCTACCTACTTCACAACTTTAAATTTTCATCCACAATGATGTTCCTTTTAAATATTTTATGCAAAATCCTCTATCCTCTACCCTCTTAGGAGAAATAAAGGGGACAAAGGATAAGTTTATATCTATCTTTGTGGAAGCCAAATTATCGTACAAAAGTGTCTTCTTATTTCTCTCTTTGATCTAACCTATCAATCCAAAAATCCTATCATCAGTAATCTATTCTCCTTTTTTTATATTATTTTCTTGTATCAATGAAGAAAACCATTAATTTTTCCTTGATAAATAAATGAGAATATTATAGGCATAACTCCCTTGTATTGCCTAATGATTTTTACAATTTTGTGATTATTTTTCATTATGGCTTTCTTAAATGTTTTGCAGGATGGATTGCATGATAATAATGATTATATTTGATTTTACCTCTACCTAACTACTACTACTTTACTCCAACAAGGGCTTACATTATTTTATAGTTTTAATTAATTAATTTACTAAATATATTTTTATAAAATTGTGATGTATTTATCATATACAGGCTCTATTTCTTTAGAAATTGATGAACTACAAAATAGCATTAATCAAATTAAGAACGATTTATAAAGATATTGTTATGTCATTAATTAAATTATTAAATTTACTTTATTTTTACCAAAAGGTCTTTAATTACGCCTGTTGATGGCGATTTTGGCACCACAACAATGCAAGAAGAATATTGCTACTCTGCTTCTCCTGAAAGAGAAAGGCAACGCATGGATGCCTTAGCTCCCAAGGTCTTTGTAGTTGGGTCTCAACTGTGCTGATGTTACTCAGTGGTCAATGCAACAGTAATATTCAAGGGGCCTACTGGTATGAGCTTCTGGATTGTTCTAAGATCAAACATGAAATCAAACCTAATTTAACAGGGGTTTTAAAGAAACAACAAAAGATAGATCAGGGTTTGGAACAAAAAAAAGAACAATAGTTCATCTAATCTTAACCAGACTTGTTAACTTCAAGGAATTATAAACTAAAACTGTAGAACGAGATAAGCTTGTGATTGACACACAACCTCTTTCATTCACAGTGCTAATTCACATAACATATTTTAATTACCATTTAAATAAAACACAAATAACCTTTCATTCCTTAAAGACTTCACAAATCAAATGATCAAATTAAGACAAATATCATTCAGGAACACAACATGAAGTAGATTAAACTCTAATTATTTCTACTGTTATCAAAATAGATAAACAATATTTACAAAGCTAGCACAATCACCACTGTACAGAGAATCTGAGTCTCTAGATTGTTTCCAACTACATTAAAAGAACTTAGCAAATGCATTACAATTTGTACTAAAATATTACTACTACCCAAGAAGACAAAGAGAAGATCTTATTACTCAGAATCAAGATGCAACTCTCTCCTTCTGTTAACTAACTAACTCTTAATAGTTGTAACTCTAAAAGGTCCTCAGTCTAAAAGTTCTTCAAATCTCTAGAAGTTCTAATCCCTCACCATCTAAACATAGAAATGCTTACACTAAAAAGTTCTCACAGTAAAAGTTCTAACCTTTACAAAGAGGCAAGAATGCCTTATATACAGAATGTTACAAAGAGAATGTGTCGTCCCCTACGCTAGGGTTTACAAAATATCTACACCCAAGAGAGTCGGCTCTCAAATCTTTATGAGGAAAGTCAAAACCGCATTCAATGAGAAGCCTTGTTGTCCATGCTGATGAAAGGTTTTTGGAAAAAAGATCTATAGATATTTTGCTACTGCAACATTAATTCTTCCATCTTCGTGTAATTCTAGCTCTGTTGGGGCTGCCTTGAATGCTCCAGGATATCTACATTAATATTGATCTGCCTCTGCCAGCAGTGATCGCCATAGGTGTCCCTCTGAGTCATGGCTTGTTTTTTCACTCGGCCTCCTTTTGTATTAGGACCTCTCCATTTGTTGACTATCTTCTGGAAATGCCATTGAGCCTCCTGTAGATCTTAACACAGTCGCTCGAGCCGATTCATCGTCCACTATTCTCAAAAAGAATCTATCCAGTCATACTCAGTTAGTCCCCTCTGATTGGACGATCAGCTGCCACGCCAGATTCTGAGCAGTCAAGAGTGGTCTGACCTAAATCGCAGGTCGGTGAGACACCATCGGTGTCTCCCCAATGTGATTTTGTCTTACAACAGGCATCGGCATAGCATGAGTCAATCAGTGAGATGTTTCGGCAGGCTTAGAAGTCACATCAAGCTCTTTTCCTATCGCCAAGACCTCATTTCATCGGCAGGACGTCACAACGATGGTATCCCCTGCTCTGGCTTGGAGTGCATTTTCCTTTTGACAAGACCCCTTAATTAGCCCAAGGTCATGGCGATCCCCCTTGGTTATACCGATATCTACTTTCATTTGTGAACCTACCGCTATCAGCAAGACTTTAGCATATCGACAAGACCACATGGCGAAGTCCTCGTTTTCCTTTGGAGTCTCCCCGACATCCTCCTATTTTCCTCGAGCCAACCTTTCTGTTTTGATGTGACCCTCGCCCCTCGTGAAGACCATGCGGTGAAAGCATGGACCCTTTATCGATGCCGCTTCGCTCTGTGTCGGTGAGACCTTCCTTCTTTGCTAAGACTTCTTAGCAAGCTCCTTATGTCATACCGAAGACTAATCCTTCAGTAAGACCTTTCATTTTGGGCAGACCTCTGATGTAGTCATGCTGAGATGAATTCCTGTGTTGCATGCACTTCATGTTTTGATGAGACATTTCTCCATTCGGCAAGACCTCATAGCGAGCCCAGATCACTACGCTGATGCCGCCCTTGTCGCCATGACCTCACCCCTTCGGCCAAACATTATGCCGAAGGGATCACCTTTGGCAATTTTTCCATTTCATTGAGACCCTTCTGTAGTCATGCCGACATGGGATCTTTTGCTTCCCATGCGTCGTTGTAGCATTCTCTGGTCGGGGAGATGTCCTGTAGACATCTCATGTCTCGACGAAAGCTTTACTAGTTCACCCTTTTGTCACGGTGACATCTCTGTTCTCTCGTTGAAGACCACCGATGGACTCCCCCTCGCTGTGTCGGTGTGACTTCCCTTCCTCGCTAAGACCTTTGATCGAAGGCATGATCCTTCGCCGAGCTTTATTTCTCTTTTGGTGGGGTCCCCTTTTTCTATCGGTAAGACATCACACGGTCGGTGAGACCTCATAGCGCATATCTTTCCTCTACTTGAAGGGACATTTTGTCGGTGTGACCCCTCATAGTTGCCAAGACCTTTGGCAAAGAAAAAATCCTTCGTCGAGCCCTCCTATTTCTGTGAGACATCCACCATTCGGCGAGACCTTCCGTCGACTTCATACCTCTTGGTGAGCTTCCTTTGTGTCATCGAGACCTTTCTTGTTCGCCGAGACTTCTTGGCAAGGCTATCCTGCTTTGATGATACACGGACCTTCCTGTCAGTGAGACTCTGAACGTTCAGTGAGAGATTATGCCGAACCCAAAATCCTTGGGCGAAGGCCCCTTTCATGTCGGCGAGACATGCTAATTCTCTTACCAAATACATATAGATGGAATCCCCTCGTGCCATGTCATTGTGATCAGAGCCGCTCAATGAGACGCCACCTCGAAGCAATTGAGTCTTGCCAAAGTACGTTTGCTTTGTTGGCGGTCGGTGAGACATGGAGACTTCGCCAAGACCATACGCCGATGAAGATGACTCCACCAAAGTGTGTGCTTGTGGTGGGGTAGTCAGTTAAACCTTAGGGATTCACCGAGACATCTCGGTGAAGAGAGAACATCTGCCAAAAGTGCATGACTTGTGCCGTCAGTCGGTGAGACCCAAAGATCTCGCCGAGACATCTTCTGAAGGAAACCCCTCATGCCGATAGGAAACTCATGTCACCGGGACGCTGATCCTTGTCTTGCTGATGGATCTTGCATATGATTTATGATCGCTTTGACATCTCTGGGGTCTTGCTGATAGGCAACATAAACGTAGCTTTGAACCAAATGAACCATAGGTCGGGGAGACCATGATAATCCTATGTCGATAAGATGCACAATGGGGAGTGTTCTGATTCTTTGGAATTTGCACAGTCAGAGCCCAACCACTAGTCGGTAAGAGTCTAGAAAAGTCTTGCCGACTTTTTTGCCTTAACTGATTTTCATAACCAACTGGATTGAGGACAGCCTTCCCAGTGGACTCACTTGAGAAATATCATCATGTGTGTGTGGCCTGTTCCTGCAAAATAGATGCTTCCATTAGTCATCAGAAGGACATAAGATACCTTATCATAAGATACACTTTAACTTGTGATTACTTCATTGAACACTTAGCAAGAAGGGAGCCAAATTAAGTTGAAACAGAACCAAAGTTAACAAAACCAGAAGAGAAACCCAGACAGAAGTCAAAAAGCAACCCAAGAGCAAGGCAAATGACCCAAAACAAAGAAACCAAAAGAGAAGGGGGGCCCATTTTGATCCAGATCAAAGTGGGGTGGTTATGCAAGGCATAACAACGCCGAGAGGCATATTACAATGGCATCCATCAAAAAGAAAAATTCAATGTAAGGAAAAACGCTTTAGTTTGAATTTGACGTTAAATGACATGTAGCTAGCATAACTACATTCATTGTATGTAGACATTTTTTCAAATAGATTTAAAGTAGATTTAAAATAGATTTAAAAGTGGTTTAAATCGATTTGATATCTTATTCACTTTAAAATGCTTATTTTTTTATATCATAATCAATTTTATAATGATTTCATTTTTATTATTATTAATACTTTATAATTAATTAAGTTGAGAGGCTTCTTACACTCACATCAATGAGTATGTGTACATTTTTATTCTCCCCATTTCAATTGACGTCTACTAACCTGTCGCAAAGTAAAGTATTTATCAATATATTTATGCTTTTAAATTGGATTTTGAAGTAGTTTACATACTGCTGAAATTTCTTTGTTTTAGACAAGATAATCTTGAATATTTTTTTAATACCAATTTTAAATTTTTATTTAATTGTAATATTATATTTAATATTTTTTTTATATGTAAGCTTTAAAAGCATGCATTATCATCATCTTTTTATATTTTTACTATATATGACTTTTTTAAGGAAATATAATATAGTATTCTAATTTATAATAGTAATATATCATTTTATAATATTTGTTATGGAAATACATATTAATTTAGAATATTTTCAAAAAACTAAAATATACATTTTTACAATATACATGATTTTTAATTTATAATATTTGTTAGGGAAATACATATTAATTTACAATATTTTCACTCTTTTATAATTTTTAGAAGATTTTTAACAAGATTATCTTGAATATCTAATACCAAAAAATTAAATAAATATAATATTTTATATATAGGATGATAATAATGAATACTTTGAAAGCTTATAGATAAATAAAATCTTGAATTTAATATTACAATAAAATGACAATTACTAAATTGATATTAAAAAAATCAAGATAATCTCGTTAAAAATATTTTAAAAATTATTAAGATAATCTTGTTAAAATCTGGATAAGTTGTTATTTTTAGTTTTAAAGCTGTTTTAAAATTGTATTGCCAACATTTCATTTTGTACATAAACTTATGTGAACACTACCCTTCAACTATATAATGCACAAAGAGCTAGAGTGCACATACACTGTAACACCTCTCTAAACCCAGGTCTGTAAGGTAGAATTTTTATTTGATTTGATATTTTAATGTTAAATGTTATCATAATGAGATTAGACATTGACGATTAAGGGAAAAGGCGATCATGACTAGTCATTGTTTTAGATTACATGCTTATATGTTTATATATTGTTATCATTGCTTATGTACGATTATGGATAGGAAAGGGATGATGTCGTAACACTCATATTCGAGAGGCTTACAATATCATGACTCCCTTCCTGATGATTGATGTTGCTTTGGACTATATGTATATGCACATGTACTTTGATGTGAAATTGGAACTGATGCAGGTACTGAGTATCGACTTCGCCTAGATCCACAGGCCTGAGCGTACTCATATTCCTTGATGGTGGTTACTAGAGGTAGTCACAAGCCAAATGTCCCCTACCCTAGACCAATGTACCCTGTTAGGGCAGTGTTTTTCTTGTTGATGTCTTACTATCTGATTACCTAACGGTAATGTCTGAAGCACCTTTCAGTTGTATATGGTTTGCCAGTATGTCTTGCTGAGGTATTTTGTCTTGATTTCTGTGAATCTGTTATGTGGATATATATTTTGGTTGTCGGTGTCTTGATGTGGTTTCTTTGACGTCTTTTCATGATTTCATATATGGCATTTTATAGTATTTTATTGATGGGAGATTTAAATGGTTTTATCCATGAGATTTAAATATGTTATTTTTAAATGATTTTCATTGATCATTCGAGAGAACGATATATTTCATTTGGAAGTTTTAAATGATTTTATTAATCCTTTTTGGGGAGCTTTGTGTAATTGGACAATTGGATTTAAATTACTATTTTTATATGAAATAGAGAATTTTGGTGTTTTTGGTGATTTTAATTAATTTCTTGGAGAGCATTAATAGCTTGCCTAAAAAAATGATTTATTTCATTTTTTTATTGTGTTGAGAAGTTTAGTTTAAAGTAAAAGGGGCAACTTTGTTTTGGATATATATATTTGTTTTGTTTTGTTTTGGGGGGATTTTTTTGGGAAAAAAAAGGAAATTTTCTGTTTTGGGAAGGAGAAGGAAAACCCCATGAATGGGGTGACAGAGTTGGGGAGAAATGTGAAGTTTTTGCTGAGAAAGTTTTGTGGGCATTTGATTGTTGATTTTAGCATGTCATTTCCTCCTTGCTATCCCAGTTTGGATTCCAATCGTGCTTTACAATCAGAGCATTCCTTCATTTTTGTTTTGGAGAAAATTGAGGTATTCTTAGATATTATCTTTCAATCTTGTATGGCTGGTAATTGGGCATTTACTCATGTTTCTTGTATGGATGAGATTTTTCTGATCTGGGTTATTTTATTGTATGAAAATTGGATGAACTCCTATATTTCATTTTGTATTGCTTGAGGGTTTAAATGATGGATGTTTTAAATTCATTTTGCTGCCCTGTAGTATTTGGTATTACAGATTTTTGTTCATTTCCAACAAATATGAAATGGGTTGTTGAACAAAATCTAATTTGTGGGTTCTTTCATATTCTTCATTTTTTCCCATGTTAAAACATTTTTTATTGCTGCTTATTACCCCCTTGCTAAAAATGAATTTTAAGAGTGGATTTCATGTAGAAATTCCAAGATCTCAACTGGGTCTTTGGCATATTTTAATTCTGGGCACTTTCATTTTTGCCCAAATTTGTGTCTATTTGTTCAAACACTTTTTTTTTATGTTGCTCGTTAACCGCCTATTAAAAGTGAAAAATAAAGGCAAATTCCAGGTAGAATCTGTGATATCCAAAATTTCTAACCTGTTCTAAGCAATTAAAATGCAATGGAAAACATAATGAAAACACCTCAAGATTAGCCTAAGGAATTTGTACAATGCAAAGAGGAAAGTGTTAAATGAAGATAAATGGTTATACCTTCCTTCTTGCAGCTGAAACTCCTTGGTTGGCCCTTGATTTGGATTGATTTGTATGCTCCTTGATGGCTCTTGATGTGGCTAAGTGGAGAAATTGACTATGTGCTTGGATGCAAATGAAAATGGATGAAATGGATTGCTAAATGAGTGCACAAAATGGCAGCATTTAGTTGCAAAACGGCTAAGTCCCCCCAAATGCCTTAGAGGAAGGGGTATTTATAGAGAAACTTGAATTATCTAGAGAATTCAATGGTTAGGATTCATCCAACAAGGTCGGAAGGGGTATTTATAGAGAAACTTGAATTATCTAGAGAATTCAATGGTTAGGATTCATCCAACAAGGTCAAGATGAAGGGCTAAGGTGAGTTGAGGACTCACAAGCCCTCACATCTGACATGTGGATTGTGAGATGGATAAAAGGTAGGGTGATGTGGAAGAGAGGTACATGATGTGGAGGAAGGACAAGTACCTTGCAAGTACATTAGGAGATGGGAAGAATCTTGGGTGAATAAAAGTGAATTTTAAATTCACAATGATTGGAAGAATCTAGTGGATAAGATAATGTTCCCAAAAGGTGGGAGATTGTCACATGTGACTTGATG
>VDFB02193867.1:240225256-240279905 GCA_007258455.2 Sequoia sempervirens | reverse complement strand
TCCCATTTTGGGTTGGAGTTCTTCTTAGTTATGGACTTTGATGGTGCTATAGTGCCATGATATTATAGGGTTCTTCCTTGTCATGTATTTGATGAGTTTGGGATGATTTTTTGAGGAGGTTGGATCTTCTTGTGGTGAATAGAAATTATGCAATTATAAGGGTTTTTTAGGGCTTCAATCATGTCATGCCTAGTTGTAATTTAGGGTAATGAAGTTGTTAAGCACATGAAGGATAAAACAATATGGGTATTGTGTAGAGAATGTCTCCAAAAAAATTATCTCTTCAAGGGAATATCAACTATATTTGAGTCTCCCTCTTGTCACACTTTTTGACATGAATGTAATCAAAACCTGATAATGTAATAAGATTTTAAATTATTACAAGCATTGTAATAATAATTTTTTTATTGCATATGGATTCATGTAGTTCAAGTTGGATTACTAAGTACATGTCCTTTGTATAATGTTCATAATTCAAGATGGAACATGTACCTAGATAACCTCTATTATTTTTTCTTTCATTTTTTCCCTCCTACTATCTATGAATTTGTAGCCCAATCAAATAGGCATCGATCTTTGGCCCATTTGACCAATCTCAAATCATTGAAACAAATTAAATCACAAACTTTTACTTTAGGAAGAAGGTCTATTTTGTGCATTCATGATTGCCAATATAATTGGGGAATCATTCTCAAGTGAATATTCATTATATATATACTATGTGAGTCATGCTTGCATAGTCATATTAGTTATACACCTAGGTTTTATGCAATCATTTTTCCTTGACCTAGTGATAGTATTTGGGGTCAAGTATTTGATTGGGTTTGGTTGTAGTTATTCTTGATTGTCTATTTTATTTGATTCAAATACCTACTAAGGTATACCCCTAGGAACACCCTCATGAGTTTAAGTTGAGCTTGAAGAGTAGGAGAGATAACCCACTCTCATGGAGTAGACCTTTAACTATCTATGTTTTGTTGATGATTTGATTTCACTTTCATGACAACTACCCTGGCCTTGCGATTGATATTTTATTCTAGGAAGTGGAGAAGCAATTTTTGGTCCCAACACAAAGTATCCTTAGATATTGATACAATTACATCTAGTGATATATATTCTTGCATAAATTATCTCATAGAACATGTAAGGATTGAGGCACAAAATTATATGCTCATGTGTAAGTTTTAAATTGTCCATTGCATCTTACTAGTTAGAAAACTCAAGTATATTTTTGGACCCTACATTCATATATGTAAAACATACTTGATGTCAGTTTGTATTCAAGAACTACACCTCCTTAATAGCCATCCTTTACAATTTTGTATACTTCACTAGCATGCTTGCATAACTTGCAAATTATCCACTTTCCTCTATACTCTACAAACTTAAAATTTAGTCATATATATGTTAGAGCTTGCTTCCACATTATGCAGTTCCACTATGTTGTTATTTTTGAACCTAGCATTTTACAACACTTATTCTCAATATTATCCTTTTTTCATACCTCCCACATGCATCACCTAAAACTTGAGAAATGAAGTATGAATTAAAGGGTGTAAGTCATCCTTCCAAAATTACATCTACAATGGGTGAAGTATTAAACATAGATTTAGGCTAAATATGAACATGACATACTTTTGAAGAGAATGTTTGTAGAAGGTACAATAGTAATATTT
The DNA here is from genome assembly GCA_007258455.2 of Sequoia sempervirens. Taxonomy (NCBI): domain Eukaryota; kingdom Viridiplantae; phylum Streptophyta; class Pinopsida; order Cupressales; family Cupressaceae; genus Sequoia; species Sequoia sempervirens. The sequence goes on along the minus strand of VDFB02193867.1, from coordinate 240,278,229 downwards.
TAGTGCATTGCAATTAGTGGGATTTTCTAGGTTGTTTCATTTCATATATTAGTATAGTCTCCTAAATTGGTTATAGTTTGTGCTAAGTACTATGACACTCAAAGTATGAAAGCAATTGGTTTGGATAGTGGATTTTTTATTAGATGTTAATCTAAAAATCATTGAAGAGAATTTCCAAATCTCACATCATCCATATTATTATATGGTAACCATCTCTTCTACCATAAAGTTATTTAACAAAAATCTATATTTATGTTATAAATTTATATAGAAGAATTACCTGGAAAAGACAAGATTATATGCCTCAATGTTTCCCAATACAATCTTTAGAAGTGATTTTAAAATAGAAATCAATGACTTGATCACCTTACTAAATAAGGTTGTAGCTAATCAGAATGCCAAAGATTTTCAATATGCATGTTCATATTTATTACCAATATTTTGTACAATGAGGTTAAAAATTGATTGGTCAACTTTCATCAAGGACAAGCCACTCAATAAGTTATTTGAAGTGTAGGAATTAATTTATATATGAAATATTAATTGGTATAACTAATGGAAAGAAGAGTAAAACTTCTAGGAATAACTAGAGTTGAAGTGATTGTCCCAAGCTAAAAAAGAGTGTATGGACATTATCTTGAGTTAGATTTCACATAAATCCTAAAATATTTCAAAAGAGCTAATGATGCTTTCATGTTTCACCTAATTAGATTAATGAAAAATGATTTAAACAAATGAATATCTCTTGATTCCATAGTTTTTATTGTAGAATGAAGGTATTGATTCATTTAATTCCCATCCTTTACATATATTAGGAAAAGTTTCATTGGAACACCTTATGGATTTCACAAATATATGAATGGAAATTTGATGCTACTTGAACTCACTAGGCAACTCTATGAAGTTCATAAGGTTTTATCAAGAAATAAAATACTTCTTGTTCAATTTCCTATTAAAATTGGTGCATATCTAGTGGTAGCATACAAGAGGTTGTATAATACTACACATAATTTTGATAATTTTTCAATCCATATATCTTTTGTATACCACTTAGATAGCCTTAAATACACTATAATATGCCTATATAAGCTATAAACAAGTAAAATATAATATCATTAAAGTTAAATTCATGGGAATAAGATAATTAAGTGTTATCTTATAAGAGGATAGGGAAAAGACATCATGAAATGACGTAAAGAGGCTATATAAGGAGGGAAAAGTGGGAGATAAGAGAATGGATCATGTGTTCAAATTATATATGTGTGAGAATAAAAAAGTTGATAATGTGAGAATAAAACAAAAGGAATAATGTATAAGACATGTATAAGTTGTTGAAGTATATTAATATATAAACTTATAAATATTAGTGTATAAATGTGTATAATTTTTTTGTAATTTTGTTTGTAGTTTTAAGGAGTAAAAGGAATGAGTTTTGAGAGGGACCCAACTCTTTTACAACATAGTGTACTAAAAGATAATATAGAACAACCAAAGAGGTGAACCAAGAAATAAACAAGTCAAAATAGAATAAGTCTAAAAATTAAAAGACATTCAAATGATAACCAAAAGAAAGCAAAATAACTACCAAGAGATAAGAACAAGAGAATTAAATCCTAGTATTTGTTAGATTTTTGGGAGCAATAGCATCCTCACACTCCTCTTTCATATGCTATAGGTGATCATTGCAAATGTCATTTCAATGGTTTCTCTATTAGCCACCTAAAAATGACTCTTGGTTCTTTTGCTCAATATTCTTTGCATAGACTCAATAAAACTTCCTTCCTCGTATTAAGGCCATCTTGAAAATTATAAATATCCTTGACATAATTATTAATTTTTGTGATGCTAAGTTTAATTATCTTGTCAATAGTACCTTTTAGAGAAGCCATTTCCTTTTCCATATTCCCAAATATTTCATTTAAGCCTCAAAATTTCCCCTTTAAATAAAATTCCTTTCATAATTTTTTTTAATTATCTTCCATAGGATTGTCAAATAATCCACCCCTGTGTTACTACTGTAAGGACTTGGATTTACCATTTTGAGCTCATCTATCCTTGATGAACCAATCAAGAATCCTCTCATGAAATTTTGATTCTTCTTGAAGGGTGTTAATCTTCCTTTGAAGATCCAAGCTTCCCCTAGTTTTACATGGGACAAGATCCATCACTCACTTGATTAGAAACTCCCTTAATTTCATTCAAACCATTCCTTGGTAATAAGTTTAGAACAAATTGGGTAGGATCCTCCTGCTACATAATGTCAATGAGAAAGGGGGATTCCTTTGTCTAGGATTCACCTTTTTTCTCCAATTAGTCCTAAATAGAGACATGTCTCTAGGTCTTGATTACATCACTTGAAACCTTCATTCCCCTATTCAAAGCCCCCTCCCTAGCCTCTCTTATTTGAGATTTCAAGACCTTTATTCCCTCATTGGCCTTGGTTGGTTTAGGAGGAATTATAATTTTGATTATTTTAGGGATCTACAATTTTTTTATTACCATCTAGCCTTGGGATGAAATTGTTATCCTTCATAATTTACCTTCCTTCACTAGAAGAGGGATTAGGGTCTGAGTTAGCAATTTTATTTGTACTTATTATGTATCCAAGTTATCCCTTTTTATTGTATCACATTGAAGTTCACTTTATAAAATAAATATAAAACCTTGGACTTCAATCTACTGTTTTTGTCAACAATTGTCTTTATGCAAATTTAGATATTTTAGATCATAATTAATTGACTTGTAGAAATATGTTGTCTACTAGATTAGTTCCACACACCAAACTCAAGATCAACCCCAAGCTATTCAATTCAAGATTAACCCATGTACAAAATTTTGAATCTATTTTAATTATGAAATTATGAACATACTAAGAACATCATTTTTGAATATTCATTTATTATTTCCAAACCTAAATACCTCATTCCTTTACATTTATTTAAACAATATATATTTTAATTTATCCTCTCGTAATTGTAATTGATTTTTGATTTAAATTAATTGAATTCTAACCTCAATTAATCCCTTTTAAGTATTTTTACCCTAAGAATTATCTATTGGGAATCCCCAAAACATTTTAAGAGACAAGAAAAGCGTTGATGACAAGGCAAACAAAAGTATAAAGACAACCAAAGTATTCCCGTTAAGAATGTAGTAGACCTTACATTTCTTAACTATATAAAGAGATGAGTTTCATTATAATAATTATATATTCGTTTTAATGTCTCGACTCAATTGCCCCCTTCAAAAAGAAGCCTCGTACCGACGACCTTGTCCGTTGTGTGTATTTTGATCCGCTTTAACAGGTGCCACTCTACTACTACTTTTTCTATCTTCAACCAAGCAATTTTTCACAGAGTCGGTGGAAAATCCGCATCTGTTGAATGACTTTAAAGTTGCCAACATCACCCACAAATTTCCCTTCACCGCCTCTGATTTCTGGTGAAACTTCACAGCGGTGGCCTCCTTTTTCTCAACCATCACTATTTCTGGATAATCGCATGAAACCGACCGCTTCAGAACAGAGTTGTCCAGGCCATTATTGTTGGACTTCCACATGTCTTCCAGCGTCACAGGATCTGTTTTCATTAACCCCAGGGTTAAAAACTGCTGCCATTTCACGCACATTTTGCTGACCCGAGGGAGCGGCTTTGATGCCCGATTTGCCATAGATGTATAATTACTGAAATTCCCGCGCTGATTTTTTTTGGCTGGGACAGAGTAAAAACCCTTTCTTTGTAAGGCTTGGTTTTTGGTCAAGGAACAGGACTGCATGTCCGACAAATCCATTCTCCATGCCTTGAGCTTTTCATTTAACAGACGGCGACTTTCATGGCAGGAATTTGACTTGTTCTGTGAAAAGTGTGCGTTGGATTCACTCCAATATCTCTAGACACTGAAAGGAAGGACGCGGCCTTGCTGAAACGGATTCTCCGCGGAGTAAATGTTATATGTCGTCGAGCTAGTTTGGCCCAAGTCGAAGTGGAAGTCGAAATCCTCTTTCAGGTCTGAAGGTCCCGGGCTCGAATCCCGTAACTTGCTGTCCCCACTGCTTAAATTTTGAGCCGCTTGTTCCCTGACGAAATGGCAGAAAGAGAGAGTCTCCTCCTCATCGTCCCATCCCGTGTTCGAATCCGCGTACTCCTCTGGGGTCGCCAATGCTTTGTCATTCTCAGAAGCAACTTCGAATTCCATGTCCTTCTATATGAATCTCAATTCACTCAGGTTTTTGTTCTACAAACAATTTGTTTTTAACGTAACAGAAATCAATGCATTTGAAGATAAAGAGAGTGAATTAATAATTGATAGATCATCCAAAGCAGCTCCGAAATCCTCTGGCACAGGATTTTATGGGTTTTAGGGAAGGCAAATATCGAAGATTTATATGAATGAAGTGTACCAGTAATTATAAAAACAACTACCTTTTACGTAGCGAGTAGAGTACGTGTATTCATACTGTTGGATGATTTCATACCATAAAATTGTCTGGCCCTCGAAAACTTCAACATCGTAGTATAAGATTTATCTAATCATTTTTAAAGACCAAAGCGACTGAAAGAAACCGAAACAAGATGTTTATATAACTAACACTTGCACCCATAGGGGTTCAAGGGAGACGTCGATAGACTAGCTAAACAAAAAAAAAAAAACATAAATCCAAAGCTATAATAAGAATTATATAGTACTCAGATTATTCTCAGATTTGAAACTGAAAGAGTGCTTGATACTTGATCAATGCAAATGGCTTTGTGTCGATGAGGTATAAAACCTTGTAGAGTAGAGAAAATCTATGAGACAGTTTGGGACACTAGGGGGGCTTCTTTGAAAGCCTAGAATTCAAAGAGACAAAATTGTATGGTAAACTAGAAACTGAAATTAAACCCTTACACCACAAAAAACTGGAAACTGAAATTAAACCCGTACGCCACAAAAAACTATTACTTGAACACTCTCCTGAATACATAGTTTCACTTTATTGGCAAATCAATGCTTACATCCATAAAATAAATTAATGATTACAATATAGGACATTCATTTTTCTAATTTCTCACAGTGAAAATTGGCCATGTTCAGCTAAAACAATAATATACAAACATGTCATATCTAAAGTTAGAAATTCTCTGGTTAATTGACTTTAATTTTTCAAATATCCCTTCCATATCGATCTTTTCAGTGCCGCATAGCTTTCCATTCGTACTTCAAACAAATTCATATTAAACTCCATGCAAATTGCATAATGTTCGAACTAAATCAATTGATTTCATCCTTTCCCTGTTGATGAGTCCAATAGATAGACCAGACATGTTGAAACCTAGTCAAACTATGCGGCTGATCCTAGAAAAACGTTACAATTTAAGAAACAAAACACTCTTTAATAATATTATAGTTCAATTTTACAGATTCTCAACTTAATTGAACTCAGTTTTAAAACGGCCCCTCTAATTATGATAATTACTTGTCTAAATTTTAAAACAAAGCCAAAAATTATGATAATGAAAACACATCACTTTACAGAAAAAATATCATTTAAACTTACGTGAGCTTCGAACATCGTGACAATGTCGCTTGCTATTGCAAGGGCACCCAATCACCTTCTCATCCTCCAATCTCTGCTATCGTACAAAATCATTCACAAATCGAATTGAAAGAAAAACACTCATAGTGGAAAACAAAAACTGATCTAAAACAGCTCAAGTCGGCAAAATAAAAGCATCTGAAATAACGGCTGGTCGAAATTACCCTCACATGTCCGCATAAACCCCCAAAAACAGTTTCTAGAATGCTGAACGGAAATAGTTTGATCAAAGAAAATAAATTATGAGGGAACTTATGGCAAAAGCGGTGCCGACAAAAGAGTCCGGATGAAAAATCTTCCCTCCTAGACATTCAGGAAAGCGATTTATTTCTTATTTTGTCGCGGTTTTATGACCGCCAAGGAAGAAATGCGTGGCGTTAACGTCGCCTTTAAATTCGACGGAATTTAGCAGAGGCCTCAATGCGTACGACCACCCAGGGTACCCCTTTACGATGTGGCAAGTGAAGACGCTGAAGAAGCCGCCTCTGCTCAGGCTAAGCACTTTCGATGTCCTCCTGATGATGAATTGGGGGAGAATATTCAAGGATTGGATAAGCATATAAGTGGGGGAGTTTCCAGACTGGCTGCAGAAAAACATGGCTTAGATAGTAGTTTACCGGTATTTGAAAATGGTTAAGCGATGAATGAAAACTGGTTTTCAGAGTGTGAGACAGGTTTGACATTTTTGTAGACTGGTGAGTTCACAATTAAAGTCTATCGACTAATTAATTAAATAAATAAGCGCGTTATAGATCCCTTCTTCCAGAAGATTTGTATATAAATATATATGTCAAAGCTCAGCGCGTGACAGCGTGACAGTTGTATTTTGGGAGGACAGAAATTGTAAAATGAAAAAGGAGAGAAAAGCTTATTCAAAACATTTATTCCACGCAACGGCTTCTCTCTAATTACTAATTTATCATCAAAATAATGGATTCTGGAAGGATATATGTGTCTTAATTTATTTATAATTAAAAATATTAACGTTAAGAAAATAGTTGGGGAATTAAAGGTTAAAAATAGTTATAAATGTGTTTCTAATAGATAGATAAGAGATATATCTACATTTGCTTAGTATTTTTGTCTTAGAAATATAGAAATGTATGACATAATGGAAATAAAGTTTAGCTTGTTTAGTGAATGCATATTAATAGAGATAGATTGGCAACCTCATTAATATCTTAAGATATTTCACTTGTGGAACATCCTTTTTTTGGTCTAAAATTGTATATTTTTTAAGAAAAATAAACGACTTAAGCTTAGAGGGTTTCCATCTATAAAGGGTTAGATCAAACCTTCTTGGATAGAAACCCCTAAGCTTAAAGAAAATCCCTAGCAGAGTCTCCTTTGCATCTATCAAAATGCTAACAAAAAAGTAACTATGCTTCACCTTGTGTGACAACTGAGACCTCTCTTTATTTAAAATAAGGGATTGCACAATAACTAAACTTCCTCTTTCACAACAACTAAATATTCGTATGCAACAACTAAGAGGTTGTACAACAACCACTTTACTTTATATAGCAATTTAGAGCTTAGTCAATTTCATCTATTTTTTTTTATCAATTACTTTAAATTAAGTTGATTTATGTTGATGTATATGCATTTGATTTGATTAACCTAGATTAATCTTGAGAAAGGCTATTTATTGTTTACAAATACATTATTTGATTAACATGATATAATTTCCAATATGATATCTAAAGATTAAAAATTACTACTATAGTGGTGAACTCTACATACCTATACCAATTCCCCTTTAGTTTTGGTCCATTTTGATGGAATGGTTAATGTGATTACATAGTGATAAATGACACAATATTGTGTGTAGTTGGGTTTATTTCCCCCCATCCATCATCTCACTCAAAAGTCCATTCAAATTGATTCCAATATATTTGACCATATCTTATTCATATCTACACATATTATCATGCTAAGAGATAGTATTCACCTACATACCAAGTCCTCTTGCACATATTTAACTCAAAGTGTAATAAATATCATAATTTATAACATAAAAATATCTTTCACATGTTAATGTAAGGGGCAAACTAAACTCTTTTTCTTGGAAAGTTTACCTAAGTAATATATCTACCTATATGTCTTTTGAAAATATGTATAAAAACATAGCACTCAAACTCCAAACACCCAAACTGTCAAATCCTTCTTTTGGAAAGCTTCTTGGTGAGGATTGTTGGGTGTTGTTGACTTTTCCCGATCATGGTGGTATAACTTTGGATTTAAACACCCACCAAAAGAATTTCAAAATATCATAAAGTTGCAAATAATGTGCATAATAGAGGGAATACTTATAAGAAATTTGACTTCCTAACAGAAGTGTGGATTTGATGAAGCTTAAAGTGTTTGAAGCTACGGACAAAACCCCAAAATATATCAATGACATTTTTTTTGTGTTATTTATAATAATTATAATATTGTGCTCATCTATTATGTAGTGGTTATCTTGTGAGAATTTAGTTAATTATTATTGTATGGTAATCTCAACTATTTTGATTATGAATCGATATTTATTAGACTAGGATTGTTTAGTTAATTAGAATCAGTGTGACTTGGAGTCTTCTTGATGTCTTAGCTAGTATTTCTTAATAAGACTACTTAGTTGACATCTCCTATTTAATAAGAAAATATTTTGTAGATCCATATTAGATTTCTAATATTTTGATAGTGCTAAGTGTTTATCTGTGGATTATGTGCAAAGAATTCTAGTCTTATGAATTTTTAAAAAATAATTGAAACTTCAACTTAATATAAATTTTTGGGGTTCATCCCATAGTGTAATAGTTAAGATGTGGCATTGTTGTTGTTGCCACCAAGGTTCAAATTTTTGTTAAGCCATTGTTATTGTAGGCATTAGGCCTTTGTTGATCCAATGTGCTCATAAGCTTGTACCACGACGTTAAAAACACTGATGGTGTTCATGCCATGAAACAAGCGTTAAACCCTGTATTGTTCCAATCGTTGGGATGGTGTATTTGTGGTCTTCATGCCCTTGCTAAGCTACCATGCTTATAAGCTTGAACTGTTCACTTGCATTCATGCTAGGGAGGAGGTCCCATTTATGGCCTCCATAATGACTTAAACCAAACTAAAAATTCCGAAAATACCATTCCAAAAAAAATCAAACTTTTAACTTTAAATTCCTGAAATACCCATCTACTAAGAAAGTTGTAACTCCACCATCTAACAAAGTTCTTCTATCCTTAATGATTTGATGAATTTTATACCAGGCAGCGAGATGCTGGAAAAGGTTGTGGATTTTAGCTTTACACTTGTCAATTACATTTGCTTGAAGATTTCTAATGACTTATCAACAAATCCATTTTGTGAATATCCTGCAATCATGGGAGATGATATCTCTTTGAAGGCATTCTGTCAAACAGTTCACATACCTTGTCCATGCGTCCACATTTTGCATACATGTCTACCAAGGCAGTTACAACTATTAACATCTGACAAAAATCCCCTTTCTTTTACGCTTCGATTGATGTCCATACCCTGTTTCAAAGCTCCCATTTTGGCACACGCAGGTGGATGCAAGCAAAGGTTTGCGGAATTTGGCTTTACACCTGCCACTTACATTTGCTTACAAGTTTCTAAACCCTTTCCAACAATTCCATTTTGTGCATTTCCTGCTCCCCGCTTTCTTCTGTCCGCCTCACTTTTCAGTGTTTTTAATAACAAATTGTGAGGACTGGATTAGATTGAGCGGGCGGGAGATTTGGAAAATACACCATATAATCTATGATCTGTTAAAAACTACAGTCCAAAACGATTTTTGTTTAGATTATGTTTCAATGATAAAATAATAAAAATTATGACTCCCGGACATAAGTACAACGGATTTACAAGCCAATTAAACTCAGTTCTCAAGGGACTGAGTTTCGTCTCTTATAATCTCTCATTAATTAATCTATCTAAACAAGCTTTTCAGACACTTACGTCTTGGGGAATGGTGGACCATCACCTCCACGACTTCAAAAGATCGAGAAGGGACAGAGGATTAGACCTTTACATTCTAGAATGTTGGGAGTTACTGGTAAACCTTTATAGTATAGAAATCCAGATTGTTAGGCCTAGTTTCCGTCCATATAGAAATACTGATGCTCTGCTTCTGGGAAAGCATTTTGGCTCGTGACTTTTTAACGTGATTGGACCCCCCAAAAGAATCCTGTCAGTCGCATATGACTTCCATACTCGGAGACAAAATGAATGCTTCCTCGGTGTCTGGAAAAGAAGGTTCCGAGAGCAGCGAATTTTCAAGAGAAATCGACTTTATCATATGCCAATTCTTGAATTATTTGCTTAGGGTGGAGATTTATCAGAGTCGTGAACAATTGATGAATCTTATCTGATTTAATCGATTGAGTTTGGAGAGTACAAAGGATTTAGATTGCGCTTCTTCTCGTTCTTATGCCCTTTCCCTTATTTATTAAGCAGGTTGGTTATAATATATCAAGCTGTTATTTGTACAAAATAAATTATAAAAAGATTTGGGTTATCTCAATGTAGACATCTCTGTTTTTTATATAATAGATTATAATAAGATGAGTAAGCATACATCTAAATCAAAAGTCATCTTTCAGTTAAACTATCACGTGTAAGGCAATTTTGTTCCTCATAGTCACCTAGTGTTAAACGTAGTCTGAATATGCCTTTGAGGATTTGAACCTTGATGCATGACTTTTTATCATGGATTACAACAAGATGAGTAAGCATACATCTAAACCAGAAGTTGTCATTTTGCTAAGCAACCACGTGCAAGGGGGTCATGTTTGTCAAAGTTGTCATCCAAGTGCTAAACTTAGTCCAAACGTGCCTTCAAAGGTTTGAACCTTGGTGGATGACTTTTATCACATAACATCATCCATAATTTTTTATGTGGGTTTAAGTATTTTTGAAAATCGAGGTGTGATTTTATAATATTTTTCTTTTAAATATAATAGACAAGTTAATATGCCTTTGAACTAATATAACTATTGGTTCATGTGGAACACCATTTTAGTGTTATCTCAAGGTAAGTGCACCAAGATGTGATACAAAAAGGGAATCTTAAGATGCCACTTTTTTCTTGAAATCAACAAAGTCTGATATTTGATGAGAAAATGAAGATAGTTATGTTCAAATTTGAAGATGTAACAAGAACAAGAGTTATAGTGCTCTGAATCTACTTTCTAAACTAGTAATTTTTTTTTAAATGGTCAAGATTAAGGGTTTCAAAAAGGGGGAGCACACAAAGTGGTCATGTTTTTTTCAAAAAAACATAACATAGTGTCTAGTGCACTCCTCGTAAAATGTTAATTTTTTTTAGAATTTAAAAAATCGCTTCAGTGAGAAATTAGCTAACATCATATAGTTGATGCCATATTTTTCAACTATTTTTTTAATGAATATATGATTTTTTACTAATTTTTGAAGTGGACACATCCTAAAAAATAGAAATTTGAGTGTGCCCCCCCTTAAACTTTTTGAAAACTAATCGAAAATATTGTATTTTTTCAATACATGTAAAATAAGGTTTAGTTTCTCAAAATGTAATTTTTATTTCAAAATTTGATGAATGAGCAAAAAGCTATACCCAAAATACCACATGTTGGTTTTTGACAAAAAATAGAAATACTTTAACAAAAGAAATTAAAGATGAAAACCTTAACATAATCAAAATGTGAAAAAAAAAATATCTAGTTAGATAGCTACGAGAGAGATTAATGTCATCGTGGTATTTTAATAAATTTGTATTGAAACATGTGCAAGCCTAATGGAGAGCATGGCCAAAAATATGTAATTTTTTTTACCCTTTCAAAAAGACACATCTTTGGCATGAAATGGTCATCCAACCCTTGGATGCCTAAGGAAAACCAACCCAAAGGGTTGGTATTTTCCAATGCAAATCATTTGGCGAGTGCCAAATTTGGTGCTACCTAAATGAAAATGCATTTTTAGAATGCTAGAGCCAAATTCTCTTTCTCTCTCTCTCTCTCCCCCATTTTGATTAAGGCTTAGAGTTTAGGGTTTATAATTGATGATGGATAGTTGATGTTAAATTACCTTTCTCACCCTCTATTCCTCCTTCCCTCTCTATTGATACTTCCCTTTCTTGAGCTCTCTCTCTTCTCTCTCCTACCTCTCTCTCCCCTCTCTAGGTCTCTCCTACCCTCCCTCTCTACCTTGTCTTCCCTCCTTATCCCCATCTCTATCCCTACCTCCCTACATCTATCTTATTCTCTCTCCCTCTACTATTGTTTCTCTCCCATCTCTCTCCATTCTCTCAATCACTACCTCTCCCTCCAACCCTCTTTGTCCCCCTCTAGGTCTCTCCCTCCTTCCCTCTTTACCTCTCTACCTCTCCCTCCTTATCTCATTACCCACCTCTATCCCCATCTATCTCTCTCACCTCTATCTCTCCCCCTATGTCTAACACCCCTCTCTCCTCAGGTTGTAGTTCTCTCACCTCTATATATTTCCCATCTCTAGTTATTTCCCTCCCTCTCCACTTCTCTCCCTCACTCCTTACCCCTCTTTCCCTCTTTGTAAACTTATCTCTTTCATTTTATTCTCTCCCCCTCACCTCTCTACCTCTTCCCTCTCTAGGTCTCTCAGTCACTCCTTGACTACCTCTCCATCCCTCCTTAGCCCTCTCTTTCTCTTTGTTCTCTCTCTCCTCTTCTCTCTCCCTCCATCCCTTGTTACTCCTCTCTTTGTTCTTTTTCCTCTCCTCTTCTTCCTCCCTCCCCTCTCCTGGATGTCCCCTCCCTTTCTTCCTCTCCTCTCTATCTCCCCCTCCCTCCTTAAACACCCATCTCACCTCTCTCTCCCCCTGTAGGTGTCTCACCTCTCCTCCCCTCTCTCTCCTCTTTCCCTAAGTCTTTCACTCCCTCTACTTCTACCTCTCCCTCCATCTCTTCTTACTCCTCTCTCTCTAATGATGCATTCTCATTGCAACTATGTGGATCAGAATATCTACACTCTAAAGGATGTGATGAATGTTCAAAGTGATATGTGATGTTGTTATCAGAGAATGTTTTATGGTGATCACATAGGGCCAATTTTTTTTGTTTAGTGTGCAAAACAACTAGCCTTAGGGTATGTGCAGGATCATCATGGTAAAAACATGCCCTTAAGTGGCAAAAAATTCAGAAAAATCAGAGTTAGGCAACTTGACGTAAATTTGAATAAGTTATCTATATTATTTCAAATATATGTAAGAATAGAATCTGTAGCAAATTGAATGTAGTTTCTAAACTACTAGGTTTATTTATAAAAAAAAAATCTATTTGGTGAAAATTTGAAATTTCAATGCAGTAGTACTTAAATTTTAGGGAAAAAATAAGAAGTAGGTGTATGTCTGACCACCCTAACCACAATAAAATAATAATACTTTTTTATAAGATTTTAGATATAAGTAGAGGACTCATGTCTGGATGTGATGCATATTTTTGTGTAATTTTTTTTCTAAGTGAATAATTAATTATGATTTTTTTATTACAACTTTTAAAAAATATAAAAACTCGTATGTCTAACCACCTTAACTTGGGAAAAACTTCATGAAATTCAATTTTCTATTTTTTTAATCCTATAGTATGTGAAGCATAGAATGTGACACATTTTTTGGATTCAAAAAATGTGATACCTTTTGAAAGCTATAGATATTTTTCAATCAACCTATCAATCAGGACTTTAGTCGTAATTCAAATAGAAAATGAATAATAATTATTTATTAAATTCAAAGTAAAACATAATTTATATTGGTGGAAATCTGAGAATCTCCTTTAAAAACCCTTTTTATTTCATTAATTTTGGATTAAAAAAAAGTCATTAGCCACATACCCTACACATACCCATCATATTGCCACTTTTTGGCCCATCATGGTCCTACACATACCCCTTAAGTGGATCTTAAATAAACTTGGAGTTAACTTTTTGCATTCTTTGGAATGCAAAAGAGATTTACACCTTTCAAGATCTTGCTCACTATCAAAAGTGGGCATTTAGTAGCATATGAATTATCAAATGAGCAATAATTACTCTTTTTTAGAAGCATAGTGGTTGTTGATATCTTGAATGGGAGGTATATTCTTTTGACCTTTAGACTTTATCTATAGGATTTTATTCATTTCTATTTTTTCCATTCTTGAGACATCCTCTCTTACATGAGCAACCTTCCCTTTTTTATGTAGATAAACCTTCTTGCAGCTGAATATGATCATCAAGTTGCCATTTAAGTCTAGAATTTTACTAACACATTTCTTCCTCAAAGTTCCCTGGTTGCTTTCTTCAACAAACAAAAATCCTAGTGAACTTTTCTCTTGTCTATTAATCTTTGCATGCTTGGTTTAACACTTTTCACAAAATCCACCTTGTTCATGGTCTAGTTTGGATGTTCATAGTTTAGGCTTTAGGGTTGATGATGTTAGGTATAAGGTTTAGGGTATAGGGTCTACATATGAGGGTATAAGGTATAGGGTTGAGGTTTGAGGGTTGAGGGTATAGTGTTGAGGAATAGTATTTAGGTTTGAGGGTATAGTGTTAAGTGTATATGGTATATATATTATTGGGTGTAAGGTTGAGGGTATTGGATTTATTGTTGAGGGTATAAGGTATCTATTTAGGGTTGAGGTTTTAGGGTATAGGATTTAGGGTATAAGGTTGAGGGTATTAGGTTTAGGGTATGGGGTTGAGGGTATAGAGTATAGGGTATAGTGTATAAAGGTATAAGGTATAAGGTTGAGGTTTGAGGGTGTAGGGTTTAGAGTTTAAGTATAGGGATGAGGGTTGAGGGATAGTGTTTAGGGTTGAGAGTACATGGTTAAGTGTATAGGGTATAGGGCTTAGGCTTGAGGAACACGCATTCAATCCATAAGATATTGGAACACTCGTAAATAAAGCTCCTTGCAACTAAATAATAGGTTCTTCTTTATTATCTCATTCATTGCCTTAATGTCCAGCCTTGATGGGAAACTCTTGATCTACTATGCATTTTTATGATAAAGATCCTTTAGAATAAAATTATTCCAATTTGAAACTTATTCTTTAGTAGGGAAGTCTCTAGTTTCAAAGCCTACTTGATTTCCTCTTGTAGGATAGGTGGTATGAAATGTTTGACTAACCCCTTGGGAGATTCAAATAACCATTTGATGAAGAGAGTTATCAACCTTCTCTTTTTGATTTCTAGCACTATTACAGAAAGACTAAAACTTTATTACATAATTCTCCACTAAACCAAATTGCTTAAGTTGAGTCATATATTTGAAGTAAACTTCAATATCCTTTTGGTTAAACCTCTCAATTATTAATTTTTAGAATTCATCATATAAGGTGATGGATCCATGACCTTGGGTGATCAACCCATGGTAGCACCACTTGTGTGCAATATCTTCCAAATGCAAGGAAGCAAAATTATTTTCCCTATCCCGCATCATTAGGTTTGAGAGATATGTACATCTTAATATTTGTAGCCACACATTAGTCATGCACCTATTAGATCCATCATAGGGAGAGAGAGAGAGAGAGAGAGAGAGAGAGAGAGAGAGAGCGCGAGAGAGAGAGAGAGAGTCAAATTCCCTAGATCTTGTCGCACATCCCTCTAAAAAACATGGAGTCTGGAATCAAGTCTAAGGCCATTCTAGAACTTTTTCATGTTCATGAAATTGGTGAATGACATATTGAACTTTCTAGATATCTTTTAGAAGAGCTCTATACTTTATATGAAAAGCTCTAATATTATTAATCTATTATTTTTGAGCTTCAACTTTTGGCTTGTCTACCTTCCTATTAAGAAAGTTAGGTCAAGTATATCTTACAATTGAAACAAGGATAGTCTTTTGGTTAGTTCTTTGAGTGACATTAGGTTTATTGTCCCTAGAAGTTCTCCCTTCACCAATTATTATTGAGGTTATTCATATGGTTATCTATCTTGTGGAGAAATTATGCCATCATATCCAACATCAAATCAAACTTTCTTTTGGCTTAGCCATTAGAAATTCCCTCCATATTCATTCTCCTTTCTCTTTTGGACATACTATTATGCTAGATACAATAGATTCTATCGGAGAACATTTTTAAATTGGAATATTTATAATATATTGGCTTTATTTTCTAATCTCTTTTAGCTAATATTTCATTGCTTCAAGACTATATTGTATAAAATCTCAACATGTAAAAATTATTTCTAAAACATAAGCTAGAAAGATCACTAGCTTCAAGATAACATTATAATATCTTCGTAAAAATATAAATAAAAAATAGACTTTGAACCTTCTACAAACACCTCGTATTTGTGCTAATAATATTTGAATTACAATATTCAAATTAGATCTTAAATGAATCAAATATAATTCAATATTTATCATCAACAATATCATCACATTTTTAAACAACAAATGATATAGATAACTCCTAATCTTCCTATTGTAATAAATAGAAAATAATAGGTGTAATTTCTCAATCTTTCTTATTAAAACAATGACTATATTACATTTAAATAAATTTGTAATATAAAATTAAAAATATAATCTATCATATTCATACCAACAACAATAGAAAATTGGACCAATACAATGCAACTAGAATCCATGTCCAATGAAGCTCAACTACAAACTTTTTATGAGACTACCATTCAAAATCAATAGGGGTTTTTTTCCTTTGATATTGCTTGAATATAGGTTCCCAAATGATTTTTTGGGAAAAGGATTGTGTAAAGTGTAGATGATAATTCTAGAAAGGACACATTCACTCTTTTATATCCATAAAAAATAATAACAAGTCAGTCGCAATAAACTTGCAACTTCAAATTTGAACAAAGATTTTTAGCATGAAAGATTTCAATTTTGAAAGTTATGGTGCCAAGAAGAAACAATTAATGACATCACAAAACATGTTGGAAATTTGGGAAAAGAGTAGAAATAAAATTAGTAATATTAGGGATCAAGGGTCAAAGATACCACAATATTCATACTATAGGTCATGGTGTTAGGGGTTAAACAATGAACATGCAAGTAAAGATGAGTCCAAAATTCTAACAAATATAATGGTGGAGTGAGTTAAGGATGGAAGGCATGATAGGATGGAGAAGTCCAAATTATAATAGAAAGAAGGGAAAGGTAGAGTTGGAAGGAAATACATACTAAGAAAGGGAAAGCACATGTAGTAAATACAACCATAGTAGACACATAAGAATAGATCTACCATGTATAGACTTAGATTAATAGGAAATAGGACATTATAGGCTCCCAACAACACCATCATTCTGTATTATCCATATTTCGTAAGGGTCATGAATTCAAGATGATTTTATGGTAATGCATTCTCACATGAATCTCTTGGCAAAAAATAATGATTATATTTTTCCCATCTAAAACCCTTTGTGTGCATTTTTCTCTGTTATTGAAACTAGTGTTTGGTGTGTGGCTATAGTGTGAAATGACTAAAAGAGTCAATATTTTAGCATAGACGTGAAAGCCCCTTGTTATGGGGTCGTATGATTTGTGTTCTCCATTAATTTTTCTAGCATAGTGGTATTTCTACATTTGATCATGGGAGAAGGCCTCCTCCAAGACACACCATAGAAGTTGTTCTACTTGAGGTGGCCTTGATGTTTCTCTCAAACACAATGGATATCATACAAAATGTTTATATTTGTAAGGTAGTTGATTGTGGATATATTTAGGAGTACTTCCTACTGGGTAAGTTTAGGATCACCTTAGAAAAATATTTCATGTTGGGATTGTTACTAATTTTTAGCTTCCTACTTAAATTAGTGAAGTTTTAACGGGAAATTGTTTAATGGGGTATAATTTTTTTGATGCAGTCCATCCAATGAACATTTGCTTTATGAATGAATGGTTTTCTAAGAATTGATTTATTAGAATTATGCAACAGTAATAGTGAAATTGTTGAATAATCTGGACAAAGCAACAAACAAACTTCATTTAGAAAATAAAATATCAGAGGATGTTATGTGAAGCTAAACTATTCTATGTAGTTTATGTTACTATTGTTTATCATAAGAGAATTATAGTTCTGGAGCAAGGTATGTAGAAATTATCATTCATCTTGATTACAAAACATGTGCTTCGAACAATTTTATTTAGTTATTTCATATTGTGTAATTGAAAACAAGTTCAAATGAATACACAAGTCATTACATATTATGAAATAGCTAATTTATTAAAAGAAATGTTTCTGTAATCCCACACAAAGTCATGGGAATGACTAGGTTGATTTAATTCAACAATGAATGTAAACCATACATCTGAAGATCAATTAAAGGAAAAAACACATAAGAGGAGTTCATGTCTGTCCTTGCCTTAAGGACTGATGTAGGGTTGACTCTTTAGTCTTTAGCTTGATCTTCAGTTTCTTCAACTCCTCTTGTTCCCAAGTTCCAGATGCACCTACAGCTGATTGGGAGATTTTGTTAGAGCTCGGGGCATGAAATCTAGCTGTATGTTTCATCAACAGACATATAATTTGCAGCCATTATCAAATTAAATCAATTCAATCATTATCAAAGATATAAGTAAAAAAGTGCCAAATCAAATGAGAAAATCATCAAATTCACTATTTTTATCTAACTTGTTTGCTTCATGTGCAGGTATAGGAAAAGTAATATTGTTGTTTTGTTTCATCAAATTACAACATGTGGGTTAAAATATGGCTCCCACAAGGGTTGAGCCCAAAATGTCAAGTTTATCAAATAATGAGCTCATTCAAGCTTATTTAAGAGGGAAATGCAATGTTAAAAGTCATCATATCAACATGATCATGGAATGCTAGTGAACATGCATACATATTAAGTTCATGTAAAGAATTTCTACAAGGAACAACAACAGAGAAATGGTCACAATGAGATAACAACTTTAAGACATGATCAAAGGATGGCATCAATTTCATGGATACAAGATGAATCTCATTCAAGGACTTTCATCGTAGCCAATACATAGAGACAACTACAATAATCAATGACAAGTGAAATGCAACATACCTAAGTTGCAAGCAATGCCATAATCATGAAATGAAATAACAAAGTTCATATATTGCAGTCATGTAAAGCAGTGACAAAAAGTAAACAATCATATGATTGAACAAATAACCATGACAATATATGTACAAGATTGAATATCACTATTATGAACAATCAATAAGATAGTGAAGACCATTGATGCAAGTTACAAACACAGTTCAAAAGCATCTTTGATAGTAAATGACTCTTACAGTCAAGCCAAGGTCATGAGAAAAGTAGAAGTGTTTAATGCCCAATGAGAGTTCAATAATCAGTTCATTCACCAAATGAGTTCATTCTCAATCAACAATAAGGGTGAAGATATGTATGATCATAATCAAAGAACAGAGCAAGAAGAAATTTCTCTATAATTCATGTGTCTTTTTCAATAAAAAGTCGCATGATGATATTGCTTCAGCTGCATTCAAGAACCAAATAGATCCAACAACACAAACATAGTGATTGTTTATAATGCATAACATCAACATAATAGTGCACAAGGATAAGAGGTTGAAGACAAGGGATACAGTGAGCTACAACACTTATATCATAATCATTTTTGAAAGATATTACGGAGATAATGCTTATCATGACAGTCAAAGATAATGATAGCAGCAAGATAATGGGGGATTAATCACAGCAATGAAATCATTAGGGCATTCCTTAATGAACAATATCATTACATAGGAGATTGGTGATCACCAAGTTAAGGGACAACAAGCCATGAATGTCATAGGATCAACCTGTAGTAGCATTGGTAAATAGTTTCAATGGAGTTTACACTTCACATTTTTACAAAGACCCACTTGGGGTTTTATCAAGAAAATAACAAGAAATCAATCGACTATAGTGAAAACCCACTTGGGGTTTGCTTCATGTACATGTAAAATTAAAATGAAAATCTCAAGCTATAGCCTCTTGTAGTGAACCATGGCGAGACCCTCGAGCACATACAGAGGGAAACCAAAAGACTATGGCATATAGAAGGAGAAAGAGCACATACAAAGCAAACATTTTTTAGGGTTTGAAGAAAAAGAAAAGTTGTTTCCTGTAGCCTCATGGTCACGACAATTAGAGAAAAGTAAAAAAACAAACACAGAAGAAGATGTCATGATTTCTTCAAAAGAGATGCATGGAATAATCTTCAGGAATACTGAGGAAACAATTTTAACGATTGCAACAAAATATATATGGTAGTAGCAAAAAAACTTCCACATTTTTTCTATAGAAATTGCAAGTAATCTTCAAAAATGTAGAGGAAAATCATTTTTCTCATGTTAGATGTGTGAAAATGTAGAAAAGGTGCTCTTATTTCTCATTGGTAGAGCTCGAAATGAGGTTTCTCATGGCAGCCAAGGTAAAAGCATCAATAGAAAACAAAGTTTCATAGAAAGATTTATCAGAAATTGCTTTGGCCACAACCAAATAAGCTCACTAATGGCTTCAAACTGGAAATAAAAGCTAGATTCATGACAAAAATTAGACTTACCATGCGTGAAATCTTCAGAGAACCTTTATAAGTGGCAAAAGAATGCATAAATTTCCATCTTCAGAGCTTGACCTAGGGTTTTCCATGGTGGCAACGCTCTCACAAGAGCAACACATTAAAATGAAATGAAAATGAATTGTTTACCATTTGATTTAGGGTTTGAAAGCCCTAATAGAGGTAGATAGAAAGTAAAGGCATTTTTTCCTTTAGTTTTTTGAAAAAACTTTATTCACATATCTCCATGCGTAGCATTTCTTTATGCCTTTGTAATTCTTTTAAATGTTTCATAAGACTAAATCAAGCTTAAGCCTTTTTGCATTTGGCTTTATCAAAACTCCTTTATATTTTGCATTTTAAATCAAAATTGTAAAACTTTATTTAAGTGATGAAATAAATCACTTTTAAATAAATGTTATTTGAAATGCAAAAATAGAGATGCCATATATAATTTTCAAATGAGGCATAGTCAAAGGGAGCTAATTATGGAAATTTAAAAGACTTTGCATGCATCTTGGAGGCAATTACTTGGAGATTTGTAGACATATGGAGGAATAATAGGGAAATGTGTTGATTTCATCATCAATTTAGCTTCAGTTAAGAGTCCAAGTGGTTGGAGTTTGACTCAAGGAGGATTTTGAGGCATTTAAATCCTTATTTCTTGCAATTTCAACACCTTTTTTGAGGGATTTTCAGTTATGCACGACCCTTTGGGTTGTTTTCATATTCAGAACTCCTTATGCATATGTTGAGGAGTTTCTTTCAGTCAAAGGCCTAATTTAAGGAAGAGGTTGGAGTTTGACAACACATCAAACAGTTGGAGCCAAAATTCAAATTTCAAATTCTTGGAGCCTTTTGTATAAGTCTTATTCTTTTCTTATCTTTTCTCCAGTTTTGAGTTTGGTGACTAGTGGAGCAGTATATTCATACTTTGTAACTCATTTGTTAGGGGAAATAGAGTTATTTTATTCAGTATTTTGTCTTGAGATGCAGAAAGTTCATGTTATTCAATCAAAGAAGCTTGTTTCCTCCTCAATTCTTCTTTGATTCTTGCATTGATTGTGAATTTCATGAAAAAATATTATGTTTTCCTTTATTTTTATCAACTTCCTTCAATATTGAATACAAAGAATAACATGTTATAGTGCAGGTCTGTGAATGTGTTTACCATTCTGTTGCATGAAAATTGTGAAAACATCATTGTTTTCCTTTTAAGAACAACAGAAAAACCCAAAACCTTTCATTAGAATCATTTTTGCAAACATGGTAGCTGAGTTGTGAGATATTATAACTTCATTAGTTGAGTGATCTTATGAGCCTTAGATGCATTGTCAAGTTTATGTTTGGTGTATCACTTGTTAGTAATAGGTTTTCAAGTTATAAGCATATCCTTCTCACTCTTTTCCTTGTCATCATTTCAATTTTTCCAAGTTATCTAAAGGGGAGCCAGCCCATAATCTAGAGGTCTTCTTTCACAATAGGATACCCGCAGCTTGAAAGTAGTCCCATGTTGCACATGATTGTTAAGTTTTCAACTTGGCATCGGGTGCAAATCCCTATGACAACAGGGATCTACTCTTGTTGTTGGTCTAGTCTCCCATCTTTTGTTTCATAGCAACTTGGTTATGGCCTATGTATTCTAGGTGCTTCATGCAAGTGTTCTACATGACTGTTGGCTTCCCCTAAAAGGTTACTTTCACACATACTAGAATGACATGGAGGAATGTCTCATCTTAGGCATCAAAGGATTATTTGATGCTCTCTAGCCTTTCAAGCACCATGTTCCTGCATAGCCTCCCCATCCATGCTTGTCATTAAATTTGACTCCTTCATCTCCTATCTTGCATGATCCTAGTGGCCAATTTAGCTCCATCAATTACTCCTAAATGTCAGCCTCCCTACCTCTATTTTTGCTTTTTGGCCTTCTCTTTCCTTGGGCATATATTGTAGCTCTATTGAGTCTTGTTGAATGTTTGTAGATTTTCACCTCATCTACTTTGTGTTAAAATTTTACCATATCAATAAAATTATAGGTTCTTTGCACCTTTTAATTAAAATAATAATATACTAATTTAATTGATATATTATATTTATTTACTATTTTTAGAAATTGCATTATAGTAATTCATCAATTTATCAATATTTGATATCAAAGATTCAAATTTGATTAGAGAGCTACATGCCTCTTTTGGAAGTGTTATGAATATTTTATATATTTTTGTGTGGTTAGAGCCATGCCTAACACTTCCTACTAAAAGATTGAGAAATTCAATGAATCTAGGTACAAGTTGTGGAAGTTAAACGAAATATCTCTTGGAGGAGAGATATCAATAGAGAGACATTGGAAAGGAAGGAGAACTTGTAGATATGTATAATGAAGATTGAATAAAGTTGGAAAAGAAGCATGGGAATCATTTAGTAAAGAATCTAATAAATAAATTGTAGTTAAAAAGAATATTATATTCTTTGAAAATGAAAGAGGTAGACTCTTTTGTTGAGCATCTTAATGCTTTTAATTTTATTTTGAGTCATCTAGGTTCAATAGATATTAAAACTTATAAGTAGGATAAATATATTTTACCAATTTATTCTTTTCTCAAATCATGGGAAATTTTAAATGTTACAATATTAGTAATAGTAATGTAGAGATCAAGATGGATTCCCTTGTTGCAAATTTTTTTAGCAAAAACATGAGGATGAATTCCATGGATAAAGATTAGAAAGATTCACTTCATGTTCAAGGAAGGCCTATGAATATATAGATAGAAACGAACATAGATACAAATCAATAGGATGGTCCAAAATCCCTAGGAAGAGTAGAGTGAATTAGTGTTGGAACTATATATAAAGTGGGGCCATTTAAAGAAGGAATGTAAAAATTAGAACTTTAGTGATTCATCCATAGAGAAATCCTTTGATGATGATGCTAACTTTTTGGATTGTTTATTTCTATTAACTTGGCTAGTTATGACTTTTGGATTGTTATTTTAGGTACCCCATACCACATGAATCCTCACAAGGAGTGGTTCTCATCTTATAAAGTGTATGATGATGTCTAGGTGTTTCTTGGTGACAATATTTTGCATTAGATTGTTAGCATAGGTAAGGTAAAAATGTGTTTTAGTGATGGGAGAGTAATATTTTGCATATTCTAAGTAACAAAAACCATTTTTTTTAATCTAAGATGAATGTTTATAGAGTGTATGTGACTTTTGATATGAATAATTGTAGGATGATAAGAGGAATTTTGTTGTTGATAAAGGGGTCTTAGTGTGAGACTCTATTTAACCTTGAAGCTGCTACTTTTTGTATCTTTTCCAATGTAACAATTTTTTTTATAATTCATGTAATGTTGTGGCACCACATAATGGACCAAATTAGTGAAAAGGGTCTTTGAACCTAATTTTGGATAAAAATATGGGATCAATTTAAGGTAAGTTACAATGCCCAAGGGAGCGGATTTTGTTTGGTTGTAAGAATCTAACTAGCTTCAATACTTTGTAAAATCCATCAATACATATTTTTTACTAATTTAAGAACCCTTAAGGTTTCCTGCATGGAAACCACTCTCACCCTTATGGGCTATAGATCCATTTGAATTACTAGTATGGTGGGAATCAAAGAATGATTCCTATGAAAGGCGATTAACTAAAATCCAAAAATATTTTTTTGATTCATGACACCCTTTAAAGGAGATATTTTTATGATGAACTACATCCAAGTTGTCAACCTTAGCACCAATATGGAGTTATTGTTGTAGCCTTGCCTAAATGGGTGTTCTTTTGTACCAACCTACAACTAAGGACTATGAATTTTATCTAAATAAGATGAGCACTAAAGTGCATATATGGGTGAACCCACAAAAGTGGTTTACAATTGGAGTGAGGAAGAAAAAGTTAAAAAAAAATGACCCCATGCCAAAAATTTTCATTTTTGGGGTTCAAACGAACTAATAGGTTCGAATGAACTAGGGTTTGAGCGAACCCATTCAATGAACTTCCCCCATTCCCACCAAAAAATTAAAGGAAACCCTTTTTGAAAGGGGGTTTGAATGAACCAGGGTTCAAATCCCGAACCACCCTTTTACCACCTTCCCACTCTCTAGCACATAAAAAAATTAGAGTTTTTCCCTTCGAAGCTTGTGTTGAGGATGAAAATGGAGGATACTTCACAAACCCAACTAGATGATGGTAGTCCTCAGAATGAGCTATCCAATGAATATAATTTTAATATGTTTTGGTTTTATTATGTATTTGTTTTTTTAGTTTTATTAAACATATAGGTTTTTCACCGAAAATCAAACTTTCTATTTTGCACATGTGGAAAAATAGCATATTATCAAAAAAAAATTTAAAAATATGAGTGTACCGGATATTGAAGTCCTTGATCCAACAAAAAAAAATTGAATTTCAATACATACAAAAAAAGTTGCGTTATACGGTTCGCCTATGTCTGAATTGTAATTAGTTTGACTTCAAAACTTGATTAAGGAAAAAATATTTAATAAAACACTATCTAACCAATTGGAATCACTAGATATCAGAGTTACAAATCTAAATTCAAAAGAATTAGAATTTTATCCTTCATAGAAGAAAAGTTGTGTTATACGGTGAGTGTCACTCTTTAAAAATGTTGTTTACTGAAAAAAATAGTTTTTGAAGAAGATGGAAATAGAAGTGCAATCTGATTCCAAAAATTTTGACAAAAAAAATGTTTAGAATCAACAGAAAAAATGTCACAAATCACTAGTTTGCATCATCTTCAAATTCCTCACGGTTTAGCCGCTATAGGTGCCTAAAAGTGAAGATTTAGTTAGAAAAAAATATTTTAGTGTCTAGTTTGGCCAAAAATTGTAACCCAGTATTGTGGGATCACCCATGGATTTAAATTGATTATTAATTTAGTTGCTCTTTATTTAAGTTTGGATTTTAATTTTTAGAATTGATTTGGTTTAGTTAAATATAATTTGTAAAATTTAATTTTCTTTAAGTTTAATTCATGGCTGCTATAGATTCGGATGTATACATATTTGTAACACCCATGTATATCCGGATGTAGATGGGGATAGCCACCAGAGACAGCATGGGACAGAGAAAGGGATGGGTCTGCTGTGAGCTCAATGCATCTATCTCATCCCTCCGTAGATAGATAAAGGGCCCATCTCCTAGTGTCGTGGTATAATCGTGCCTTATGGGCCTTCCGGGCCTGCTGAGGGAGGAGTTCGGAGCTAACTAGGGATGAGAGAGGGGATCAGACATGGGTTCTAGGGCAGCACTGGGAGGAGACCCTAACTCCTTCCCCTACCACTTGTGAATAGATCTAGATATAGATATAGAGGGGGTTGACATCATCATGATTCTACATTGTGTTATATACATGATACGACTAATGGCCTATCTATATCTATGTTGGAGCTGGAACAACTAATCTACTGAAGCGGGGGGGCTCCCACCCGCCCCAGAGCCCCATTATAGCCCGGCCTCGGTTGCTGACTCAATGGATAGGTTTACTCACCTTGTATCCCTATAACTCACGTAGGTAGGTTGCTACCCTCGGGTTCGAAGTCATCTAGGATATATAACTGGCACTCGACTACAAGACCACACCATCCAAGGCGGACCCCACTATCCGCCAACACACCATTTTGGGCTTCGCCCACCATGAACCCTAGCTTCTAACCGGGGGGGTGGGAGGATATAGATATGTAGCAGACCCCACCAGAGCTTCACTCACTGACCATATGTGTCTTACCCACCGACCATACTCGCCCAAGGGTGGGTGGCAACCCATTTTGTCCCCTACCCACCCCTTGGCCTCCCACCCCCCCCGAAACCCACATAGAATTGTAGGGGCCTTCCACCCGCCCGTTCCATAGAATAGTAGGGCCGACCATGCCCTAAGGCGAATGGGTCGGTGGGGTTAGGACCGACCATACTCGCATATAATTTGGAATAAGCTGACCCCATAGAATAGTAGGGCTAGTTACATACATTTCTGTGAAATCATTTATGCGCTCGCAACCAATAGTAGGGGCCCTACTCTCTACTATATATAGCCCTACTCGATAAAGGTGGGGCTTGACTAGGATTTCTTCTATACGTGATATGGATGCATCGATATTATGTCCATAGAGATAGAGGGTTCGAACTAAGATTCCCCTTGTCGGGTGGTGCATAGGGCCCCTACTATTCTATGGTAGTCGGTAGATTATTGTAGGGCCTGGCGTACTCTATATCCTCCCACCCCCCCGGGGGGCCCCACCCTGCTTCCCAATTGGCTAGCCTCCCACCCACCCCTATAGTTGGGTGGGGAACTATTGCTGGTCGAGGGCGAGAAATTGACCTGGGAGATAGCATTGATTGCGCTCAACCTACTGATTCGGAAAGCATTTTCAGATTGCTTTTATTTATTTCATGAAATAATTCATATTTACAGAGCTTCATTTGATTGCGAGAATTCAAATGATAATACAATATTGCATTGAGATACATTTTCTTTTCGAAATGAAAAGCATAGGATTGAAATCAAATATCCACACAAGCCATGGATGTAACTGTTACAGTGCATCACTAGTATCACACTACATTATGGAAGATGCATTAAAAGAAGAAATCACATAAGTAACAACATAATCATCATTGCCTGATTGGTTGATGGTCGATGTTGAAGGGGTGCACCTTTTGTCTTCTCCAAGCTCTATTGACCTGTAGGAAGGAAGAGAGGAATGTCAGAGGCTCTGATTATGAAGATACCTATATGAACCATCAACAATAATGCAATTTGCTGTTGTAGCCGAGGCTCCTATACAAAAAGAGGTAGTGCCCTTCAATCTGGTGGTCTAGAATCTGTACATTGATAAGTGGTGGGTACCAAGAAGATGGAATAACCGAGAAAGCCCGGAGCCGAACCTGCTTGTGTCCTATCCTCCATCACTGTTGTTCCAGCTATAACGAACGGGTCACCCTACCATACTCTATTCAATGTGCCTAAGCCTCGCCCGCGCGTCTAGAATGGATGAAAGAAAGGGCCTCATGCCCTTAGAATAGTAGGGGTGGTTGGGTGAGAAACTATAGTTGCTCCACCCATAATTAATGAGTCGATCAATCTCCTTCGTCAACAATGGGGCGCTGAAAGGAAGAATCTCCATTTAATCCATAATGCACAGTTCTCAGCGGATTCAACATCTTGTCACCCTACCATACTCTATTCAACGTGCCTAAGCCTCACCCACACATCTGGAATGGATGAAAGAAGGGGCCTCGTGCCCTTAGAATAGTAGGGGCGGGTGCGTGGGAAACTATAGTTGCTCCACCCATAATTAATGAGTCGATCAATCTCCTTCGTCATCAGTGGGGCATTGAAAGGAAGAATCTCCATTTCATCCATAATGCACACTTCTCGGCAGATTCAACGTCTCGTGTCCCGTAGGGATGGGTGGGAGGAAACAATCCTAGATATTTATTTTCTACTCATTGCAATACTGCATCTTTATTTTATAATCATTGCAATTCCGGGTTATATCTATTACCGAGTAGGGATGTAGTATATTGTTTGGAACATACATTAAAATATTGCCAATTATTTACCAGGGAGGGTTATATCTATTGCTGGGCATAGAGATGTGGCAATAACATGCCCACTTTGAAAAATTTGCAAGAACAGGAACAATGGATAATAAGTTGCATCTATAACATGGGCAACAGGATTCATCTCAAGTGACTGAACAGAGAGAAAGGGATCCCTCCTCGGTACGGATAGTCTGTACAACGAATTAGCAATCCACTGCCCATAGAATTGTAGGGGCCCCTCTTCTCCATAGTCTTTAAATTGGAATGTCAGATCATGAATATGTAGTATGAATTTTGGGACGTGTAAGATATGGGGATGAGATATTTTGAAAGGTTAGATTACAATTCTTGAACGTGGAAACCAAGGATGGAACGAAGGATGAAGGAAGCAACCAATACTCATCTTACCTACCCAACCTTACCTACCTTAACACCACCTACACTTACACCTACACTTGCACCTACACAACTATTTATATTGAAGCAACTCATAACTACCCCCAACATCGTCAACCTGCCCACCCCAATCGATTATTGTCTACGTATTAACAACTAAGCCTACCCGAACTGTTCTCATCCACGTCTCTACCAATCATTGTTCTTTTCATCTCCCTTCCACCTCTCATGTCCACTTGTACCTATCTGATTGGGAATTCCAAGCACTGAAATGGCTAGTAAACCCTAGCTCCACCCTAGTGAAATCATCTCAATGAATGGAAAAAAGGCTATAGGGAACATCTGGAATATTTTTTCTCAAATCGTATCGAATCATTATTATTATTTCTCCCCCTACGGCCTACGATTCGAGTGAGGGAGCATGTATAGTTAGTTCGTCGATCCATTTATCTGGGCGGGAGGGACCCGATAACACTTCCTCATTCCGGATCCCTGGGCCCTTGTCGGTTGTGAGAAAGGACTCCACCCGATAGATAGCTAGCTCCACTTGCTTCTGATGTCCACTCATATGAATAAATAGCTCTGATTCCCCACACCTTCAGGTGGGTTGAAGGTGTAAGTATAGGTGCAAGTGTAGGTGTAAGTGTAGGTAGTGTTAAGGTAGGTAAGGTTGGGTAGGTAAGATGAGTATTGTTTTCTTCCTTCATCCTTCGTTCCATCCTTGGTTTCCATGTTCAAGAATTGTAATCTGACCTTTCAAAATATCTCATCCCCATATCTTACACATCCCAAAATTCGTACTACATATTCATGATCTAACATTCCAATTAAAAGACTATGGAGAAGAGGGGCCCCTACAATTCTATGGGCGGTGGATTGCTAATCCGTTGTACAGACTATCCGTACCGAGGAGGGATCCCTTTCTCTCCGTTCAGTCACTTGAGATGAATCCTGCTACCCATGTTATAGATGCAACTTATTATCAATGTAGAGATTCCAGACCACCAGATTGAAGGGCACTACCTCTTTTTATATAGGAGCCTCAGCTACAGCAGCATTGGTCGAAGGAACATTCACTTATTCATTAGTGGCCTTATCCCATCCCAGTCATTCCGCCTATCTATCTCCTCCCACCCCAAATGAATTCCATCTAATACAAGCCCATCCCACCCGCCCTCACCGCCCTCTCTATTAATGCCCACCATCGTGACCGATGAGTACTTCCTGCTACTGGCCGGATGAATAAAACGAATACTCTTCTGCGGTTTCCCTACTATTCTAATGGGCCTTGAAGCAAGCGATTAAAGAAATAAAAGGGCTGCGAGCTTGGCCTGTAGGGGAGAATGCTAGAGAGAGGAATGCGAATCAAGAATGGTGCGCTCCCTCAACTACTTTAGATGGAGGAATGCTCGGAATACGAGAATGTTGTTACAAGACTCCTTGCCCTATCTAGAGTAGGGGGTTCAACAATAGGCACCCACCAATGATTGATAGGGGTTCGTCCGTAGGGCGCTCGGAGCTTCTCTCTCAAGCCCTCTCTCCAACGATGATATGCTCCCGAAGCCCACACACCTAAGGAACTTGCAAATGAGGTGCAACCAGTCGGAATGAATTTCTTATCCCCGAGAACAGTAGGTTGAGTGCAAACAATGGTATCTCCCAGGTCGATTTCTCACCCTCGACTAGCAATAGTTTCCCACCCAACTATAGGGGTGGGTGAGAGGCTAGCCAATTGGGAAGCAGGGTGGGCCCCCCGGGGGGTGTGGGAGGATATAGAGTACACCATGTCCTACAATAATCTACCGACTACCATAGAATAGTAGGGGCCCTATGCACCACCCGACAAGGGGAATCTTAGTTCGAACCCTCTATCTCTATGGACGTAATATCGATGCATCCATATCACGTATAGAAGAAATCCCAATTAAGCCCCACCTTTATCGAGTAGGGCTATATATAGTAGAGAGTAGGGCCCCTACTATTGGTTGCGAGTGCAAAAATGATTTCATAGAAACGTCTGTAACTAGCCCTACTATTCTATGGGGTCAGCTTATTCCAAATTATATGTGAGTATGGTCGGTCCTGACCCCACTGACCCATTCGTCATAGGGCATGGTCGGCCCTACTATTATATGGAGCAGGCGGGTGGGAGGTCCCCACAATTCTATGTGGGTTTCGAGGGGGGTGCGAGGCCAAGGGGTGGCTGGGGGGACAAAAGGGGTTGCCACCCACCCCTGGGCGAGTATGGTCAGTGGGTAAGACACATATGGTCAGTGAGCGAAGCTCTGGTGGGGTCCACTACATCTCTATATCCTCCCAGCCCTCGATTAGAAGCTAGGGTTCATGGTGGGCGAAGCCCAAGACAGTGCGCCGGCAGATAGTGGGGTCTCCCTTGGATGGTGGGGTCTTGCAGTCGAGTGCCAATTATATATCCTAGATGACTTCGAACCCGAGGGTAGCAACCTACCTATGTAAGTTATAGGGATACAGGGTGAGTAAACCTATCCATTGAGTCAGCAACTGAGGTCGGGCTATAATGGGGCTTGGGGGCGGGTGGCAGCCCCCCCGCTTCAGTAGATTAGTTGTTCCGGCTGCAGCATAGATATAGATAGGCCATCAATCGTATCACGTATATAACACGATGTAGAATCATGATGATGTCGACCCCCTCTATATATATATCTATATCTATTCATAAGTGGTAGGGGAAGGAGTTAGGTTCTCCTCCCAGTGCTGCCCTAGAACCCATGTCTAATCCCCTCTCTCATCCCTAGTTAGCTCCCAACTCCTCCCCCAGCAGGCCTGGAAGGCCCAGTCCTAGACACATCCGGACAGAGATAGGCAGTAGTTATTCATTAATGTTCCTTACCCCTTAGGGTCCTACCCAGCCTTACTTGAATCACCATATCTTCTCAAGTTGTTGTATCAGTATCCGTGATCAATGGATGGTAATAGCGATTAGTATCCATCCCAAATTGGGTGGTGGGCGCACAAGAGCATGGATTCAGATTCCCCATCGAATCCTTACCACTGCCCTTGCAATCAGTTTACTCTGATTCATTCGGGTAGGGGCGCATATGGGCCACCATACATACCCCACCCTAGCCTTCCTCTGAATCGGATGTGATTCCAATCCGGACCTGGTAGGGAGAGACTGAACAATAGCCCGGGACTGATGAGCCCCATCTACACCTATGCCAAGAGTTTATTTTTGGAGTTCTAACTGGATCTGCTCGATCCACACCCCCGGAACGTGGATGGAGATGTTACATATAGTGGTGCTCCCTTGGGAACTGGGGTGTCCTGTAGGGGCAAGAGCTTATTGGTTCTTGCATCCATTCCAGTTCTGGATCGAGCGGCAATGATAGATCGCGGAAGAGGAAGGAATTTCATTAGTAGCGGAGGCTCCGTACCAATGTTCATCGGGGGGAGCAGAGCCTATTTCGGGTGGGGAACCGGTATCGCAGCAGCTGGGGCCCGCCATCGAGCAGCATCAGCGCGAATGGTTCTGAATCATCTGATGTATCAGCACTAGAACCGGCATCCCCGTCACCACTCCAGGCAACCTTCAACAGCCTGTGCCAGACACTGTCCCCCAGCGTCATAGGCATCCGATCAAATCAATCGAACCAGTTGAGTGACTGAATAAAGAGCATTTCCAAGAAACCTAGTCCAAACAAGTTCCTTAGCATTTGGAGACATCCCGAATAGGGCCAGGTGCTGGCCGCTGGGTCCACTACTCTATATATGTATCGAGCCACATGAAAGCTCTTTACCTTTTTCACTACGAAGTACCAGTCACCCCTGCATGGGAACTATAATCCCCACCACAAACCCCACCGTAAGGCCAATATGGTCGGCACCGAAGGCACACCTGCTAGGATAAGCCTACCATAGAAAACTTTTGGGGCCCGGGCCCCGCCCCCTTGCGAATAGTAGGGTGGCTGGTAGTCGGGCCCTTCGTGCATGCAGGACCGACCCCCCGTATATTCTAAGGGGCTTAGTAGATTATATTCGTGGGAGGATAGTCGGGATAGGCCTTGGGTGGGAGGCTATAGTTGGAGATAGAGCGAGTCTGATTCTCATATACATAATTATGGATAACTCATGGCATCTTGATACACGGTGGAAAGATGTGCTTCCCAAGCAAGATACATAGGGGTGGGTAAGGAATCTGATTCATAATGGGATGGGTGGGAACTGGCACGCTTTCGATCAACACCTAAGAAAGGCCCTAGGGATTACGCTGCAGACACGATTATACCATGACATTGGGAGATGGGCCCTTTATCTATCTACGGAGGGATGAGATAGATGCGTTGAGCTCACAGCGGAACCATCCCTTTCTCTATCTCATGCTATCTTTGGTGGCTATCCCCATCTACATCCGGATATACATGGGTGTTACAAATATGTATACATCCTAATCTACACCAACCAATGGAGTTAGAACTCCCTGCTGATGGCAGCCCCTAGAGACAGCAGCCATGAAGGCCTTCTTTCCCTGAGAAGGTTGGTGGGCTCGGTTCATGATTGACCTTAGAATAGTAGGGGCCCCACTACTATAATTAATCTGAAATCTATACGTAACATGCCCAATTATAGTAGTGGGGGGCCCCTACTATTCTAAGGCACAGGAGTGGGGAGTGGGCAATCTTTCACATACTTATCAATGTAGAGATTCCAGACCGTCGGATTGAAGGGCACTACCTCTTTTTGTATAGGAGCCTCGGTTACAACAGCATTGGTCGAAGGAACATTCACTTATTCATTAGTGGCCTTATCCCATCCTAGTCATTCCGCCCATCTATCTCCTCCCACCCCAATTGAATTCCATCCAATGCAAGCCCATCCCACCTGCCCTCACCCCCTCTCTACTGATGCCCACTGTCACGACCGATGAGTACTTCCTGCTACTGGCCGGATGAATAAAATGAATACTCTTCTGTAGTTGCCCTACTATTCTAATGGGCCTTGAAGCAAGTGATTAAAGAAACAAAAGGGCTGCGAGCTCGGCCCGTAGGGGAGAATGCTAGAGAGAGGAATGCGAATCAAGAATGTTGTGCTCCCTCAACTACTGTAGATGGAGGAATGCTCGGAATACGAGAATGTTGTTACAAGACTCCTTGCCCTATCTAGAGTAGGGGGTTCGACAATAGGCACCCGCCAATGATTTATAGGGGTTCGTCCGTAGGGCGCCCGAAGCTTCACTCTCAAGCCCTCTCTCCAACAATGCTATGCTCCCAAAGCCCACACACCTAAGGAACTTACAAATGAGGTGCAACCAACCAGAATAAATTTCTTATCCCTGAGAATAGCAGGTTGAGTGCAATCAATGGTATCTCCCAGGTCGATTTCTCGCCCTCGACCAACAATAGTTCCCCACCCAACTATAGGGGTAGGTGGGAGGCTAGCCAATTAGGAAGCAGGGTGGGCCCCCCAGGGGGTGGGAGGATATAGAGTACGTCAGGCCCTACAATAATCTACCGACTACCATAGAATAGTAGGGGCCCTATGCACCACCCAGCAAGGGGAATCTTAGTTCGAACCCTCTATCTCTATGGATGTAATATCGATGCATCCATATCACGTATAGAAGAAATCCCAGTCAAGCCCCACCTTTATCGAGTAGGGCTATATATAGTAGAGAGTAGGGCCCCTACCATTTGTTGCGAGCGCATAAATGATTTCATAGAAACATCTGTAACTAGCCCTACTATTCTATGGGGTCAGCTTATTCCAAATTATATGTGAGTATGGGCAGTCCTAACCCCACCGACCCATTCGCCTTAGGGCATGGTCGGCCCTACAATTCTATGGAGCGGGGGGGTGCGAGGCCCCTACAATTCTGTGGGTTTCGGGGGGGGTGGGAGGCCAAGGGGCGGGTGGGGGGACAAAAGGGGTTGCCACCCACCCCTGGGCGAGTATGGTCAGCGAGTAAGACACATATGGTCAGTGAGCTAAGCTCTGGTGGGGTCTGCTACATCTCTATATCCTCCCACCCCCCGGTTAGAAGCTAGGGTTCATGGTGGGCGAAGCCCGAGATGGTGCACCGGCGGATGGTGGGGTCTTGCAGTCGAGTGCCAGTTATATATCTTAGATGACTTTGAACCCGAGGGAAACAACCTACCTACGTTGAGTCAGCAACCGAGGCCAGGCTATAATGGGGCTTGGGGGCAGGTGGGAGCCCCCTCCGCTTCAGTAGATTAGTTTTTCCAGCTCCAGCATAGATATAGATAAGCCATCAGTCGTATCACGTATATAACACGATGTAGAATCATGATGATGTCGACCCCCTCTATATCTATATCTAGATCTATTCATAAGTGGTAGGGGAAGGAGTTAGGGTCTCCTCCCAGTGCTTCCCTAGAACCCATGTCTAATCCCCTCTCTCATCCCTAGTTAGCTCTGAACTCCTCCCCCAGCAGGCCTGGAAGGTCCGGTCCCAGACACATCCAGACAGAGACGGGCAGTAGTTATTCATTCGTGTTCTTTACACCTTAGGGGCCTACCCGACCTTACTCGAATCACCATATCTTCTCAAGTTGTTGTATCAGTATCCGTGATCAATGGATGGTAATAACGATCAGTATCCGTCCCAGGATCGGGTGGTGGGCGCACAAGAGCAGGGATTTAGATTCCTTGTCGACTCGTTACCACTTCCCTTGCAATAAGTTTACTTTGATTCATCCGGGTAGGGGTGCATATGGGCCACCATACATACCCCACCCTAGCCTTCCTCTGGATTGGATGTGATTCCAATTCGAACCTGGTAGGGAGAGACTGAACAATAGCCTGAGACTGATGAGCCCCATCTACACCTGTTCCAAGAGTTTGTTCTTAGAGTTCTAACTGGATCTGCTCGATCCACACTCCTGGAATGTGGATGGAGCTGTTACATATAGTGGTGCTCCCTTGGGAACCGGGGTGCCCCGTAGGGGCAAGAGCTTGTTGGTTCTCGCATCCATGCTAGTTCCGGATCGAGCGGCAATGGTAGATCGCGGAAGATGCAGGAGTTTCATTAGTAGTGGAGGCTCGGTACCAGGGTTCATCGGGGGGAGCAAAGCCTATTCTAGGTGGGGAAATGGTATCGTAGCAGTTGGGGCCCGCCATCGAGCAGCATCGGCGCAAATGGTTTTGAATCATCCGATGTATCAGCACTGGAACCGACATCCCTGTCACCACTCCAAGCAACCTTCAACGGCCTGCGCCGGGCACTGTCCCCCAGCGTCATAGGCATCAGATCAAATGCATTCGACTAATCGTTCATCCCTGGCAATGGAAACACTTGTTCCTAGTTGTTCGACCTCTCCCTCCCATCCGCCTTCCACTTGGATGAAGGTTGGGCAAACCCTCGGGGGGCATCGGTTCCTCGGGCCCCCCCTTATATTGCTTCCTTCTATTGTTGTTGTGGAATAGCCTTAACCACCCACCCAGCGGGGAGGGCCCCTAAAAGTCTATGGGTTCGGGTTGGGTGGGCCCAATAATATGAAAGAAGAGGGCCTTCATGGTGGGTGGAAAGTGACGGGGGATGAGCAAGCCCCTACCCGATGTTGGGTGGAAGCGGTGGAAGCGCACCAAACCTACCTGGCGCTCTTTACAACTTAACCACCCCACCTATCACGCTTCTCAAACGGGGCCCTACAAAGATGTGAAAGATTTCCCACTCCCCACTCCTGCGCCTTAGAATAGTAGGCCCTTTCCCCCCTACATTTCTATGGGCTCCCACCCGCCACCAAGAGAATTATAGCCTGGGGTTCATGGGGGCGCTTACTTTTCGGGTGGGGGGGAGATATAGGGTGGGGGCCCTTATTGCTGGTCCTCCTTCCCTCGACTCAGTAACGGAATCGGGTCGAGCGGGTTTCATCCCTCCAGATCTGCCTTGCCCTAAAATTCTATGGCTAACCCGACTATGTCTCCTCTATCTAATGATCTCATTCCTCAGCTTACCCGACTCTGTCTCCTCTATTTAATGATTCTAAATTGGGATCATGCTTAGAATAGTAGGGTGGGTGACCGATTTCCGCTTCATTGGCTATCACCCTCAGCAGGCCACCCCTATCTAGCCCTAAAATTCTATGGCGACAGATAAAGCCTTCGACCGAGCAACCCCAAGAAAGCCCGATCTGTATGGCTTTGCCAAGCCGATTGATTAACTTCCGACTGAACCCTCGTTTTCTCCATCAAGAGTGATTGATCGACAGCAGGTCGGATCAAGTTAGGCATTTCTAGGTCATTCCCCCTGGTTCATCCGCCAGAAGGGAGTCAGAGTTTTCCGATCAAGTGGGATTCCTCAACCCGCCCGAAGGTGTGGGGAATCGGAGCTATTTATTCATATGAGTGGACATCAGAAGCAGGTGGAGCTAGCTATCTATCGGGTGGAGTCCTTTCTCGCAACCAACAAGGGCCTGGGGATCTGAAATGAGGAAGTGTTAGCAGGTCCCTCCCGCCCAGATAAATGGATCGACAAACTAACTATACATGCTCCCTCACTCAAATCGTATGCCGTAGGGGGAGAAATAATAATAATGATTCGATACGATTTGAGACAGAAGATTCCAGATGTTCCCTATAGCCTTTTTTCCATTCATTGAGATGATTTCACTAGGGTGGAGCTAGGGTTTACTAGCCATTTCAGTGCTTGGAATTCCCAATCAAATAGGTACAAGTGGACATGAGAGGTGGAAGGGAGATGACAAGAACAATGATTAGTAGAGACGTGGATGAGAATAGTTCGGGTAGGCTTAGTTGTTAATACGTAGACAATAATCGATTGGGGTGGGTAGGTTGATGATGTTGGGGGTAGTTAAGTCCTCTATTCCTGCCTACCTCTCCTGACCCGGTTGGTTTTATTCTCTCTCGGGCTCTCATGCTTTTTAAGGCGAATTTCGACCTCCTGGGCTATCTCAATCCAATCAATCGAACCGGTCGAATGACTGAATAAAGAGAATTTCCAAGAAACCTGGTCCAAACAAGTTCCTTAGCATTTGGAGACATCCCGAATAGGGCCAGGTGTTAGCCATTGGGTCCACTACTCTATATATGTATCGAGCCACATGAAAGCTCTTTCTCTTTTTCACTACGAAGTACCAGCCGCCCCTGCATGGGAACTATAATCCCCATCACAAACCCCACCGTAAGGCCAATATGGTAGGCGTCGAAGGCACACCTACTAGGATAAGCCTACCATAGAAAACTTTTAGGGGCTCGGGCCCCGCCCCCTAGCGAATAGTAGGGCGGCTGGTAGTCGGGCCCTTCGTGCATGCAGGACCGACCCCCCATATATTCTAAGGGGCCCGGTAGATTATATTTGTGGGAGGATAGCTAGGATAGGCCTTGGGTGGGAGGCTATAGTTGGAGATAGAGCAGGTCTGATTCTCATATACATAATTATGCATAACTCATTGCATCTTGATACACGGTGGAAAGATGTGCTTCCCAAGCAAGATACATAGGGGCAGGTAAGGAATCCGATTCGTAATGGGATGGGTGGGAATTGGCACGCTTTCGATCAACACCTGAGAAAGGCCCTAGGGATTACGCGGCAGGCACGATTATACCACGGCACTGGGAGATGGGCCCTTTATCTATCTACGAAGGGATGAGAGAGATGCGTTGAGCTCACAGCGGACCCATCCCTTTCTCTGTCCCATGCTGTCTCTGGTGGCTATCCCCATCTACATCCAGATATACATGGGTGTTACAAATATGTATACATATGAATCTACACCAACCAATGGAGTTAGAACTCCTTGCTGATGGCAGCCCCTAGAGACAGCAGCCATGAAGGCCTTCTTTCCCCGAGAAGGTTGGTGGCCTCGGTTCATGATTAATTCCCCTTATTTCCTATCTTCCTTTGGCTCTTCTCGGAGAGGGCTTTTGGTTGGCATCATATCACATACACCCTTAGAATAGTAGGGGCCCTAAAATTCTATGGGTGCCCTAAAATTCTATGGCTCAATAAATGAATAGAAGGGCTCAGTGGAGACTTAACCCCCCTGGGGCTGTAGGGTGGGAGGCTGGGGCCCTATTGCCACACACCCACCCCCGGTGTGGAGGGAATTATAGTTCAACGGGCCCTACTATTCTAAGGATCAATGCTTTAGAAGTAGTGCTTGGTCAAGTGGACAACTATCACTCACTTGATAGATCAATTCCTTAATATGTATGGGAGATACCCATCACTGGTGGACCTTGCTCCCTTTCCCTTCCCCCATCCATTCTGGACTTAATAAAGAAATGCGGCCCATGCTTCCCAGTAGGGTGGGAAAAGTTATAGCTTATAACATCTTGGTAGAGCCCCCCCTCTCCTAAATGAGCACTCGCTTTTGAATCCCGACCCGGCACGGAATGAATCAACTGCAACATCGACTACTATCTAGAAATAAAGCAGGCAAAAGTATGAACCCATCAACTAACACATGCCTAAAGTGAAGCTAACACCCACTCAACCATGCATACACAAGGCAGATACTGGCCGCTGCACTCGACACTTTCCTGATAGTGGTCGTAAAAGGCTGATCGATGCTACTACTAGATACGTAAAATGATGGTAACATCCATCATGCTACAAAGCATATAATGCTAAAGGTCCGCCCTAAGGTCCCAACCCCACCACCCATGCTCTCCTCAGGTCGGTGTCTGAAGGGCAAGTTGGCACCCTTTCTTATCTTTCCTAACAACCCGAAAATACTCTTCTCAAACCATACCACCAGCGGTCCGTCTTATCCGCTTATCGTCTGGTGTTGGAGGCCCTATAATTCCCCCCCACCCAGCACTCCATTCATGCTATGGTCCAACCATACCATATACGATCGAGTGGTATGTATGCTTGGTTGCCGGGAGAGGGAGAGCAACCCTGACTTCAGTCGTTGGGTCGACTATTGACTATCAACTGTTTACCAACCACTCAACCGGGGCATTCATGCACCCCTTCCTATAGACGTAACATGATGCGCATCCAACTAGACCCAACACCGGGTAGAAACCAAGCATACTATATGATGGGTCACTCTCCCTCCTTCCGGACCAACACTCTCCACTCGACCTGCCCTTCGGGACCGGGGGGCGGGAGGCTATAGAGTTCTTGGAGGTAGATTATAGAAGTGGGAGGGGTAGATTATAGTTAGTTCTTGGAGGTAGATTATTATTATAGAAGTGGGAGGCCCAGTAGATTATTGTTGATACGCCTCAAGTCGGTCCTGCCTACTATTCTAAGGGGGGGCTGGTCGGTGGGGTTTGCAGAGCCAACGTATTGGATGGATATCTACACTTACTCTTTTTACTAGAAGGAATAACTTATGGGACTGAAGGCCATAGATATATAGGGCCTAAAGAGCGGGCAGTTGTCAATTCTTCTCTTCGGGGGCACGAGAGCGATCTCTACTCTATAATGCTCAATGATCGATCTCTATCGCTCGATGATCGATCTCTATATTCCGTCAAGATCGATCTCTATTCAGAGGATAGGGGCCTGCGAGTTGAGTCTTATCTAAAGCTAAGAACTTAATTGTTGTCAGGTAGAGAGGAGATGGGACCCGACAACAATTTCTATATCTATCTATAGATAAATATAACGGGGGGAGCGCCGACTATAGATAGTTGCCCTCGGCCTCCCCTGGGAATAGAGTAAAGGCTATCGCCGTATATGGATATGAAGGGAGCATGACTATAGATAGTCTCCCTCGATCTATCGAGAGCATGAGATAGTCTCCCCCCAGGCTCCTCCCCCAGCTATAGAGAGTAGGTTGTCGGGGCCTATCTGAAGTAGCTGCCAACTATAGATTAGATACTCACTTGCTTTGCCGTCTGAGAAATATATCCTTGTCTAGTTGGTGGCATAGATGAATCTCTAAGTTGAGTTTGGCAGCATAGTAATTCCCACCCACCCTGGCTAAGTCAAGCTATTTTCCAAGGATTCCTGAACTATTCCCCTTGGATTTGTGTAGGTGCAAGTGTAGGTGTAAGTGTAGGTGCAAGTGTAGGCGTAAGTGTAGGTGGTGTTAAGGTAGGTAAGGTTGGGTAGGTAAGATGAGTATTGGTTGCTTCCTTCATCCTTCGTTCCATCCTTGGTTTCCACGTTCAAGAATTATAATCTGACCTTTCAAAATATCTCATCCCCATATCTTACACGTCCCAAAATTCATACTACATATTCATGATCTGACATTCCAATTAAAATACTATGGAGAAGAGGGGCCCCTACAATTCTATGGGCAGTGGATTGCTAATCCGTTGTACAGACTATCCATACCAAGGAGGGATCCCTTTCTCTTCGTTCAGTCACTTGAGATGAATCCTGCTACCCATGTTATAGATGTAACTTATTATCCATTGTTCCTGTTCTTGCAAATTTTGCAAAGTGGGCATGTTATTGCCACATCTCTATGCCCGGCAATAGATATAACCCTCCCTGGTAAATAATTGGCAATATTTTAATGTCCATTCCAAACAATATACTACATCCCTACCCAGCAATAGATATAACCCGAAATTGCAATGATTATAAAATAAAGATGCAGTATTGCAACGAGTAGAAAATAAATATCTAGGATTGTTTCCTCCCACCCATCCCTACGGGACACGAGACGTTGAATCTGCCGAGAAGTGTGCATTATGGATGAAATGGAGATTCTTCCTTTCAGCGCCCCGCTGATGATGAAGGGGATTGATCGACTCATTAATTATGGGTGGAGCAACTATAGTTTCGCACCCACCCGCCCCTACTATTCTAAGGGCACGAGGCCCTTTCTTTCATCCATTCCAAATGCGTGGGCGAGACTTAGGCACGTTGAATAGAGTATGGTAGGGTGACCCGTTCGTTACAGCTGGAACAATAGTGATGGAGGATAGGACACAAGCAGGTTCGGCTCTGGGCTTTCTCGGTTATTCCATCTTCTTGGTACCTACCACTTATCAATGTAGAGATTCCAGACCACCAGTTTGAAGGGCACTACCTATTTTTGTATAGGAGCCTCGGCTACAGCAGCATTGGTCGAAGGAACATTCACTTATTCATTAGTGGCCTTATCCCATCCCAGTCATTCCGCCCTTCTATTTCCTGCCACCCCAAATGAATTCATTCAACTGGGGCCCGCCATAGAGCAGCATCAGCGTGAATGGTTCTGAATCATCCGATGTATTAGCACTGGAACCGGCATCCCCGTCACCACTCTAGGCAACCTTCAACGGCCTGCGCCGGGCACTGTCCCCCAGCGTCATAGGCATTCGATCAAATGCATTTGACCAATCGTTCATCCCCGGCAATGGAAACACTTGTTCCCAGTTTTTTGACCTCTCCCTCCCATCTGCCTCCCACTTGGATGAAGGTTGGGCAAACCCTCGAGGGGCGTCGGTTCCTCGGGCCCCCCTTATATCGGTTCCTTCTGTTGTTGTTGTGGAATAGCCTTAACCACCCACCCAGTGGGGAGGGCCCCTAAAATTCTGTGGGTTCGGGTTGGGTGGGCCCAATAATATGAAAGAAGGGGGCCTTCATGGTGGGTGGAAAGTGACGGGGGATGGGCAAGCCCCTACCCGGTGTTGGGTGGAAGCGGTGGAAGTGCACCAAACCTACCTGGGGCTCTTTATGGCTTAACCACCCCACCTATCACGCTTCTCAAACGAGGCCCTACAAAGATGCGAAAGATTGCCCACTCCCCACTCCTGCGCCTTAGAATAGTAGGGTCCCCCCACTACTATAATTGGGCATGTTACGTATAGATTTCTGATTAATTATAGTAGTGGGGCCCCTACTATTCTAAGGTCAATCTTAGCCTCAAATTAGGCCCTTTCCCCCCTACAATTCTATGGGCTCCCACCCACCCCCAAGAGAATTATAGCCCGGGGTTCATGGGGGGCACTTACTTTTCAGGTGGGGGGGAGATATAGGGTGGGGGCCCTTATTGCCAGTCCTCCTTC
Organism: Sequoia sempervirens; assembly: GCA_007258455.2. NCBI lineage: Eukaryota > Viridiplantae > Streptophyta > Pinopsida > Cupressales > Cupressaceae > Sequoia > Sequoia sempervirens. The sequence continues at coordinate 240,236,269 of VDFB02193867.1, read as the reverse complement.
CCTCAGCTCAGTAACAGGATCAGGTTGAGCGGGTTTCATCCCTCCAGATCCGCCTTGCCCTAAAATTCTATGGCTAACCCGACTTCGTCTCCTCTATCTAATGATCTCGTTCCTTAGCCCGGGAACCTTCTAGTCCCACCCAACCCTTGCAACCCCCTCACCCACCCTACTATTCTAAGGCCCATTGATCTGAATCGGGATCATGCTTAGAATAGTAGGGCGGGTGACCGAGTTCCATTTCATTGGCTATCACCCTCAACAGGCCACCCCTATCTAGCCCTAAAATTCTATGGCGACCGACAAAGCTTTCGATCGAGCAACCCCGAGAAATCCTGATCTGTATGGCTTTGCCAAGCTGAGTGATTAACTTCCGACCGAACCCTCATTTTCTCCATCAAGAGTGATTGATCGATAGCAAGTCGGATCAAGTTAGGCATTTCTAGGTCATTCCCCCCTGGTTCATCCACCAGAAGGGAGTCGGAGTCTGCCAATCAAGTGGGATTCCTCAACCCGCCCGAAGGTGTGGGGAATCAGAACTATTTATTCATATGAGTGAACATCAGAAGCAGGTGGAGCTAGCTATCTATCGGGTGGAGTCCTTTCTCACAACCGACAAGGGCCCGGGGATCCGGAATGAGGAAGTGTTAGCGGATCCTTCCCACCCAGATAAATGGATTGACGAACTAACTATACATGCTCCCTCACTTGAATCGTAGGCCGTAGGGAGAGAAATAATAATAATGATTCGATACGATTTGAGACAGAAGATTCCAAATGTTCTCTATAGCCTTTTTTCCATTCATTGAGATGATTTCACTAGGGTGGAGCTAGGGTTTACTAGCCATTTCAGTGCTTGGAATTCCCAATCAGATAGGTACAAGTGGACATGAGAGGTGGAAGGGAGATGACAAGAACAATGATTGGTAGAGACGTGGATGAGAACAGTTCGGGTAGGCTTAGTTGTTAATACGTAGACAATAATTGATTGGGGTGGGTAGGTCGACAATGTTGGGGGTAGTTAAGTCCTCTATTCCTGCCTACCTCTCCTGGCCCAGTTGGTTTTATTCTCTCTTGGGCTCTCGTGCTCTTTAAGGCGAGTTTTGACCTCCTGGGCTATCTCAATCCAATCAATCGAACCGGTCGAGTGACTAAATAAAGAGAATTTCCAAGAAACCTGGTCCAAACAAGTTCCTTAGCATTTGGGGACATCCTGAATAGGGCCAGGTGCTGGCCATTGGGTCCATTACTCTATATATGTATCGAGCCACATGAAAGCTATTTTCCTTTTTCACTACGAAGTACCAGCCGCCCCTGCATGGGAACTATAATCCCCACCACAAACCCCACCATAAGGCCAATATGGTCAGCGTCGAAGGCATGCCTACTAGGATAAGCCTACCATAGAAAACTTTTAGGGGCCCGGGCCCCGCCCCCTAGCGAATAGTAGGGCGACTGGTAGTCGGGCCCTTCGTGCATGTAGGACCGACCCCCCGTATATTCTAAGGGGCTCGGTAGATTATATTCGTGGGAGGATAGCCGGGATAGGCCTTGGGTGGGAGGCTATACTTGGAGATAGAGCGGGTCTGATTCTCATATACATAATTATGGATAACTCATGGCATCTTGATACACAGTGGAAAGATGTGCTTCCCAAGCAAGATACATAGGGGCGGGTAAGGAATTCAATTCGTAATGGGATGGGTTGGAACTGGCACGGTTTCGATCAACACCTGAGAAAGGTCTTAGGGATTACGCGACAGACACGATTATACCACGACACTGGGAGATGGGCCCTTTATCTATCTACGGAGGGATGAGATAGATGCATTGAGCTCACAGCAGACCCATCCCTTTCTCTGTCCCATGCTGTCTCTGGTGGCTATCCCCATCTACATTCGGATATACATGGGTGCTACAAATATGTATACATCTGAATCTACACCAACCAATGGAGTTAGAACTCCTTGCTGATGGCAGCCCCTAGAGACAGCAGCCATGAAGGCCTTCTTTCCTCGAGAAGGTTGGTGGGCTCGGTTCATGATTAATTCCCCTTATTTCCTATCTTCCTTTGGCTCTTCTCAGAGAGGGCTTTTGGTTGGCATCATATCACATACGCCCTTAGAATAGTAGGGGCCCTAAAATTCTATGGGCGCCCTAAAATTTTATGGCTCAATAAATGAATAGAAGGGCTCAGTGGAGACTTAACCCCCCTAGGGCTGCAGGGTGGGAGGTCGGGGCCCTATTGCCACCCACCCACCGCCGGTGTGGAGGGAATTATAGTTCAGTGGGCCCTACTATTCTAAGGATCAATGCTTTAGAAGCAGTGCTTGGTCAAGTGGACAACTATCACTCGCTTGATAGATCAATTCCTTAATCTGTATGAGAGATACCCATCACTGGTGGACCTTGCTCCTTTTCCCTTCCCCCATCCCTTCCAGACTTAATAAAGAAAGGCGGCCCATGCTTCCGAGCAGGGTGGGAAAAGTTATAGCTTATAGCATCTCGGTAGGGCCCCCCTCTCCTAAATGAGCACTCGCTTTTGAATCCCAACCTGGCACGGAATGAATCAACTGCAACATCGACTACTATCCAGCAATAAAGTGGGCGAAAGCACGAACCCATCAACTAACACATGCCTAAAGCGAAGCTAACACCCACTCAACCATGCATACACAGGGCGGATACTGGCCGCTGCACTCGACACTATCCCGATAGTGTTAGAGTTGCTTCAATATAAATAGTTGTGTAGGTGCAAGTGTAGGTGTAAGTGTAGGTGTTGTTAAGGAAGGTAAGGTTGGGTAGGTAAGATGAGTATTGGTTGCTTCCTTCATCCTTCGTTCCATCCTTGGTTTCCACGTTCAAGAATTGTAATCTGACCTTTCAAAATACCTCATTCCCATATCTTACACGTCCCAAAATTCGTACTACATATTCATGATCTGACATTCCAATTAAAAGACTATGGAGAAGATGGGCCCCTACAATTCTATGGGCGGTGGATTGCTAATCCGTTGTACAGACTATTTGTACCGAGGAGGGATCCCTTTCTCTCCGTTCAGTCACTTGAGATGAATCCTTCTACCCATGTCATAGATGCAACTTATTATCCATTGTTCCTATTCTTGCAAATTTTTCAAAGTGTACATGAATAAGAGTAGCTCATGTGGACAGATGTTATGGGGGTTGAATAACCAAGATCTCACAAATGGGGTCCTAACTGGGGTCAATTACTCTATAGCTATATATAATTAATAAAATTAATAAATTAAAAATATGTATAATTATAAACTAATAACACTAAGAAATTGAATATATATATATATATATATATATGAAAATAATCAAATTACATTGTCAATAAAATTAAATAATATAGAGGCCAATGATAGTCTCCCAAAACTCCTTTTACATATAAAAGTAAATACAAACAAAATCATCTAAAACTTATATTATATTCCACCTTCGAAGAAATATCATAGTTCTTATATAAAACCGACAAGAAAACGTTCAAGGTGTGCGATTTTCACCAATATAATTGAAAATGAAGGTAATTAGGAGTTGTTCCAGAAGCAGTTTAGTGTACTAATAAAACACATTTACGTGTAGAATAAGTCAAAACTGGTCACCAGTTCCAGAGCGGCCATGGTCTCGTCTTGCGTCTCTAGAAACTTAGCAAGTACATATCTACCTTCGTCGCTTCTTCTTCTTTCTCTCATTTTCCTCTCATACGGCGTCGACTTAGTTTGTCTTTTGTCTTGGGTCTCAAATGGAAACTGCTTACTTTCTGACCTCTACTATTTCAAGTATATACCTACCATGCAAATCTTCTGGAAGATGAGACCGTGGATCCACGCCATTGGCGCATTCGATTAAAACTATTTAAATACAGACGTTGGTTCAATTCTTCTTACCAAATTACATACACAATTATAAAAATATTTTTGTATCTTATAAGTAGAATATAATCGCTGCATTTCTTAGCATTCCAGACATTCATTCATCAAGTTATTCTGTTCTCGGTTACATTAAGATCGCTCGGTGTTGGAGCTTTGCTACCTCATTCGTAATTTTGGATCGGAGTATAAAGAGAGAGAGATGGAATTTCAGTATGAAGAAAGAATATGCGGTGTCCAAGATCTTTGTGCAGGTTCGATGGCGGAATCTGATGATGAGGAGACTCTGTCGTTCTGTGACATGCTCCTTTACGACAGCGCAGGAATGGCGGCAGAATTAGGGAGCACGCGTAGGGTTTCGAACGCTGATTCTTCAGAACTCTACGATTTCCATTTCGACTCGGCCTTTGCGAGCTCCACTTCCATGGCAAATTGTGCCTCTTCTGCCGACGATCTGTTCCACAAGGGCCGCCTCCTTCCTCTCGCTGAATGCACTAAACCTTTGTCTTACAGCAACTCGAATTCCTTGGGGCAAATCGAGGTCTTGTTAAAGGAAGAGCTTCTGGCGTGGAGATCGGAGTCCCTGGAGTCGAAGTCAAGCTTCTGGACAAGCTCTAGCTCCAATAGCTCTCAAGCTTCTCACAGAAGCTTCAATTACTCATCCTCGCAGAAAGGTCTGGGGCGTGCGAATTCAACCACGGCCAGCAATAAAACAAAAGGGATAGCAAATTGGACCTCAGGCTCATCTGGTTCGCGCAGTAAAAAGTCTTCAAAATGGCTTCAGTTTTTCAGTTTGGGGGCTATCAAAACTCCTAGTGTAATGACGCTGGAAGATATGCGTCTCAGGCAATGTAAGCGCAATGACAGTGGTGTGGACAAGTCTGCTCTTAGGCGGTCGGTTTCGAGCTATTACGAAGAGGGGCCAACTCTGATGAAAAATGCAGCGACTTTTGGGCAGAAATCGAAGTCCGTCAAGGAGAATAAACGGGCCGTGGAGGCTCCCAGAACCAAGGGCTTGAGGATGTTTACCTTATTAAACAATTGGAAGTCTTCCATCGGTTCTGCCATTAACTGCACAAAAACAGAAATCCATTGACAGGGAAGGTTCAGTGCCTCTTTATACTGATCACAATTCAGTAAATTTTGCCCCGGATTTCAACCACTGTGGAGCAGGATGTGTGCCCGCTGCCCTTCGGATCGCGGTAAAGGCTCCGAGGATCGGCTTAAATTTGATGGCCGTATGACCGTATTTTAACTTTTTTCACAATACGATCAATATTCATGGGAAACTGTATCAAATGAAGGTACAATTTTGATGTTTCTTATTCCAGGAAAGAACAGTGTAATAGAAAAGCGCCTTGGCGTGTATTTGATTTGAAAGGATGGAATCGTATATACTTCTAGAATGGTTAATAAATTTGTGTTTATGCCCATTGTCGCGTGTTTTTTTCCCTGTCATCGCATTCCATGTCAGATATTATCAGTGACGTAGCGTAAAGCCACGTATTTGTTTAAATATGCGAATCCTTTCTTTGGGGGAATGGAATGGAATTAGTTTATAGACCACGTATTCTTGTTATTATTATATAATAACCTTTTAACAATGATTAATAATTGAGTAGGTCTTTTGTGAGGTGGGACCACCAAAAGATAAATTTGAGGGCGACCTTCTTTCGTAAGTGATTTTTTTATTTGACTAGGGATGGTGGTCTTCTACCGTCTTGTTTTAAGTCAAGTCATTGGGAGCTATTCATTCGATGTACCATAGGAATTAGGTACCTTCAAAATCTTTATTGCAAGGCTATGTTCACTTGACTTTCAAAGCTAAATTTACTTTTAGTCTTAAACCTTCCAAGCAATAATTATGGTCATGCCAAAATATATGTGCATTCCATCAAGTCTGTGGAAGGATTGAAAATGGTATGTAAATATTCATTTTCTTAAAGAAAGGATGTATAGGTTTTGGCTTTATGTTTTCATGGTGCAAAAATTGAATGTTAGGTGGTCTCTTTAGTCACCAAACTTTATTATCTAGACTAAGCATTTTTAAATAATCTGGAAAGGATTTGTGGAGTCAAAAGTGTCTACTATACCAAGGCCTTCTTCTTAGCACTAGTTTGATAGATTTTGGCCTTTCTAATCTAAGATGTATGTTTTGTGGTCAACCAAAAACCCTTATTCACCTTTTTTAGTCTTGTGCTTGTGCATAAGATGCCTAGCTATGGATTCATGATTTCTTCTAACCTCTAAAGCTTGAATCCTTCACTTGGCACAATGTCCTCCTTATCAATGGACCAAGTTTTCTATAAGATTTCCCTAGCTATGGCATGCCTTCACTTTGAGATTTTTTTATTTATATTTTTTGCATCTAGATAGATAGATAAAAACTACTATTTTTTGTTCATTCTAATATGGATAGTGACTTTACTATTAACTTCAAATTGTTTGTGATTACTAATGTACTCATGCACACTCAAGTTCAAGCCAGCAAGGTGGTGCTAAAGATCTAGGATCTTAAAAACCTTCTAGATCATTAGGGGAATGCCCCTTCCACTATGGCTAGGATTTTTCCATCTCATGTCATTTATCCCCTTACTAGGATTAACGATACAACCACTTTAAATATGTAAAACACCACTGAAATAGCTACTAAAGAACCACCACTCCTTTGCCACCATCATTAACCAAACATTTTTTTTCTAGATCCCATCACCACCTCTTCCTTCTAACCACTAAGGTGGACAATCTTTGCATGGACACATCCCTCTTCTAAGTCCTCTTAGTGACATGGATGGGCCCTTCTTGATCAAGAGAAATTCCCTCAATTGGCTCTTGTGATATCACCACCAAGGAATGTGTAGACTCAATCGTAAGAAAATCCAAAGGAAGGTGTTAATGTTGCTCTTATTGGCTATGAACATGTGGAGGATAGAAAGGATTAATTTTATAGATGGAGGGTGTGATAACCCTAATGGGCGAGAGACCCCCAACATTGGTGTTGTTTCATTTTTCATTTTATTGAATAGGCAACTTATGGCTATTTTCTTTGTAGGTTTGTGCTCTAGTTGTGTTGTGGTTGTTTCTATTTTTGGGACCATCTTTTTTTATTTTTCTTTTATCTTTGCTAGTTTGCATTTGGGGCATGATCTCATGTCACTTATATTTTTTGAGGATCTAGATGTATGCTTTAAATTGGTTTTAATATATAGATGATGTTTTTAATAAAAATTCCTAGATTAAATGCTAAGAATTAAATAAACAAAATTGATATTTTTTAAATAAAGATGAGTAAATAAGGGTCATGTAGCAATTAGTGTTTTAAAATAAGGTATACTACTACAAATGTATGCTTCCCAAAAGAGTGTACAAATCTAAATTTTGTTTATACAATCATTTGATTAACCATTAAGAGAATGTGTGGAAGTATAAATCAACAAACCATATATTTGAACATGTGACATTAGATATATGTGGAGAAACCCTTCTAGGAAAAAAATCACCATGAAAGAAAACATAGGTCTATATTAATCTTTGAATAAAGAGCACATAATCAACAAACTTCTCCCTTCAATTTTATTGTATTTTGGTAGTACCTATGTACTTTCCAATAATCCATAAAGTGTAATGTACCCTTTTTCCATAAGATCACTAAAGGTTCCTTAAGCCTATTTTTCATTTCCAATAGGCTTGGGGAAATAAATTAGGGAAATGACTACAATAATTTGGTGTGCTATTATATGTGTTTAGATTATAGGGCCCTTTGGGTTTATGTGATCAAGCATTATTTCTTTAAGGTGTTGTTGGTCAAGGATGTGTTTGCAAGGCTCCTTGAAGAGAAAAATAATATTTGAATTTATATTTTGGAGGGAAAGAAAGAACTCAATTGCCTATTTAAACCCAAGTCAAATTTTAAAGTGACATCATCTAGTTTTATGGTATATTATTCCTCAAATAAATTATATTTCCTATTTATATGTCATTAGAGATTAGAAAATAAAAACCCCCTAATCCCCATAGTTGGAAGTGGATGAAAACTCCTATCCAATGTTAAGTAATTCGACTTAGGGATTGCATCTAATTTTCATTGATTTGTTGTTCAAGTGGCTCCTATCAGTGCCTATTTTTTTGATTTAAGAAACTCTCTTAGTGCCTAGGGATTGTAATTTAATTGAGGTTTTGTAGCACCGCCTTTTCTATTTTTTGTACTAATGATAATCATATCATTGTTCAAATTACAACAATTGAATTGAGTGTAAGTGTAATAGTTAGTATAGAATGCCTTATATTGGATGCAAGATTTGGTTGAAGATGTAGCCATCCAAGATCTAGGAGATTTAATGAAAGCATAAGAGAAATAAAATATGAGATAATAATACTATTTTATCAAAGATGCATCAGATACAATGATAATGGATTGATTGAGAATGCAAAGAGAACCCCTTAGTTATATATGCCAAGGTGAGACATAAGATTACATAATATTATTACATGTGTCTTAATCTTATCAATTGAGACATGAAGTGATAAGTATCCTATGTGTAACCTAAGTAAAATTAAGTACCTAGTGTGAATAGGACCTTGGTGGTGAACTAGTTAGGTAAAACACCCCATTCACACCAACACCCCTTCTTAAGTGTAACTTAAGGAGAATGTACAAGATGCAAGGATGATTCTTAACTACTATTCCATGTTAGGTACCCATGTACAAATTAAATATCTCACAAATAGAGAAAAGGAGAAATTCTAATAGCATAAAAATCAACCCTAAAAGAGAAAATACAAAATTCTCTCAAAGAAGAATGAGAAGAAAAAAACCAATGTGATAAAAAGGTGCCCCATAAGAGAGAAGAAGAGAGACTATGAGGCCCCCTCAATGTAAAATATCTTACAATGATGGTAGATGCTCAATAATGAATTCTATAGATGATCCAATCTCATTGACTAAAATTCCTCCTGTTAGGAAGAAACAAAACCAAGAATATATAAAGGATGTCTTCCCATTCCTAAAAGGAATGAGGGAATAAATATTGAGATGTGTGATGTCTTTGAACTTTTCTCAAGTGTCCCCATGTCGATACCAAAATATTCCATAGTAAGCCAAGTGTTTTAGGACACACTGATGAAGATGACAATCCAAAACCTTAGGGAAATGGATGTAGAATATAATCCAAAAACAAGGATGTCTCTTCCAAATTTTTCTCAAGGATCTCCAAGCCAATGCCAAACTGTGATAAATGATCATGTAGAGAAAGAACAAGAGATTCTAAAGGTTCCTTCACAACATTTGAAGAAGATGGTGCAACTCCATAGGAGATAACATCAAAGAGAATATGAATATCCTCAATATTACCCTCCAAGTCTACAAGTTAGGAATCACAAAATAAACCAATAATATATATCAAGTACTCATCCCAAGTAGTTGTATTTGGATGATGACGAATCTACTATTGCACAAAATCATTAGAAATCATTGATGTAGCAATACTAGTCTCATTAGAAGCAACAATATATAGATATGAAATCTCAATGAATGTCATTTGACTAAATTTCTCATCCCTAAATGATATGTCTACACAAGATGCCTAAGTGTGAACATCAAATGAATTTGCCAATGCTAGATTACTAGAGTCCTTAGCCTCAAGATGTTGACTCATAGACATGAAGAAGATGAGATCTTTAAATATAGATTAAAGGAGTTATAGAAATTGAATTCTTAATGTAAGTTTCTATAGGAGGAGAAGGAGCATTTATAGAAGTCTCTAGATCACAACAATCAAGCTTTCCCATTCAATAAGCACTATTGTTGTTTTATGATCATATTGTTGAAACACATCAAGTGTAACAAGAAAATATAAAATAGGATACTTTTAGAATGGATGTTCATTTGATGCTCTATACATCTCCTAGGGTAAGTGCACAAAGATCGTTCCCAAAAAGGGGACTTAAGTGGATAGCTTTTTTCTTAAATAAGGAAATACTGACCTTGGATGTGAAATTGAGGATAGTTACACTCAAATTTTTGCGATGGAACAAAAGCAAGGATCAAAGTGCTCTAAGTCTAATTTCTAAACTACTAATTTATTTTGAAAATGGTTGAGATTAAGGGGTTCAAACGAGGGAGGTACACAAATTGGTGTTGGTTTTGTCAGAAAAACATAACATAGCAACTCTTGTACGACCCTTGTACGGTGAAATTTTTTTTAGTATTTTTAAAATCGCTACGGTCAGAAGTTAGCTAACAGTATGTAGTTGATGCACAATTTTTCTGATAATTTTTTAATGAATATTTGATTTTTTACTAATTTTCAAAGTGGACACTTCCTGAAAAAACAAAATTTTGGCCATGCTATCCCTACAAATTTTGGAAACTAATTGATTTTAAAAAAAAATAAAAATTGTAGAATGGAGTCTAGTTTCTAAAAATGTAATTTATTTGAAATTTTAATGAATGATTAATTTATAATGAAAAAAAACCAAACACTGCTTTGTGCCAAAAAAGAGATACAAACAAAATAAATTATGGATGAAAGGCTTAACATTTTCAGAAAGTGAAAAAAATTACATCGTTGGATAGCTAAGAGAGAACCTAACATTATCCTAATGTTCTATTTGTTTGATATTGAACCACGTGCAATCCTGATAGTTAGCACAAACCTGATTATGTGAAAAATTGTAGAATTTGCAAAAAACACGTCTCTGGTCGTTGGGAATGCCCTCCAAGCCTTTGGTTTGGTATTCCAAGGCAAATACCAATCCCAAGGCTTGGGGATTCCCAAAGCAAGATATAACGCACACATGTTATATCTCATTTTTGACATGGTTTTTTTCGTTTGTGGGGAGCATGTCTAGCAAGACATAATGCGAGCGCAGTATAATGCGCTCGCGTTATGTCTTGCTTTATGTTAAATGCTACTATATTGAATGTATGTTTATATATTTATATATTTGTAGTTACATGTATGCTTGTATGTCATGTATGTATGTATGTATGTATGTATGTATGTATGTATGCTTGTATGTATCAATGTGTGTATATTGTATGTATGCCTATATGTATGTAAGATTGTATCTACGCATGTACATGTATGCTTGTATGTATGTAGGATTGTATGTACATATG
>VDFB02193867.1:240102642-240223766 GCA_007258455.2 Sequoia sempervirens | reverse complement strand
AGGGTAGAGGGTAGAGGGGAGAGATAGAATTAGGGTTTAAGGGTTGAGAGTATAAGGGTTAAGGGTAGAGGGTAGAGGGGAGAGAGATAGGAGTGAGTGAGGGTATAAGGGTTAAGGGTAGCAGGTAGAGGGGAGAGAGATAGAATTAGGGTAGATAGGGTATAGACAAAGAGAGAGAAAATAAATCTATTAAAAAACCAACTTTCTCATAATGCAAGCACATTTTGAAGAAGTAGAGATATGGACGTTTTAGCAAGAAATAACAAACTCATGTTATAATGCGAGCGCATTTTTTCTTGCTATAAAAATGGTAAAAAACTCAATATACCCATGATCTCAAGGCCCACATTTGCATATTTTCATGGTTCTATGCATGCTTTGACAAACAGTAGCTTTTTTATTATGTTGTGAAGTGTGCATGCATGTTTTTCACATTCCACCACCTTTTTCATGATCTTTCCACCACCTTTGCATGAAATAGCAGAGTTTTCACGTTGAAAGGCATATAATATCAATTCAACTTTTGAATTCCAGTGAAGATTGATATACAATTGAAGTTTGGAGGGAAACAAGCTTTTGAAAAAGTCAAATTGTTGAGGAGTTTGAAGAAAGAAGAAGCTAAGGCTACATAATTGGGTTGAACTCCTCCAATTGAAACTCCTATTTTTAGGTATGTGAAGTCTTTACACATTTTCTTTCATTCTATAATGGCTTGCTTTCATTTTTGTTATTTTGCATATTCCATGTTGATCATTGTTTGTTTGTTATTATAACCTTAGGTTGTCAATGCACATTTTAAATTACACAATTCTATACACTTTCCAATTACATTTTTAAACCACATCTCTTTGAGGTTTTTTTTTATTTAACAATTGACTTACCTTGCATATGCTTCCACATTTTGTATACACATATATATGATATACAATTTAAGGAAGTAAAATAAATAAAAAATCATTTCTCAATCCTTTATTATGGATGCACATACCACTCTCTGAAGCTTTCATCGAGGTATTTTTTTAAATAGTTATACCAAGTAGCTTATTTCCTTGTCTATGCTACCAAATTTTCCATACATGTCTCTAAAAAATTGGAATATACTGGACTCCCACATTGATAGATTTTAGAAACTATTTTGGTTTTCATCTCTATTTCTAAGTTTACCTCATCACTAAACCTACCTCATCACTTTTAGTTGTGATATATTTTAAATGTTTCCTTCATTAGTATACCTACAAGGGATTCTAACCCTTCTCTCCACTATTACAAGACTCTTTATTCAAGGCTACGTTAGCAACATGGGGAAAGGTGCAACCTATCTTGTAATCATGGCTCAAAATGGAAGCATATAGGCAATCATGGCTCAAAATGGAAGCATGGAAAAAGAATTTGAATTGTGATGCAACTAGGAGAGGTCCTAAAACACAACTCAACACAAAAAATCAACCAACAACAACAATTCACAAGTCACAATTTTCAAAACTCTTCACTTTTCACCAAATCAACTCTCTTCCTTATAGCATTGCCAACTCATTCAATCGGGTATTTCTTCTCAATAAAATTCTTTCAGACCAAGAATTGAACCATTTCAAGGACCCTTCAGGGTACACAATCACATGCCAGCAAACCACTATTGGTTACTTTGTAACAACTTTCTCAAATCATGCTTTCTACACCAACTAGGCCTTAAATTAGGCCACTTTAACAAAGAAACTTATCTTGAAACTTGACCAAAACCTCCAAACACATGTGGGAAAAAATTTATATGTATTCAAACCAAAGAATTCACAACCTTATCACAACATGCCACAACCTCAAACAAGTCTAAAATGGCCTACACAAACTCAATTCAACAAGAAAAAATGCTGCCCTAACACAATACTCAATTTAGCATGTCAAAACCTCTCAAATTCACATGGAAAACACCAAATTTCACTATAGGGCTTCATGCCCAACTCAACTCTTGACCTCCCTTATACTTACTCAGAATTCCCACACCTTTTTAGTGATGTTGCAGACCCATTCCTTGACTAACAGTGGCCATAGTGAGAGGAATGGGTCAATACACCATTTTAAATGACTTTCAAACCTTAAAATTGTGTTTAGGGTGGAACGCACTAGCTTGCCAATGCGTTAGGGTTGAGAAGGTAGGGGCAGTGTATGCCTCATAGAAATGAGGTCTCATGGTGATGTACCATTTCTATGAGGAACACATTGCCCCTACCTTCTCAACCCTACCGCATTGGCAAGCTAGTGGAGCGAGCTAGCTTGCCAACGCTCCACTAGCTTGCCAATGTGGTAGGGTTGAGAAAGTGGGTGATCCCCATAATAGTGGTTTACAATTTTTGGCCAAATTGGACACTAACATAATTTTTTTTAACTAAATCTTCACTTTTGGGCACCTATAGCGGCTAAACCGTGAGTAATTTGAAGATGATGCAAACTAGAGTTTTGTGACATTTTTTTTGTAGATTCTAAATATAATTTTTTCAAAAATTTTGGAATCAAATTGCACTTATTTTTCCATGTCCCTCGAAAACTAGTTTTTTTCAGAAAACAATATTTTTAAAAAGTGACGCTCACCGTATAACGCATAACTTTTTTTTCCATGAAGGATAAAATTCCAATTCTTTCGAATTTAGATTTGTAACTCCAATATCTAGCGCTTCCACTTGGTTAGATATTTTTATTGAATATATTTTTTTTTAATCAAGTTTTGAAGTCAAACCAATTACAATTCAGACATAGCACGACCATAATGCGTAACTTTTTTTGTATGTATCAAAATTGAATTTTTTTTTTTGTTGGATCAAGGACTTCAATATCTGGTGCACTCATATTTTCAATTTTTTTTAATAATCTACTATTTTTCCACATGCAGAACAAAGAGCTTGATTTTTCGGTGAAAAACCTATGTTTAATAAAACTAAAAAAACAAATACATAATAAAACCAAAACATATTAAAATTATAGTCATTGGATAGCTCATTCTGAGGACTACCTAATTTCAATTGGGTTTGTGAAGTCTCCTCCATTTTCATCCTCAACCCGAGCTTTGAAGCGTAAAAATATGGAGTTTCAAAGTTCTTGAGGGGGAGAATGAGGGAAAAGGGGGGTTTGAGCGTACCCCTGTAGGTTCACTCGAACCCCCTTTCCTTTTTCATTTTGTTTTTTTTTTTGGTGGGAAATGTAGGCCCAATATTTAATGGGTTCGCTCGAACCTACAAAGTTCGTTCAAACCCCTAAAACTAATTTTTTTTGCATGGGGTCATTTTTTCCTTGTTTTCCTTCCTCTATCAAATTGTAAACCACTATTGTGGCTTCACCCAGGGAGGGGCAGCGTATGCCTCATAGAAATGGGGTCTCATGGTGATTTCTATGAGCCATACGTTGCCCCTACCTTTTCAACCCTACCGCATTGGCAGGCTAGTGAGTGAGCTAGCTTGCCAAGGAATTTGAATTCACATGCCTTGTCCATGCTTCCATTTTGAGCCTATCTTGTAATCATGGCATGCCCCTGCACCAGCTTTGTCTATGCTAGAAATACTCTTCTATAGGATGATTGTAAGTATTTTTTATGAAGCCTTGAATGACATATATTTCATTTATTTGAATGGATACATTTTTTAGGAGCTAATATTCGTCTCATTACCATGCTACGGGTAAAATTATCCGCCATGCTGAAGAAACGAACAAGGAAAAAATTAACAAATGAAGAGTATGCAACCTTCAAAGCAAAGGAGAGAGAACGGGTGGCGGCATATTGTGGAAAGAAGAAATTGGATACGATTGACGAAAACAAGCCAATTGAAGAGGAACCTCAACCATCAAAAAGAGAATGGATATTGGTAGCACAAAGGGCACGAATGCAAAAGCATCATGGTAGGACAGTTCAGACACCGTAGTTGTAGAAACTCCATCTATCACAAGTGAATACGAAGGCACACCATTAAGCACAAGTGAATATGGAGGGACACCATCTACCGCAAATGAATATGGAGGGACACCATATATAGAAAGTGAATATGGTTGGACACCATCCACTACATATAAAGTTGAGAGTACATCATCACTCGGATTTGACGAAGAAGGTATGCCATCATCCCCACGTGAACCTCAAGGTATGTCTTCTACTCCACCCTCGATTGAAGGTACACAATCTAGCCCACCTCAATTAAATATTGATGAAATTCCTAATCTTGAGATGTATGTACCTAGGAGAACAACACATAGAATTTTGCGTAGAAAGCCAAAGTATTTGATTAATATTGATGAGGATATTTTGCAACACATGGAAGGTAAGATTTTAACACGCTCTTGTAGAAGATATGCTGATAAGATTTGGATTTTCTTCTTTGAAAGGCTAAATGAGACCACAAGATGTCAACTATTTGTTGAAATGATGCAGGGTATAAAGTATAAAAACATCATGAAGACTCTTGGGTTGAGAACATCGAGTGCATCAAGTGAAAACACTATTGTGAAGAATCTAATGGATGCTTATGAGAGTGTGGGTAAGACCTCACGCTCAAAGGATAGTAATGTCACCCGACGTGTCATTACATTGAATTTGGTAAGCAATCAAACAAAGAGATCTCGTCTCATTAGAAAGACGAGTGAACAAATGAGAATTAGTAGAAAAAAATTATCAAGAGCCATTCAAAGGCGGAAAAGAATTGAGGGCACCGATTCAAATGAATTATGGGAATTCTCAAGGAGACTGCCACAAAAAGATAAAAAAGTTGTTGAAGCATTGAGAACACTAATTGAAGAGTATTGGAAGAATAACACAAGGCCATCTCTGAATCAAAGGGATGTGGTAAGATGGAGAATCGGTAGTCGGAACCGTGAGCCACATCAAAAGAATTTTTTGGATACAACCCAAACCCATGTTTTTTGTAAATTTAAACAGGATTATCCTCAAATTAGTATTTTTCAAAGACTTTTTGAAATGCTTAAACCTTTTTATGTCAAGATAAATCACACATGCACTACTTGTTGTTGTAGACTACATATTGAATTCTCTAACTATTATGATGTTTATTGTTCTATATGTTTGGATTTGCATACTAAAGATGTTTTGTAGGATTGTGGCATAGAAGCCCCACTAAAATCTTCAAGAGAGTTCTTATCAAAAGTTTTATGTGAAATAGAGGATTCCAACTATTCTATAGGACAACATGCTTGGATGGTTCATGCCAGCATTGTGGTGGCTTGTAGTGTACACTGGTATGTCAACATATGGAAAGTGCAGATGAGGTGGGACATAAACTAGTAGAGTTCGGGAAGTATAAAATAGTGGCATATGCTGCAAAAGACGAGTCCCAAGAAAAAAGGTGTGATTTGGTTATTTAGAAGATTCCAGTGTATTAGTTTATGTCCATGTTTCGTGACAATATAGTGTATGAGTATGCAAGGCATACCCATAGAGCCTGATGGATGGACACACAATTCAAGATATGCAAGGAAACCTTTCCAGTTGGTAGAATAGTATTAGTGGTGGAATTTGCAGAGAACTACACTCTACAACCATAACGTGAGGTTTAGTCACAGTATTACAACTCCACACAGGTTTTGATATTTGTGCACATAGCATTCATTCATGTAGCTAATAGTACAGAGGACCAAAGGAAGGTATTGAGGGAGTATCACTTTTATATTAGTGATGATCGCACACATTCTGCAGAGTTCATGCAAGGTTGCTTCTAGATGTTCTAGAGTGATTTGGCTCAGAGGGGCATAGCATACGGTTTACATATAATATGGTTAGATAACTGTGAAACATAGTTCAAGAACTCATGCATGTTCCACTAGTTGAGCAAGATGCATGTCATTACATGTGTACAACATATGTGGAACTTTTGTGAGGCCGGGCATGGAAAGGGGGAGCATGATGTTGCAGGAGCATGCGTGAAAAGATCATTAGCACGAGAAGAGTTAAAGTATAAAGACAATGCAAAGTTGACAGATGCAAGATCAATCGTCGAGTGGTGTAATGCTTTGATGGGTCCAGGTAATGAAGGTACATCTTTAGTTCATAGATTTTTTTGGTTGATGGATGATAATAACATTGCACCATATGAGGATTGTTGTACACTAATAGGATCGAGTGAGGTACACTCTTTCCTTAGCTCAAATGTAGGTTCATGGAGTATTGATACACAAAAGATGGCATGCTTTTTTTCTTCATGTACAATGCAAGCCTGGAATGATTGTGAGTCAGGGGAGTGGTAGGACAAATGGTTGACAAGCTATCTTAGCCCACTTCACACGTATCGCCTTCCAACGACATTGGAACTAACACAGATGGAATCATTGGTCGACTTTCACAAGGTATCAGATCTAGTTCAACCAGGTAATATATGTGCTTGCATAGTTTTTGAAATTCCATATTGTTATATTACTTTGTATTGTATTCATAATGTTGACTAATTTCAAGAGATTTGCTGCACATATCAATGCAGGGCATGTTTATGCAGTTATTGCAGATGAAGACAATGAAGAGGGAATGAACTATTGCTTGTGTCATTGTGTTGAGGCCAAAAAGAAATTGGAGGCCCCAGTTATAGATGGAGAAAACATCGAATACCCTACAGGCTTAGTTGTTGTTACTAGAACGTGGATTAGAAGGTACCCACATAAGAGTGTTAAACATTGGTTGTTTCAGGACTTTGACATGCATTGTAAGATTCTTCATTACTCAAACCTTGTCGTGGCATCCAATGTTCATTTGACCAAATATGGTGGTAGACCTTTGAACAAGACCTTTTGGAAGGTCTATGAGTTTGACCATGAGGCAATACTTGACACAATAAAGAGTAGAGTAGACTCGAATGGTTCTTTGGATTAATTTGTAAGTATGCACATCGGTTCTTATTAATTTATATTTGTATGCACATTAATTTGTTTGATGCCAATGCTAACATATTTTTTTTACATTGCCTATTTGCAAGTAACCTACTAAAAATTGATTGGTGTCCCCTTGCAGAAAATGCAGATTTATGAGCCATCGAAGAGAATCTCGGCCAAAAAAGCAATGCAACATCCTTATTTTGATGATGTTGACAAATCTCAATTATGATTTTAAGCTATTACAGAATTGTGTCGAAGCTTGGTGAGGGAATTTCAAGTAATTCATTTTAAGTTAACCTTATCATGAGCAACTATGATGTAGAAATTATAAGAGCATCTCTAATTTCAAGTTATTCTATTCATGAGAGGTGTTGTGTGCAATAGGTATCTTGGAACTCCCAGTGAAGATGTATGACCAAGAGTGAGTAAGTTGAGAGACTGGCATGCCTATCTATAAGTTCTTTCCATCTATTTTAATTTCATTTCCATTTTGGATGCTCTTTCTTTTTTTTCTTGTACACTTTGCGTATTTGTAAGTAAACTATTAAAATTTGATTGGTTTCTTGTTGCAGAAAATGTTGATTTATGAGCCATCAAAGAGAATCTCAGCCAAAAAATAAATGCAACATCCTTATTTTGATGATCTTGAAAAATATCAATTCTGATTTGAAGGCATTATAAAAGAACGTATGAAGCTTAGTGAGAGAATCTCAAGTTACTCAATTGAAGTTAACGTGCTCATGAGCACCTATGATGTAGACATTTAAAGAGAATCTAAAATGTATGAGTGACATTGTAAAATATATGTGAGAATGGAGTACCTAAGGCATTGTAATGAGATTTACTCAAATATTAAAATTTTGGAGTTCATGTTTGGTGCAGGAGCACTTTGTTCTCTAAATACCTTCAATAGACAAATTTACAAAATTTGAATTTTCAAATGTAAACAATGTGAAAAAGGCCGTGTGAAGGTCATATGTAATGTATTGAAAGTCTCAAACAGGTCATTAGGTTATTAGAGAAGTGATATTGCACAAAAGTTGTCATTTGGTGTAAAAATGCAAAACTTGCAGTAGTTGCACAATTGCAAAATTAGTAAATAAAAGGATGATGTTTTCTGTATTTGCAGCAATTTTTCATTTTTTGTTTCAAGCTTGTGTGGATTGTACAATACCTTATGCTTTGATTGTCGATTAGTTTTCTTTAGAGCAAGGAGTTAGGTAACTTTTGAAAGTATTTTGAAGTCTTTTAACTCAGATTTGAGGAAATAAGAACATTTTTATCATAAATTCTCAAATGACTTCACAAATAAATGACTGATCTAGATATCCATTATTGAGTTACAACACATACTTCAAAATCAATAGTGATTATATTAGAGCATGTGCATAAAAAATGACCTTCTTCGATGTCTTAATTAGGCTAACTAGGCCTAATTTACAAAGGAACATAACTTTAAACATTCAAAAACCCCCTGAACTTGTTGGGGCAGTAATTCTCATGTATCCAAACTCTCAAATCTATAATTTGTCTCAAGAGAAACTCACTCCACCATGCCAAACCACAAAACCCTTATTTTATGCTAGTATGAGGAGGGTTTATTGAAAGGAATGGTTCCATACCTTACCAGAACATGCCACCACCTCAGACCTTCTTAAATTCACTTGCACAAACTCAAAAGAGAATCACCCAACCTCTACATGCAATATTTTATCAAACTCTAGGGTGAAACCTCATTTTTCATGCCCTTTTCCATCAAAATCTACAAGGGCGAAAATTTGGATGTCGTGATACTTAGAATCTTCTCGTATGATCCTATGGGATCATGTTGGGCCCCCCTACAAAAACCTTCTCTCGATTTTCGTTATTTCAGAGTGATTTTTTTGTGGTGGCAAATTTTTAGTTGATGGAAAAAGTGTCAAATGCAAGGAGTGCAAAGTTGTAAAGTGGTGCAACTTTCATTCTGCAACTCGTGTGACCACACAGACTGTTCCAACTTGTTTGAATATGTATGTTTACACTAGGAATGGTCTGCTTTTGCACCCAAACATGCGGAATTGCTTTGAGCTATGTTCAACAAGATCGATCCCTTAAGAGTCCAAATTGCAAAATGGCTGCAAACTTCAGCATGCTATTAATCAGATACCATGATTCCTAGAAACTTCTCGTATAATCCTATGGGGACACGTTGGGTCCCTCTACAAAAACCTCTCACAATTTTTGCTATCTCAAAGTGGTTTTCCCGTGGTGGCAGATTTTCACTTGATGGAAAAAGTGTCAAATGCAAGCAGTGCAAAGTTGCAAAGTGGTGCAACTTTCGTTATGCAACTCGTATGACCAAACCGTCTATTCCAATATGTCTGAATAGGTATTTTTACGCTAGGCATGGTCCTCTTTCACACCCAAACAAGCGGAACCACTCTGAGCTACGTTCAACCAGATTGATCCCTTAAGAGTCCAAAGTGCAAAATGGTTGCAAACTTTAGCATATTGTTACTTGGATATCATGATGCTTAGAAACTTCTCGTCTGATCCTATGGGACTTTTTTGGGCCCCTCTACAAAAACCTCTCTCGGTTTTCACTATCTCAGAGTGGTTTTACGGTGGTGGCGGATTTTCACTTGATGGAAAAAGTGTCAAATGCAAGCAGTGCAAAGTTGCAAAGTGGTGCAACTTTTGTTTTGCAATTCGTGTGACCATACAGACTATTCCAATGCATCTAAATAGGTATTTTTACACTAATCATGGTCCTCTTTCACACCCAAACACGCGAAATCGCTTTGAGCTACGTTCAACCAGATTGATCCCTTAAGAGTCCATAGTGCAAAATGGTGCAAACTTCAACATGTTGCTACTTAGATACCGTGATGTTTAGAAACTTCTCGTCTAATCTTATAGGATCGCGTTGGGCCCCTCTACAATAACCTCTCTCATTTTTTGCTATCTCAGAGGCATTTTCCCGTGGTGATGAATTTTCACTTGGGGAAAAAGTTGTCAAATGCAAGTAGTTGAAAGTTGCAAAGTGGTGCAACTTTCATTTTGCAACTCGTGTGACCAAAAAAACTGTTCCAATGCATTCAAATGGGTATTTTTAGGCTAGGCATGGTCCTCTTTCACACCCAAACACACGGAATCGATCTAAGCTACATTCAACCAAATCGATCTCTTAAGAGTCCAAAATGCAAAATGGCTACAAACTTTAGCATGTTGTTACTCAGATACCGTGACGCTTAGAAACTTCTTGTCTAATCCTATGGGATCACGTTGGGCCCCTCTAAAATAACCTCTCTCAGTTTTTGTTATCTCGGAGTGGTTTTCCCGTGGTGGCAAATTTTCACTTGATGAAAAAAGTGTCAAATGCATGCAATGCAAAGTTGCAAAGTGGTGCAACTTTCGTTTTGCAACTCGTGTGACCACACAGACTATTTCAACACATTTGAATAGGTATGTTTACGCTATGCATAGTCCTCTTTCACACCCAAACATGCAAAATTGCCCTGAACTACATTCAACTAGATCAATCCCTTAAGAGTCCAAAGTGCAAAATAGCTACAAACTTCAGCATGTTGTTACTTGGAAACCATGATGCTTATAAACTTCTCGTCTAATACTATAGGATCATGTTGGGCCCCTCTACAATAACCTCTCTCTATTTTTGCTATCTCAGAGGCATGTTCTAGTGGTGGAAAAATTTCACTTGGGGAAAAAGTTGTCAAATGTATGTAGTTGAAAGCTGCAAAGTGGTGCAACTTTCATTCTGCAACTCATGTGACCAAATGGATTGTTCAAACACATCAAGATGGGTATGTTTATGCTAGGAATGGTCTTCTTTCACACCCAAACATGAAAAATCGCTTTGAGCTACATTCAACTGACTTGATCTCTTAAGGATCCAAAGTGCAAAACGAAAGGAAACTTTGACAGGCTATTACTCAGAAACCGTGATGCTTACGAACTCTCCATCTAAGCCTATGGGATCGCATTGGGCCCCTCTACAATAACATCTCTCAGTTTTTGTTATCTCAGAGTCATTTTCCTGTGGTGTCCAATTTTCACTTGATGGAAAAAGTGTCAAATGCAAGCAGTGTAAAGTTGCAAAGTGGTACAAATTTCATTTTTCAATTCGTGTGACCAAACAAACTGCTCCAACGCATCCCGATAGGTAGGTTTATGTTAGGCATTGTCCTTTTTCGCACCCAAACACATGGAATTACTCTGAGCTACGTTCAATTGGCTTGATCCCTTATGATGGTATGCAAAACAATCGAAAAGAGAAACATACACACAACGGTTGAGAAGTTCGAGTTTTTCACACAAAAAGCATATGATCATTGGTGCAGAGCACCTTGTTCCTCCATTTGATGAAGAAGGTCTAGTTCAGTGGTTTTAGTCATGATAATGTCAAATAAGGCCATGATAGTCCATTTTGTAATCTTTATTTTAGTTTTGAGTTAATGTGGGGTCATTTGAGTCAATTATGTAAGTACGATAGGGAGTACAAATAAGAAAATAGTATTGGTAAAGGCATTGGAAGAGATTACTAATGCTACCCCTCTTGAAAATTCAGAATTTAGGCCTTAAAATCAAGGCTAAATGAGGTGAAAAGAATAAATTGCTTGAGAATAATGTAGAATAGGTTGGAAATATGGTGAGGTTGTGGAGTTTGATGTGTTCAAAAAGTATGCAAGGACAAGGGAGGTCAAAAGTATGTTATGGCATGATGACCTAGTTGGGAAAAGAGGGGTTTTGAATGAAAAATAGAGGTTTGAGGGAGTAAAAATAGGGAGGTCAAAAGTATGTTATGGCATGATCCCCTAGTTGGGAAAATAGGGGTTTTGAATGAAAAATAGAGGTTTGAGGGAGTAAAAGTGGGTAAAGTTAGGGGGCAACATAATTTGGTGGTCAATTAAGTTTGTGCAGGTAGAATGAAGAGTGTTGGAAGAGGTTTTGAGGTTGTATGAGGTTTGGATATGGGGTTTTCAATAAACCCTAGTGAAATTTGAGAAAAGTGAGGGTTTAGAGGATAGTGGGGTTAAAGGGCCAATCATGCCCTAAAAATTATGGATTTTGTGGATTTGTAGACTAGTAAATGCTACCCAATGGTGTTTTGCAATTGGAATAGTGATTGAGAGGGTGTTGCTTTGTTAAATAGACCTATTTGGGGGTCTAGGTCAACATTGAGTCCATTTCTTATTTGTATTATAAATTATTTAACTTGCTTTCTCTCGAGTCCATTTCCTATACAAGAAATAATATTGCAAAAAGTTGGCATAAATCTTTCGATGTGTTTATATGGTGACGAATCAAGAACATAACAATTGATTTTGCACTATCAAGATTATGATGTGAAAATGTTTAAAGACTAATCAAGATAAATGTTTATATGATAATGTGTCAAGAAGTTAACTACTTCATCTACTCTGAATATTATGTTTTGCAAGTGTTGTGAAGATTATGTATCCTTCGCTTAATTGAGTTTTTCCAATCAAAGGATTAAATATATATTGGAATCTTTTTATGAATCATTTCATGGAATACCAATTGAAAACGTGTTTTTTGCTTTTACATAAAGTTGTTCAGCATCAATCAATTAATATTCAAGACAAACTATGAAGGACAACAATGATCAATGCTAGGGCTAACCAATTAGTAAGTATACACATGAATAAGTCAAGCATGTACATGTGAATAAGGGAAGCACAAGTACTCAAAAACACGTAAGCCTTGAAGTATACACACAAATACATAGTATGTACACAAATTACTAGAAACTATATGCATGAATACAAGGTATACACATGAAAACACGTAAGTCGCAAAGTATACATTGGAACACACATAAGTCACAAAGTATATGTACTTGAATACACATAACTCATAACTATTGAACAATGAATTTATAATGCAAATATGGACACCATTGATAAAAAAATTTGTATTAACTAAATATCCATGTACACATACATCAATATATGTCGATATAAGTATAAAATATAGGTATAAAATAGCCATATAGGCTTACGAGAATGCCATATAGGCATACAATGTCAAATATATCCAATACAAAATATGTACAAAACTGCCATCTAGGCATACAACAAAGGGCTCTGGAATCAAAAGTCATTGCTCTCCATGCTCTGGAAATAAATTCTTTCCCTTTTCTTGTCGATCGAATGGCTATAGGTCTTTCACTTTTTTGTGTTGCACTCGAGGAATGCTCCTACTCCTCCTCCTAGTGTTTAGTTCTTGGTGAAGTTTTAACTATTACAATAAGAAGTAAAAACATTAATATATAGAAATTACATTATAAAGAATGATATATTTAAGAAAATAATCACTTACCGCCATCTCATGATCACTCTCCACGAGGTAAATATTCACACGCCCATGCTGAGGCATGCTCAAGCCCTGTATAAACCATCTAAATAGAAATTAAACTACGAATCAATAATGGTTTTCTTTTTCACTAACTAACATCTATAACAATGAATGTAAATTGAAATTTAGTAATTTTCCTCATACCTCCCCTGTCAAAGCCATCAACGATTCTATAGCAGATGAAACACGGATGTCCATTTCCATCTGAACATTTGGAGGTGCCTCCACTTGCAACATCTAAAAATAAAACAACAAATTATTCAATTACAAAAACTAAAATAGCGATTCACGTCATGACTTATAATGTATGAGATAATGAACATAATTTTGAGTACTTATTAGACTATATATTTCTGACTATCATGCTTACTATTTTCCCTATCCATATCTTGTTCGAAAGAACATGTTTTTAGGCTTTTACCCATAGTAGCAAGCCGGTCAACTGTTTGATAAAATTCTTTCATAGACATGTACGATAATTGTGGTGGCATAGAGAAGGCAGTGAACTATTTGAAAAAATGCCTCAAAGAAATGGGGTCTCGTGGTGATGGAATGCCATTACAAACAAATGCACATCATGGCATTCCATCACCATAAGACTGCATTTTTTTCAGGCATTTTTTCAGACAGTTCATTACCTTCTCTATGGTATTAATTCTTACTATTATGCTTTGATAAAAAAATTTCCAAGCATCCATAGTTTTTTGAAAACACCTATTTTAGGATTTTAGCCATAGCAGCAAGGAAGTGAGTAGTTTGATAAAATTCTTTGGTACACATGTATGAAAAATGTGGTATCATAGAAAAGGTGGTGAGCTGTTTGAAGAAATTTCTCGAAGAAATGTGGCCTCATGGTGATGGAATGGCATTCCATCACCACGAGACCACATTTCTTCGAGACATTTTTTCAAACTACTAACTGCCATGTCTATGCTATTGCTTACTATTATGCTTTGATAGATTTTTGCCAAGCATCCATAGTTTGTTGGAAAGAACCTTTTTTAATATTTTAGCCATAGTAGTGAGGAAATGAATTGTTTGGGGTATGTGCAGGATCATCATGGAAAACACATGCCCTTAAGTGGCAAAAAATTTAGAAAAATCAGAGTAAGGCAACTTAATGTAAAAATTTGAATAACTTATCTATATTATTTCAAAAATATGTAAAAATAGAATCTGTAGCAAATTGAATGTAGTTTATAAACTACTAGGTTTATTTAAAAAAATAAAAAATATATTTGGTGAAAATTTGAAATTTCAATGCATTAGTACTTAAATTTCAGGGAAAAAATAAGTAGGTGTCTGTCTGACCACCCTAACCACAATAAAATGATAATATTTTTTTATAAGATTTTAGATATAAGTAGAGGACTCATGTCTAGATGTGATGCATATTTTTTTGTAATTTTTTCCAAGTAAATAATTAATTATGAATTTTTTATTATAACTTTTAAAAATATAAAAACTTGTATGTCTAACCACCTTAACTTGGTCAAAACTTCATGAAATTCAATTTTTATTTTTTTAATCCTATAGTGAAACATAGAATGTGACACATGTTTCGGATTCAAAAAATGTGATACCATTTGAAAGATATAGATGTTTCTCAATCAGCCTATCAATCAGGACTTTAGTCGTAATTCAAATAGAAAATGACTAATAATTATTTATTAAATTCAAAGTAAAGCATAATTTATATTGGTGGAAACCTAAGAATCTCCTTTAAAAACCCTTTTTATTTCATCAATTTTGGATTAAAAAAAATTGTTTAGCCACATACCCATCATATCGCCACTTTTTGGCCCATCATGATCCTGCACATACCTTTTGATAAAATGCTTTGGTAGACATGTATGGAAAATGTGGTAGCATAGAAAAGGAAGTAAGTTGTTTGAAAAAGTGCCTCAAAGAAATTGGGTCTCATGGTGATGGACATCACCATGAGACCACATTTCTTTGAGGAATTTTTTCAAAAACTCATTGCCTTGTCTATGCTATTTCTTACTATTATTCTTTCATATATTCCTTCCAAGCATCCATAGCATAGATAAGGTAGTGAACTGTTTGAAAAGATGTCGAGCAGTAAAAAGTGGTCTCATGGAATGCCATGACAAGAAAATGCAATTGGAAATTGCTCCTAGACTTATTACTTATGCTATGTGAAGTAATTACATCACTGCTTATGTTGACTTTCTAAACAACTATATTATAGTCAAAATTTTGTCATCTATCAACATCTAGTTATTAGTTATGGAATGTGAAGTAATGCTTTGAGTTTGAATGATGTGCAATGCAACATAATCAACGATATGAATATAAACTACACAAATCTATTAAATATAATTCATTAATTGAACTCTTTATTCTATTACCTGTGTGTAGGTTTGAGTAAATCCACTAGCACTAGGAGGTGTTCCCTCGAAACCTCCAATATTAACCTATTCAACATCCAAAATCATATATTAAAATACCATTCATAAAACAATGCTATTAACATGTAATAAATTTATAATTGTTTACTAGTTAAATACCCCATCGATAGGTGTACTGCAAAAATAAGCAGCTAGAGGGCTAGTGTATCCAGTCTCAACACTGTGACCCTGTAATTTTATTAAAATCATAAAACTAAATTAGTTAATCTTGCATTTCAAAATTGAAATCTAATAAATTAAATTCAATGAACATGCTAACTTTTACCTGAGTATCAATATCATACACATCATGCAAAATGTCAGCTTCCCTCTCCATCTCCATAGCTGCAGATGGGTCTTGTGTAGTAGCCTCTTGAGTGTTGGTGGGGTCATATGAACAAGTCACCCCGCAAGATTGACACACATGGGTTCGAAGGCCACCACTTGAAGACTCCCCTGGATGGCGTTGTAGAATAGGGCTAGCATGTTGGATGACACTCTAGGTCAAAGTGTCGATCTCCTGCAATGTCTCTACATCGACACTCTCCTTCATGATGGAAGTGAGAACAACGTGCTCATGAGGCGGCCTAGCGAGAGGTCGTCTCCCTTGCCGTGTAGGATTCATTTGTGCACCAGGTCTATCCTGAGCTAACCCCCCACCTCTCCCTTGGAAGTCCCTCATATCAAAATAATTTGGGATTTTGTTCAATATGAACTCATAGTATAGTTTCCTAAGGAAATACTGCAGGACTTCACAATTTTTGCACGGTGGGTAATAAAAAACCATGTACCACCTATCATAAAAAAAACTCCTAATCTATTGGTGGTGGCACCAATGAATAGGAAACCTCTTCACATTGAGGGTAATATTTTGATGTGTGCATGGGTTAGTGAATAATGAGCACAAATCATCTTTTATAATTTTTAAATCCTTTACATCTTTATATGATAACTTATCCACGTAATAAGCCCTAGACACCTGCCTCCTATGTTACCATCTAGTTATTTGTTTGCTAATTGAATCTACATTTTTTAACATATCTTTCAATGAAGTTGTCAGGGTCATTCTTTATGTGGATGAACCATTTGGATCGCTCAACCTACTGATTAAATCCTCAAGTTTTTTTTTGTTGTTCTCAATTTCACTCATTAAATTTTGTTGAGTTCCAAAAGGGTGTTGAGGGATTGGTGGAGGAGGTTGTTGTTGTGCTTGATTTTGTTCTTAAGGATTTTGTTACTCTGCTTGTTGAGGATTTGCAGGTTGATTTGCATCTCCTACAAATTCAAAAAAAAAAAATCAAATACAATCTAAAACTAGCAAATTCAACCTAAAACTAACAAATTCAAAACAAAAAGCAAACAATCCTTACCTCTCACACCTCCTCGTAGATGTGGCAGCATCCTCGTGATGAAATAGCAACCATTGATGAAGATTTTTGCACAATACCTCCTCCTAGAACACGAGCGTGCAAAAATGGGGGTTTTGGCCATGGGAAAAAGAAGAAACATAGTTGAAATGCAAGAATGAATTTGTTTTACTGTTTTCTTGGTTTTAATAGGTCATAATGCGAGCATGTTATAACACACTCACATTATGGGCTTGTTGTGGTCGAGCCTCAAGCTCGGCACACCAAGCCATAACACGAGCGCATTATAATGCACTCACGATATGTTTTCATAACTTTTTTAAAAAGTTGTCCACAAACTGGCTACCCATCTTCATGCACCTGCCCCCTAAAGTTTCTTCCAAAGATCACAAGAGAACTTTGTAGTGTAAAAAATTATCACCCTTAACAATTTTATACTATGTTTTGTCCCATTTAATTTATTGGATCTAATTGAACCTGATTTGAGCCCCTAATTTCTTAAATTATGCATCTCAAGGCCTATTTTTTATTGTTTTCTAAAGAATTGCAAGCATTGAATAAATGCATACAATTGTTACTTTTCCCCCAACACCTTAAATTCTAGAAAATAGGGTTGAGACTCATTTGCCTAAATGGGACTCATTTTCCATAATGGGACTCATTCACTCAATGGGAACATTATCCCGCTACTTTGTTTCCCTCCAAATTTTGACATGTCGGTGGTGGCATGTTGTGACATTTGAATTTCCACTT
Organism: Sequoia sempervirens; assembly: GCA_007258455.2. Lineage (NCBI taxonomy): Eukaryota > Viridiplantae > Streptophyta > Pinopsida > Cupressales > Cupressaceae > Sequoia > Sequoia sempervirens. The sequence goes on along the minus strand of VDFB02193867.1, from coordinate 240,206,005 downwards.
GTAAAGGTCGACTATTGAGATCTATTTTTTGGGAAATTAAACAAATGCCTATAAATACCTATTCTTTATACCATTTGAAACTAGAACACAATTTGGAAAGAGAATTTATAATCAAGCATTATTTTCAAGATCAACATTTTAAAATTTATTGCAACAATTCAAGATCCAAGCATCATCTCAAATGTATGCAAGTTTATGTGTTCATGTTATCATTATTTTGTGAAGGCTAACCCTTTTTATAGGTCTCCAAAGCATTCAATAATTCAAGCAAAGCAAGATCCAAGAGCTTGGAGTGATGCGTATGACTCCATTCCTTCAAGGAAGCCATTGAAGGGTTGCAAGTTGCAACATTTTGTGGTTTCATCATTCCTTCCTTTCAATTATCCATTTATCATTAATATTGCCATTGTGAAAGTGGAAAAACTTACATGGGGTTTGAATGAGGAAAGCCACTAAAATGGCCCAACATTTCCTCTCTTTGTGAATGTGCAAATCTTAGGTTGAAGAGGATTGAAGACAAATTCTCCACTATTGCATATGTTGTCACAAACCTTGTCAAGACATGAAAAGTTACCTACAAAATTTACTGATGGTATTTCAATAACTCTACAAGTGGAAATAGGGATCTAAGATCTACCACTAGAGAACCCCAAAAGTTGAGCAGGAAACCCCTACAAGGACTTAAACGCCCTTGGGAAACTATGTCCTTCTACAATGGTTGAAACAAGATTTTCTAAGTTGGTATGTATATCACTCTATACTTGTCATTTAATCCACCTGCAAATTACTATTTTTGCCTGTCAGTTGTCAAGATCTTGAAATTTACATATTATGGAACATAGCCTAATTAGGTTAATCATTCCAAATCATTTCCAATCCATTCCCATCTTCAATTAGATGTAGATCCAAGTCTGATTAGCTCACCTTCATGGTTGTAAGTCAATCTAATCACCTTGTTGATCTACATCTTAATGTAACTTGGAAAAAGGCCACCTTGTATCCTAGGTTCTTTTCATTTAGGACACAAGATACCTTTTTCTATGTTACATTTTGGTGAACCTCTCCTACCTGGGAAGACATTATGTTGCAAGAAGATGAAATCATTGACATATTTCTTAATATCACTTTGCCTAGTTTTCATTCATCTCCCAACATCTATCCCACTTGTGAGAATTTTTTTGTGTAAAAGGATGCAATTATAGATAATCATGACAATCATAGTTTTCCTTCTCCCAATACGTCTCCTACTTGTGACGAAGGTACCTTAGTGTTAGAAGATCCAATCAATGAGAGTCATGAGAATCTTGTTTGTCCCTCTCCCAATGCTTCTCCCATTTGGGAAGATATTATGGCACAAGAGGATGAAATCATTGATAAATTTCTTCCAAAATATAGTAAGATGGCTTGATTAGATGAAGATGATAAGGTCACCTTTAGATTCCCCCTCATTATTAAATTTCATTATCAAATTTTCCCCAACATATGACATAACTAGTTTGAGAGTTTGAGGAAAACCATAGGTTTCATGATCATATTTATAGTAAAGACAATAAAAGGAACTATCACCATATTACATATGTATCTAATAGCTCAAGGAATTCACAAATAAAAATTAACTAAGGTCAAATGGAATATGTTATCATAGAACATTATTACACTACTTTTTTATGCTAATTATTTTAGGAGTCTTAAATTGAGCATAATTTATATCCTAACATTTACATGTGTAGGGGAAGAAGTTTCCCTCAATTTATCATTGATATTTTTACATTTATTCTATCCCTTTATTTTGTGTAAATTCTTCATTACATACATATCTAGTCCCTTCTATTTGGTAAAAATTTCCCTAGTATACATGTTGATCATATTAGTTGCATCACATTCAATTGCCCTAGTATGTAGATGCATTACATTCAAATGGACACTTGGCTACATATTTGGCCTAATATAGGGAGTGCAAGGCATGTAATGAAATGGACTAGTCATTTTCTAAGTTGATGGATAGAGTAGATCTAGTTGAGGGTTGATAAATGTACCAAATGATGCAAGCTAACTAATAATTCCACATACATATGCAACATAAACTAAAGTGGTGTAAAAAAAAGAGGTAAAGGTGTATGATATGGAATTATATCCCTTATATGTATATATTATTATAATTACAAACATATACATATATTGACATCGTGAAATATCAAAATATAATCAAACATGCTAGCACCACCCACTTGATTAAATAAATTTAATCCATGTTCAAGGAATTTGATCAATCTCAAATTGAGATGGTAAAGAGGATGTACCTTGAACTCTAGGATTCAATTTCTTAATTGTGCAATATTGTTTCATTTGCTTTTAGCTTCACACTCCAAAATTTGAGTTTTTCACCAACTTCCTTCGTATGATGTTCAACTATGTATCAATAAAATAGAATTGGTACAAAATATGAAAACAATGATTTTGTGTTATCAAATTCAAACAAAAAACATGAAAATTATCATTCAAAATATTTAATTAACATGAAAACAATAATTGATACTATCAAATTCAATCTAAAAACATACAATTTGATTCTTCTACATTATATACAATAAAAGGTGGTAGAATTGTTAAAAAATGATTGAAATTTTATCAAAATCATGAAAAGTGTGTTTTTGTTTTGGAGAAATCATAGTATGTTGGGTAAAATAAAGTATGTGGGTCAAAAATCATTGGCATCCACATGCATTTTTACCATTTTTTGAATTTTATTTTTTCAAAAATGTAAGTGCATTATAATGACAACATGTTATGACATACTTTCATTTGCACCTACCTTGGTTATTTACAACCCTTAGGGTTGGATTTTTCTTGGGAATCCAACCCAAATGCTTGGACTTACATGCCAATGCCCAAAGATACATGTTTTCTGTAAATTGTAAAAAATGACTAAATCTCAAGCATGCTCTCCATCAAGTTTGCATGTATTTCAATGTTGAGTTAAAAAAATACCACTATAATATGAAGCTCTATCTTACCTTTTTAACCATATAAATTTTTCTACATTTTGAATATGTTAAATTTTAGATCTTTAATTTTTTTCTAGTGTCTTCCTTTTTTATTGAAAACCTATGCATAGTATTTTTGGTTATTGTTCATATAAATTTGAAACAAATTATATTTTTATATTTTAGAATCTATTCTATATACATTAAAAAAACCAACTTTTAATTAATTTCCAACAAAATTAGGGGGGCAATGCTCAAATTTTCATTTTTAGGATGTGTCCACTTTGAAAATTAATAAAAAAAAATATTTTCATTATAAAATTATTAGAAAAATTAGCCATAAACTTCATGGTGTTATTTTATTTTCCATTATTTAGTGATATTTTAAATACTAAAAAAATTTAACTTTTTATAGGGAGCACACCAATTGTTATGCTATATTTTTCTTACAAAATAGAATCACTTTGTGTGCTCCCCCTATTTGAACCCCTTAATATCTACCATTTAAAAAAAATAGTTTATATAGTACATTAACAACACTACAACTCTTGTTCTTGTTGTATCTTCAAAATTTGAGTGTAACTTTCTTCAAATTCTCATCCAAGATTCATTTTTACTGATTTAAAAAAATTGTCACTTAATACCCCCTTTGGTCCCCATTTTCCATACACATACCTAACCCTAAACTTGTCCACCATAGACTAGACACTCCAAAATTAAGAATTAAAATATAAACCCTGAGTCTTAAATTAAAAACTATAAGTAGATGTGAATTTTGTAAACCTTGAACCCTAAATCCTAAATCCTAAAATTTATAAGTGATAAATTATAAAACTAAATAATAGGTTCACTAAACCCTAAAACAATTACTTTTAATCCTAAAATGAATCATTAATCTTAAATACTAAATCCTAAACTTCATAAATGATAAACTATAAAAATTAAATATTTAAGTTCACTAAACCGTAAAACATTTAATTTGAATCCTAAATTATGAATCTTTAATCTCTAAATCATAAATTTTAAAATATCACCCTTAATATCATAAATGATAAAATTTAAATTATTGAATCTTAGATTATAAATCCCAAACCCTATTTTATAAAACTTTAATTATAAATACTAAACCTTGAACTTTAAAACTAAAATCTTAAACACATAAATTATATTTATTTAATCATAGATCATAGAAAAAACCCTTATTGTACTCCAAATTATCATTCCCACCTTATACCTATATCTCAACTAAGTCAAGTCACTCAATATACCATGAAACTCTCTATATACACAAGGGTACATGGGAAGAGTAGTGGTATGGAAGACCAATTGTCTTAATATACCAAACTTTCTTATAAAACATAGATATATGCAAGAGAAGAGTTGTATACGAGGGTAGAGTGACATTAATGTACACATGATGCTAAAATGTCTTGGGTATGTTTGACATATGACTATTGGATTTTAATTCTTTCCCACTTCACTAGACCCTTTATGAAGAATTTAAATAACCTAGAAATGACAAATCACAAAAGGAAGAAAGAGGCTAAAGAGAAAGTATTGGGGTGAAATTCAAAAAAAGAAGTGAGAGTAATGCCAGGAAAAAATATTTATAATAAATATTTTCTAAAATCATCTTATTATTCTAACCTACAAGAAGATACAAGAAGATAATCTTGGTGAATATTATGTTCAATGCGCTATGGAGAGAGTTTAAGAAGAAAAATTATATATCAGCACAACCATATGGTAGTTTATAATCTCTTCATAAAATAATATAAAATAAAACAAAATTAACTACTAAACATTAATTACAATTAACATATATAAATGCATACACACATTATTGATTATTTATGCAAATTAGATTAAACTTGTAACTACATTATGACATAAATTTATATGCTATAATTTAGTTGTAGATTAGATTAAAAATTCTATATGTCTTAATTTAGCTAAAAGTTGATCTAATTTACATAAATAATCAATTATATATATTTTCTAATATAACTATGAAATTATGTAAAATAACTAAACTATCAATTATAAAATTGAGAGACGTACCTTTTGCACTCTAATATCTCATGCATTTATTTGTATATTTAATTTAGTTTATTTTTCTATAAGATAAAACTATTAAGTTTTGTTTTGTCTATTTCTTTCATTTTCTATAGCTTTGGTTTAAAATGCAATTCTAATTTTGATGCAAGTGCAAATGAGGCATCACTTATGCTTTTATAAAATTACACTAGGGATTATATCCAACTCTTCAATTTAAGGTGGCTTCAATCTAAGTAACTTCTATTAAACTAAATTAGTTTGAGCTTCTAATGTGGTGTCCACATGGCAAAATTTTCTTCTCTTATGCACACGTTATAATTTAGAGGTCAAAATGGTTAATGTCACATCATGTTCATGGGGGTCAAATAAAGTCACATAGAGACATGATTTTATATGTACATGGTACTCCAAATTAGCTTTTCTAAAATGTACAATATAAAATATTTTTTCATATTATATTATTTTATTTTTATAGGAAAGATAGATCTATTACAAAAAGATCTCTATTCAAGACATTGAGAAAATAGAAAACTAGGTCATTTAAAAAAATCACACTACACTTTACATTGATGTTTCTGTTTCAAAACAAAAATTGCTAAATAAAAAAATAAAACTACATTACAACAAAATATATAGGTCTAAAATTCTATAACCGCACTAGATATTAGGCTTAATGATTTAATTTCAAGAAACTCTAGTAAGATTTTATTTTTGGTTAATAGTTGTGTTACATAAACTACCACTTACTATAAAATAATAAAAAAATAATTTTAAAAATTATTGAAAACTAACAAAAATGATAGCCATAATTTTTTAAATTCTGGGTATGTGCAGGATCATCATGGAAAAAACAGGCCCTTAAGTGGCAAAAAATTCAAAAAAATTAGAGTTAGGCAACTTGACGTAAAAATTTGAATAAGTTATCTATATTTTTTCAAAAATATGTAAGAATAGAATTTGTAGCAAATTGAACGTAGTTTCTAAACTACTAGGTTTATTTAAAAACAAAAAATCTATTTGGTGAAAATTTGAAATTTCAATGCAGTAGTACTTAAATTTCAAGGAAAAATAAGAAGTAGGTTCTGTGACCACCCCAACCACAATAAAATGATAATATTTTTTTATAAGATTTTAGATATAAGTAGATGACTCATATCCCAATGTGATGAATATTTTTTTGTAATTTTTTTCCAAGTAAATAATTAATTATGAATTTTTTATTACAACTTTTAAAAAATATAAAAACTCGTATGTCTGACCACCTTAACTTGGCCAAAACTTCATGAAATTCATTTTTTTAATCCTATAGTATGTGGAGCATAGAATATGACACATGTTCCAGATTCAAAAAATGTGATATTGTTTGAAAGGTATAGATGTTTTTTAATCAACCTATCAATTAGGACTTTAGTCATAATTCAAATAGAAAATGAATAATAATTATTTATTAAATTCAAAGTAAAGCATAATTTATATTGGTGGAAAGCTGAGAATCTCCGTTAAAAACCCTTTTCGTTTCATCAATTTTGGGTTAAAAAAAAGTCGTCAGCCACATACCCTACACATACCCATTATATCACCACTTTGTGACCCATCATGATCCTGCACATACCCATCCATAAAGTTATAAACTAAATTTAGAGAAATTGACACAAAGTACAAGTTTACATTATTTTTAATTCTTGACAATTTGTTTGATAGAATTTGCTAAATGTTAAAAATGATTTTAGTAACCCAATAACACTAAAAATTGGAACATAATTATGCTTTCAATTAATAATGGCCTATTATTAGAAGAAGGAAGAGGCTAGAGAAGAAATCAATTGGGTAAAGGTCTAAACGAAGAAGAGAAAAAATAACTACAAGAAAATTCTCCTTATCACTCCAATTTCTATGGCTCTAATATATTTAGAAAGCAAAAATAACTACAAGAAAAGTCTCGTTACCACTTCAATTTCTATAGCTCTAATATATTTGGAGAGTAAAAATAACTACAAGAAAAGTTTCCTTATCGCTCCAATTTCTATAGTTATAATATATTTGGTTTTGATTGTGCATTTAAGTGGATCACCATCACAACTTCAAGAACGATCTCACACTTATAGACATTATCTAGACTAGATAACTAGATTGAATTAATTGTTGGGTACGTGGGTTGTCTGAATCCCAATGTAAGGGCAGGTTGTTTCACCTTCTTCTAACAACATCTCCAAGTATTATAACAGTTGTTTTTCTAACTGTCAATTCTTGGCATGCCTTGGTTATTTTGTATTCGAACCTTTCTTTGGTGGAATCGTTGGTACTTGGAGAGAGAGAATATTGTAATTCATCTTTGTAGCTATTGTGGTTGGCTATTCTTGTAAGGTGCAGATTTACATTTGAATAAAGTTGGAGAATCACCTGTTGATAGTGGATGGAGCCAGAAATCTGGTGAACCACTTTAAAATCTTTGGTGTTCTTTATTTCTATGATTGTGTGCCTTTTGTTATGTTCTTTTTCTACAACATTCTTTCTTTCATTTTCTTTGTTTTAAATCTACAATTGGTATTAGAGCTCTGGTTAAGAAGCTTAGTCTAGAAGCTCATTTGTGAAGTTGATTGAAATCAGTGAAGATTTTTAAAAGTATGGACGACGTAGAAAAATGGAAGATAGAGAAGTTCGTGGGGTAGAACTTTGGCTTGTGGAAAGTATAGATGGAGTTGCTACTGATCAAGCAGGACCTCTCACTCGCATTACTGCTAGGGAAAACAAAAGGAAAAGGTTTTATGTCGAATGAAGAGTGGGAGAAAATGGATATGAAAGCTAGGGAAACTATTTTTCTCTCATTGTCCAACAATGTGTTATTTAATGTTTTAGCTGAGAAGACTACAAAAGAGCTTTGGGATAAACTCTCCAACATGTATGAGATAGCATCGACATCGAAAAAGGTCTTTATTATGAAAAAGTTGTATAATTTAAAGATGAAAGAAAATGGGATCATATCAAATCATTTAAATGAATTTAACACTTTAGTCACTCAATTGATCTCAGTGGGAATAAAATTGGAGGATGTTATCACAACAATCTTGCTATTATGTTCTTTACCAAATAGATGGGAAGGCGTTGTGATGGCTGTGAGAACTTCAGTAGCAGCTAAAAGTAAATTAGTCTTTGATGACATAGCAGCCAAACTTCTTAGCGAAGATATGAGGAGGAAAAACAAGAACCCTCTTCTAGTGACGCTTTAACAACTGTAAGTATAGGAAATAGGGGAAGAAGTCAAGAAAGAGGTAGAAATAATAACCAAAGAAGATCTAAATCTGCTCCATGATCCAAGTCCAGGGGAAGAAATGGTGCTTGTTGGTTTTGTGGAAAACCTGGTCACACAAGGAAAAATTGTTGGAACTACAAGGACCAAGACAAAGTAAGTAATAATAATGAAGTAAACATTGCCTGTGATGGTGTTTTGGTCTTATCAGCAAGTAACACAAATGCATATTCGTGGGTCCTCGATTTCGGCACCTCTTTTCATGCTACCTCATGCCGGGAAGCTTTTACAAATTTCCAAGAAGGTACATTCAATAAGGCTTTTCTTGGATATAACAAAGAATGTGAAATTCTAGGTAAGAGTGATGTAACATTGCATTTGAAAAATGGAGATAAATGGATCTTGAAGGATGTTAAATATGTTCCATTGTTGAAACACAATTTAATATCTGTCATCCAACTTACTGCTCATGGGTGTAATGTTAAATTTTCTTTAGATGCTTGGAAAGTAACCAAAGGGGTTTTAGTGCTTGCAAAGGGAAAGAAGTTGGGTAATCTTTATATTTTAGAATGTCATGGTGAAGTGGCAGATGCCTTGTCGGCTATAGATAGTGGCTCAGAAATTTGGCATAAGAGGCTCAGAAATATGAGCCAAAAAGGACTTGAGGTTATGCTTCAACAAATCAGCTACTAGGCCCCACATCGGTTAATTTGGAGTTATGCGAACATTGCCTTTATGGAAAACAGACTAGGACCAACTTCTTGAAGACTGGTCATGACAACAAATCCTTACCATTGGAGCTTATTCATTCTGGTGTTTTTGGGCCTACTAAGGTAACTTCTTTCAGAGACCTGCTAATTATTTTTTTACATTCCTTGATGATTGCACTCACAAAGTATGGATTTACATGATCAGATTCACAGCTATCTAAAAGTCCACAACAACCTCTTCAAACTCTTGGACAGACTCGGGAAAATTTATTGCTATAGACAACTAAGGTACAAAGGCAGAGCATTGGAGAAAATGTCCATAACTAGGGACTTGGTCGTAATTTTCACTCTAACTTAGATGATGTTCAAAATCTATTAAAAAGATTACATTTGGACACTAATTTGCAGCCAGAATGAGGTCCTCAATTGAGAAGGTCTTCTCGTGAGAAGAGGCATCCAAAAAAATACGTGATGACTATGAATTATTCCTTTCTGATTAGTCAGAGCCCACAACATTTAAACAAGATTGTAAAGATGTAGATTCTATGAAGTGGATGGAAGCAATGCAAGATGAGATGGAGTCTTTGAGAGCAAATGATACTTGGGATTTGGTTACACTTCCACCAAATTGTAAACCTCTAGAAAATAAATGGGTCTATCGACTGAAAGAAGAATATGGAGGTCATAAATGTTACAAGGCCAAATTAGTTGTGAAGGGATTTGATAAGCAAAAAGGAATTGACTTCAATGAAATTTTTTCGCCAATTGTAAAGATGTCAACAATACGAGCAGTTTTGGGCTTGGCAATCGTTTGGGATCTTGAGCTTGAGAAACTTGATGTCAAAATAGCTTTTCTTCATGGGGATATTGACGAGGATTTATACATGGAGCAACATGAAGGTTTCATTAAATAGGGTCAAGAGCATCTATTTTTCCAATTGATGCAGAGCTTGTATGGGCTGAAGCAAGCCCCAAGGCAATGGTATCTTAAGTTTGATCACTTCATGAATGATCAAAAATTCATTGTTGTGAATCAAACCCTTATGTCTACTATAAAAGGCTTGCTAGTGGTGAGTTTGTCATTCTTTTGCTCTATGTTGATGATATGTTAGTTACTGGCACTAGTGTGAAAATTGTTGTTGAGCTAAAGAAACAATTGGCTCATCATTTTTCCATGAAAGACCTAGGGCTAGCTAAAAGAATTCTTGGGATGCAAATATTTAGGAACAAAAATAAGAGAGAAATCAGATTATCCCAAGCAAAATATATTGCCAACGTTTTGGATAGATTCAATATGACTAATGCCAAGTCTGTCACTACTCCTTTGGCTGATCATTTTCGCTTATCTTCAGCTATGTGTCCTAAAAATTGGGAAGAGGAAGCACAAATGAAAAATGCTCCATATTCATCCGCAATTGGGAGTCTAATGTATGCTATGGTGTGTACTCGTACAAATATTGCTCATGCAGTGGGAGTTGTGAGCAGATTTATGAGTAATCCAAGTAAATTGCATTGGCATGTTGTTCAGTGGATTTTACGGTACTTGAAAGGTACTTTAGATTATGTTTTATGTTTTGGTGGTTAGGACACTTAGCTAAGAGGATATGTTGATTCAGATATGGTTGGAGATTTAGATAAATGTCGGTCTACCACTAGTTATGTGTTTACCTTTGCTAGGGCTACCATTAGTTGGGTTTCACGCTTACAATAGGTCGGTGCTCTCTCATCAATTGAGGCAGAATACATTTCTCTCACTAAAGGAGCAAAGGAAATGATATGGCTACAATGTTTGTTGGCTGAATGGGGTGTCTAAAATCAATTTTCACTTTGTCTTGTGATAGCAATAGTGCTATTCACTTGGCCAAGAATTCTGCCTTTCACAATCAAACTAAGCATATCGAGCTGAGATATCATTTTATTCATCATGTTCTAGATGAGGGTAACCTACAGGTGGAGAAAATTGACACAAAATTCAACCCAGCGGATGCCTTAACGAAGATTGTACCAAGAGAGAAGTTTGAGCTTTGTAGAGCTTCTCTCGACATTGTCAAGATGTGATAATAACCCTGAAGCTAGGGGATTTCTTTGTTCAGTACTTTTTTCTATCCCATTGGTCTTCAAGTGGGAGATTGTTTGGTACGTGGCTTGTCTAAAGCCCAATGTAACAATAGGTTGTTTCACCTTCTTCTGACAACATCTCCAAGTATTGTAACCGTTGCTTTTCTAATTGCCAATTCTTGGCATGCCTTGGTTATTCTGTATTCGAACCTTTCTTTGGTGGAACGGTTGGTACTTGGAGAGTGAGAGAATATTGTAATTCATCTCTATAGCCATTGTGGTTGGTTGTTCTTGTAAGGTGCATATTTACATTTGAATAAAGTTGGAGAATCCCCTGTTGATAGTGGATGTAGCCAGAAATCTGGTGAACCACTTTAAAATCTTTGGTGTTCTTTATTTTTGTGATTGTGTGCCTTTTGTTCTGTTCTTTTTCTACAACATTCTTTCTTTCATTTTCTCTATTTTAAACATACATTAATGTCTAATAAAATTGAATTAATAATCATAATTAAATAGATAAGCTAATTAAAATTAAGATTGCATACATAAAATTATATTCAAACAAAATTAAATATAAAGACTTAACTAGACACAAAAATATACTATTTATAATTATATTAATTAAAAAAAAACCAAATATTTAAAAACTCAACGATGTCTAAATGGAGAAAAACTTATAACTAATTAAAACCAAATATATATCTAAAACTAAATATAACAATATAACCAACATAAAAAATCTCAAAGAAACGTTATCTATAAAATTGAAAATAATTGAAAATAAGACGTTGATTATGAGTTGTTCTAGATCAAGAAATGTGTTTTTTCCTTCATCTTGGATCTACAAACGCTTTTGTTCTAGATCAAGAAACCTGTTTTCTAGTCAAAATTAATAACAAGAGATCCACCTGAAGACAAATTAAATTTATTTATGTCGGTCCCATAAACTCTTTAGTCTCCTCGATGTCATTAAAATCTTTCCCAACAGAAGTGGAGACAAGTTACAAATCATTTTCACTATTTTAAGAGCATACAAATCTTCTAGAAGACGAGTGCAGTGGACCCCTCCGCCATTGACACATTCAATAAAGAAAGCATTTAAATACACAAAACCTCCTACAGTCCGACAACCATATCTTTCTGAATCTCCCCTCCGAAACTTTCTCTCTACGGTTATTAATGTCTTTGGCTTCCAAAAATTCGGTTCAATATCCTACGCCCCCTTACTTTCATTCCCTTCTTAAATAGAATTTAATCTCTGCTTGTCTGAGCATTCCAGAGATTCTTTCGTCAAGTTATTCTCTTTTCAATTACATTAAACTCACTCGGTGGTGAAACTTCGCTCAATCTTTCGTTATTTTGAATCGGTGTATAAAGAAATAGATGGAATTTCAGTATGAAGAAAGAATTTGCGGTTCTCGAGATGTTTATGTGGAATCGGATGATGAGGATACTCTGTCATTCTGTGACATGCCCCTCTACCAAAGCGCAGGGATCGGGGAAGAATTAGCGAGCACGTATGGAGTTTCGAACGCTGATTCTGCAGATTTCCATTTCGATTTGGACTTTAGCCGCTTCACTTCCATGCCATGCGAAACCTCTGCTGCCGACGATCTGTTCCACAATGGCTGCCTCCTTCCTCTTTCTGAATGCACAGCTCTCTCGTCTTTCAAAGGCTCCAATTCGTTAGGGCAAAACAGGCTCTTGTTAAATGAAGAGCTTCAGGCGTGGAGATCAGATTCGTTAAAGTCGAAGTCAAGCTATTGGACCAGCTCTATCTCCGAAAACTCTCAAGCTTCTCACATAAGCTTGAATTTCTCATCCTCGCAAAAAGCTTTGCGGCCTGTGAATTCAACGGCTGCGGGAAATAAATCTAATGCTATGGCAAATTGCACATCATTACCGTCTGGATCGTGCACTAAAACGTCTTCAAGATGGCAGCAGTTTTTCACTTTGGGGGTTAATAAAGCTCCTGTAATGAAGTTGGAAGACATACGTCTCAGGCAATGTAAGCGCAAAGAAAATGGAGTGTATAAATCTGATCTTAAGCAGTCGGTTTGGAGCTATTACGAAGAGGGGCCAACAATTTTAACGAAAAATGCAGCGAATTTTCACCAGAGATCAAAGTCCGTGAAGGAGAATAAGCAGGCCATGGAAACGCCCCGAACTATGGGCTTCAGAATTTTTCCCCTAAGCACATCTTTGAACGGTTGTAAGTCCTCCATCACTTCTGTCGTTAATTGCACAGAAAAACGAATTGTATTGAAAGGGAAGCTTTAGTGCCGTCTCCAAAAGTAGCTACATCAAAATATCTCGATGAGAATTCACTAAAATTGGCCTAAAGGTTCCTAAACTTTGCTTCGATTTAATGGCTGTTGACCGTAAAATGGCTGTTGACCGTAATTATAAGGTTTAACGATACAATCAACATTAATTGGAAACTGTATCAAATGAATGGTAAAATTTTAATGTTTTTTATTTCAAGAAATAAGAGTCCTCGACATGTCTATGGATGATTTGAAAGAATGGATTGGCATATACGGAATAGTTATTAAATTTGTGTTTCTGGCCATGGTCGCGTGTTTTTTGGTCGGACATCATGAGTGGCGTAGCATAAAACACATCTATTAAATGTTGTCTCCTTTAGGGAAAGGAAAGCTTTAGCGCTGATTAATGATTGAGGCGGCCTTTTGTAAGGTGGGACCACTAATGAATAAATTGGATGGTAATACAAAACTAGCAATTGCACCTTGGTGTGGAATGGGTACACCAAAAAGGTGTGGAAGGTAAATTAGGGAAAAAATTGGTCTATTTTTTTCATACATTTGTGCATTATCTGAGTTCAATTGGTAGGAAATTTAGAAAATGATACACAACAAAGGTCTCAATGGAGAAGTGGCAGTTTAAAATAAACTATTGCAATCACTTATAGGGATCCAAATATGACCTTAACAAAACCTCTGAATTATGAAGATAATCGCGCTCCATTACCAATAGGCTCATGCTATGTTTGCAAGAGAGAGAGAGAGAGAGAGAGAGAGAGAGAGAGAGAGAAATGGGGATGGAGATGGAGATGGAGAGGTAGAGGGATATGGAGAAGAGAGGGACATATAAAGAAAGAGGAGAGGGATAAATAGAGATCAAAGAGATAAATATATAGAGAGGGAGAGAGAGGGAGATATAGAAAGATAAAGATAGAGATAGGAAGTGATATATAGAGAGAAGTAGAGAGAGGGATAGATAGGATTAGAAAGAGATGAAGAGATAAAGAGATAGAGATAGAGGGAGAGATGGAAGAAGAAATATGGAAAGATAAAGATAGAGAGGCAAAGAGATGTAGAGGTATAGGAAGAGGTAGAGGGAGAGAGGGAGATAGATGGATGGATGGAGGGAGAACATGTCTAGAGATGGAGGGGGAGAGAGGAAGATAACTTGGTAGAGATGAAGATAGAGAAAGAGAGGAACATAGAGACAAAGAGATAAAGGTATAGAGAGAGGTAGAGGGAGAGATAAAATAGAGAGATAAAGGGAGATAGAGAGATGGAGAGATAAAGATGAAGAGGGAGAGAGAGGGAGAGGGAGAGATAGAGATATAGAGATATAAGGAGATATCTAGAGAGGGGGAGAGGGAGAGAGATATAGAGAGATGGACAAAGATAAAGAAGTAGAGAGACAAATTTAGAGATGAAGAGAGAAATAGGGGGAGATAGAGAGGGAGTGATAGAGATATATTGGAAGAGAGAGTATGGGGAGAGAGGGGGAGATAGAGAGGGAGTGATAGAGATATATTGGAAGAGAGAGTATGGGGAGAGAGGGAGAGATAGTACAATGTATAGCTCGAGGGAGATGGAGAGGTAGAGAGCGAGAGATATAGATAGAGGGCGATATAGAGGGATCAAGAGGGATAGGGATAAAGATAGAGAGATATAGAAAGAGATAGGTAGATAGGGAGAAAAATAGAGATATAGATATAGAGGAGAGATGGAGGGAGAGATAGGGTGAATGAGAGAGAGATCAATAGATAGAGAGGGAGAGAGGGAGTGATATAGATAGAGGGAGATATAGAGTAGGAGAGATGGAGGTAGAGATGGAGTAAATGAGAGAGAGACCAATAGATAGAGAGGGAGAGAGGGAGTGATATAGATAGAGGGAGATATAGAGAGATGGAGAGGGACACGAAGGGAGATAGAGAGATAGAGGTAGAGAGCTAGGGATAGAAAGAGATGGAGATAAAAAGATCAAGAGAGAGAAATAGAGATATCGAGTAGGAGAGATGGAGTGTATAAGAGAGAGATGTAGAGATATATAAAGGGGGAGGGAGAGATACAAAGATAGAGATAGAGGGAAATTAATATAGAGAAAGGTGTAGAGAGAGGGAGAGAGATAGATATGGGAGAAGATAGACTAAGATAGAGGCATAGAGATATGGAGGGAGAAACATGGATTATGTGAGTATAAAACTTAAATAATATTATTGTATAACTTATATAATATTAATAAAAATCTTAATTACAATTTATAGAGTGAGAAAGTGAGGGAGAGATAGAGAGGGAAGGAGAGGGAAAGAGAAATAGAAAGATAAGTAGAAGGGGGAAAGAGTGAGATTTAAAGGAGGTGATAGAGACAAGTAATACAAAGAGGAAAGATAGAGACAAAGAGGGGAGAGATAGAGAGAGAGAGAGATAGAGATGAGGAGGGAGAAACAAGGAGTGTGTGTGCTTGTTAGTGAGAGATATGAAAATAGAGATATAGAGGGAGAGAGATATATAAATAGATAAATAGATAGAGAGGGATGGATGGAGAGATCTAGATCTGGAGAGAAACAAAGAGAGGATAAAGAGAAAGATAGAGATAGAGAGAGGAGGGATAAAAAGATAGAGATAGGAAGTTATATGTATGTGTGGAGACATGGATATGTATATATAGAGAGAGAGAGAGATAAAGAGATGTGAAGAGAAAGAGAGAGCTCTTTATATCTCCATCCCCTATCTATCTCCATGTTTCTCATTATCTCATATTCACTATCTTCCTCTCTCCTCTATGTATCTATCTTTTCCTATCTCTTTCTCTATCTCTCCCTCACTTTCTCACTCTATAAATTGTAATTAAGATTGTTATTAATATTATATAAGATACATTAATATTATTTAAGTTTCCATATATATTGAAAATCAATTATTTATATATTATATATTTTATAGTATAATAATTATTGAAATAAATTAAAATAAAAATGTTAAAAAAATTTAAACATATAATTTAAGTTATTTATATATTATATATATTATATAATATAATATAATCTTTGTTAAAGTCTTAAATATATATATCTAATCAATTATATTATATAAAAATCATATTGAAATAAATTGTGTATGTTAAATGGATTACTTATATACAATATATATTATAATATTATAATTATTAAAATAATTAAAAAAAAATAAAAACAATTAAGCATATAACTTATTATTAAACAACTGGGTATGAAACCCTACCATAGGAAAAAATCAGACGAACCTAAACAAATCTCCATGCAAACCGTTGATTCAATTTATTAACACTAAAAGAAAATTCAATCTCATGCGCCTCTCGTGTTTTGATAGATGCTGGATGGAACCGATGATGTTACACACAAGATGGAATGTTTTAAATGACTGAAATTTGTTTTTCCCAATGTGGGGAACTTTTTGGAGGACCTTCCAACTATGACGAACACACAACGAAGGCGTTGAACGAACGCACATGATTCATTCAATCTCCTTGCTTCCCCTATTTGGAAATCCTCGCCGTTGCTGGACAAAATCAACTCTACGAACTTCAAATAGGTAACGCCTTTGATGTAATAAAAATGGATGGTTGGTCTTTGGTTTTATTTGAATATTGGATTTAATAATGTTTTGTATTGATATAATATTTTTTAAGATTGAAAAATAACTTTTGTAATAAAATTTAAAGTAAAGAAAAGTAATCTAGTAACACAAATTATTTTATATAATAATTGAATAAAGTATATAGTTTTATGTGTGGTTTTGATAAAAGTTAATAGTTTTATCAATGTGTTGAATTTATGATGGATGTAAGAATTGGATTCTTCATTAGATTACATCTTTTGATGTTTGAAATGGAATTAGACTTTATCCACTTTATATAGTATTCTAGTGTTCAAATTGGTTATTTTTGTTATCAAGTCAATTAATAATGACTAGTAGGAAGGGGATTGGCTTGGGTCTATGATTAAACTTCAATTTGAAAGTTCAAAGAAAAAATTTGCATTGAAAATCTACTCTATGTTTAATATAGGGTAGAGAATAGGTAATTTGAATATTAGATTCAAACCCTTGGGGTGTTTGACAATTGGTTTAAGTTAATTTATCAAATTTTAAGTAAAACTATGCCTCTTATATGCTAGGTATTATAGTTGGAACAAATGTGTCAAAGTGATTCCAAAATGGAGGGGCTTTGCCTCCATTTTGACTCACATGTGAAATTTTGTGAATCATTCATGTCAAAGTAAACAAGTAGTCAACATGAAAGGAAATATCATATACACTCATTAAAAGAATATAGATATGGATAACAATTATGTACCTTCTTCTTATAATGGATGCTTCATCTTGAAAAATAGAAAAGCTCAATTTCATTGAGTAGCATTTGGATAGATATAAAAATAGGAATTAAGAATGTCTACTTATCAATTCCAACAAATTTTTAAAAATGTAAAAAAGAAAGAGTGGGTTATGAAGGAACCAAAAAAAGTGATATGTGTGGTTGTGAAAGAGCATATACAAAAAGGTGATATCAATGGATATAAAGGCACTAGCACAAAGAGCATGAAGCTATAAAAATCATGCATTCATGATGGACATGAAGACATAAAGAACATAAATGTAAAATGATCATGAAGTTACACAGTTATTGAAAGGAACCAAGGTACACAAAAATGCTTCCTACACCAATCTAAGGAGAAGAGATTTGTGTAAATTATTTAGTCTTTACAACTACGAAAAGAAGAAACACAGATGAATATAAAACAAGCTATATACCATTACACAAGGTGTATGTGGAGAAACCTTTTTTGGGAGAAAATACCCACTATTGAAAGCACCACAATGTATTATTGAATAAATCAAATGGTTTACAATATACATGCAGAACAAGCCTTCATATAGAGTATTGTAGAGGAAAACTAATCTGTTATGGACTTGGTAAATTTTACACAATTCAGGGATGTACCAAACTGAACAGTCCTCTTGACATTACAAACCTACATTAAATCATCGACCAGGGTGAATAAACTTGTGATGGCACTCCACTATGTGTCCTCATAGGCTTGTACTAACTTAGATTACCTTACTCTAACTTATTCAAACTATTCTACTTGCTAGAATTAATAGAATTATAAAAATAGTGAAAACAATTACAAAACCTAGTGGCTACGGGTACCTATAGCATAAGCTGTAGGTGTCTGCTAATAATCTGTGAATGCAAAATCAATTTGAAACTATTTAAAATTAATCCTAATCTCCATAGAACTATTTCTTATCTCTGTTCATGAATAAACACAACTTCTAACTTATCCATAAATCATTTACTTGCAATGCATATATAAGATAAAGGAAACATAATTGATGAAATTATATAAATAACTAACATGTAAATAAAGTGATGAATAGTACCTGAGTGGCTAGCTTAGAAGACTGCTTCACTTAACTAAAAACCAAATCTAGTTCAAATTCTCATACATCCATAAGTCATACAACACCATTCATTATACAACACCAGATATTAGACATAATCCTTCTTCAGATTTTATTCCATAACTTAATTGTAACAAAATATTCTTGATTAATTAAAAACTACTAACTGTTGAAAGTTTCTAACAAAATCAACTAACTAATCTGTGAGCTCATCACTTGACTTTATACAAAATGGGGAGAGTATTATTCGAACTGCTAACTAACAAACTAACAACAATCATAAATCACACTCCTAGATGCGAGGAGGTGAAATAATGATTTGAATTATTCTTCTAACTAATTGGAAAAAGAGACCTATTCAAATAAAGTCAACTTGCATGTGAAACACATGGATAACTTCCCAATATTTAAGAACAAACATCTTCTAGCATTTATTCTTCTATAATGACCATGTTCTTGACTCCATAGTTCCCTTCACTTGTTCAGCTCAAACTGATTAATCCCCTGCTCTGCAACTTGGTACTTGCTATAAATACTCCTTCCTTGGCACCGTGTGTTAAGATGCAAAAGCGTTTAGCCCATCCAACACATATATAGCTAGCTACCATAATCAAATCACAACATCCATTCACATACATATATATTCATATTTAATCCATGCAATTATATGAATAATTCACCATATTTTATTTTCATAAAATGTGTTCAAGGTGGCAAGGTATGCATAATAGGATAATATACTATGGAGATATTGTCTGAGAGATACTTCAAAAACATAAGCAAAGTGTCTTAAAAGTATATAAAAAATAATAAAAAGATGTTAATAACCAGACTCATCATTCCCCCAACTTGTCATTTTGCTTGTCCTCAAGCAAAAATTTCAAACTAGATAATCTAGGGAAGAAGATTATAAAACAAAGCAATCTGCCTGAGATCCATGACTGTATTAACTCCCTGTCCCTATTTGAGGTAGAAACCTTTGTAGCACACAATTCTATTCATTTTTCTCAATTTTGCACCACTGTCTTCATCGGTAATCCATCCAGTCCAATGTGGAATTGGGTGAAGTAAGATAGGAGGATGGTAGGTCAATGGAAGCCACTCCACTCCCCTTACTCTTGAGAGCTCAATGTACTTATGTATCCTATCAAACATGCTCATAAAATTGTGGAAGGAGAGAGGTTCTTTCCTCTTTAACTTTGGAGTTAGACTATCCCATCTATTCCTTACATATGCTAGGTGGTTTTGATGAGCGGTTAATACCAATTGCTGAATTCTTCTATAATCTCTAAGCCTTAAGTCTATAATTATTTTTCCTGGCCCTTTATGAGAAAGGAGTCTCAACCATTGAGAAACAACAATGTCAGGATTCATTACTTCTTTCCTAATCTATAGTGCCATTGTCTTCTCCTTTTCCTCATACTTCTCCATTAACTCCCTATGGAGTTGCTCATTTCTAAAGAAAGACGCTAGAGCTCTCACTTGCAAATCCCCATCATAAAGCAAAGGATTCCAATTAGTGTCTTCTGCCATCACATAGTTATGCAAATAATATTCACATAACTGGTCTTGCTCCTCCAAAGAGATGTTGCTGAAGAAAGTGAGAAAACTATGTCTCCTATCTAAAGCAAAAGACTGGTCATTAACAAAATTATTGAACTGAAAACTGAGAAATTTCTCCTTTAGAAATAGTGCATAAACCCTAGACGAAGGTCTACATGAACAATTATCTAGATAGCTCTATCAACTGCCTCTGTAAATTTCTCCTCTAGTCTTTTCAATTCTAAATTCTTATTTTCATTCAAGATTTTCTTTTATTTTTCCCAATTTTCTTTTTCTTCCTTGAATTGAATAGTGATTTTCATTAATTCAAAGCCCAAAGACAAAGTAGTATGGTAGACTGGTGTTTTTGCAATAGGGGGTTGTAAATTCAAATCTGTTTCAATCCCCATCTTACCTTCATCCATCTATGCCAATAGATCCAATTTATTTGGACATGACCATAGGTCTGTACTTTTTCTTCCGGCTCTTTGATCCTCATTTCCTTTTCCTTGTCCTTTTGTTCATACCCTTGTACTTGTTCCTCCAATTGTTTTATCCTGTCAAGGGCTTCTTGAAGTTCATTTTTTATGTTTCTATCCTCTAATAACTCCTTATCTTCTTCAAAATTTGGATCATCACTATCATTACCTATGGCATCAAAAGAGAATCACTAGGAATTGTCTTTTTAGTCTTCTTAGCAATAAAAGGATCCTTAGATTCAGAGGAAGATGATGATACATATCTTTTCCTCCTAGCAGGTGCATCAACATTTTTAGTTTGAACATTATCAAGTTCATCTCTTTCTTCACTTGTGTCTGTGTCAATCATCATTGGAATTCGATGCTGATGTTCCTCAACCTTTCCTTCTAGAAACAGTTCCTCCAGGTCCTTCTCAACTTTCTATTTCCTGATCCTTCCTGAGCGGGAGGGAGTAGTAGTTTCCTGAATAACTCTACTGTCCTTTCCCTTTTTATTTTTATTTTTCCCACCTTCATCTTCCTCCACAACATTTTCCTGCCTAACAAGTCCTCTCTTTTTCCTTTTTCCTTTTGAGGATGTTGATGCAGTACTTCTTCTTACTCTAGGGTTTTTGGAAGACAAGGGTTACTCTATTTCCACAACTGGCATATCATATTTCTCGGTCTCACTTTGGCTGTGGGTACGTGAAGCAAACGGTGAAATAAGGGAACTCTCTCTTTTAGGTTCATCATGCCCCATATCAACTTCAGGGTTAGGCTCAAGTAAGTGTTCTTCTTCTGCTTTGGGTGCCTCAAGCAACTCAGTAATTTCCTTGCAATTTTTAAAAGCATCCAAATTAACCTAGGGATGTTGAATTCTCAAGCTTCTCTTAACTAATAAAGTTATCAAATAATGGTGAGACAATGTAGTGTCAGCTTGCCTTCTCTAGTACTCAGAGGCCATTCTTTTCAACATGTTATATAGAAAATTGGGCACATTGACAAATTGATCATGCCGTAAATGGTTTAAAAATTTGAAATGAACAGTATACAATAGATTATTGCATCCATCACAAGTAAGGTATTTGATAATATAAGCAACACATTTCCCCCAAAAGAATAGAAGGGAAAGTATTTTAGTACCTTGTGATGTTGAATCAAAGTTTTCACCTCATTCATAGAATGCTTCCCTTGCTACAACTGCATCTACACGAGTTGCGTACTCAGAGCCTAAGCGCGGTAATCCCATTACTTGAGCAATTTCCATCTCTGAGCCATCCACCACTAATCCTTTGACTGTTGCTTTGTTGTACTTTAGCGTGGCGGAAAAATCCCTGACCATCTCATTGTCATATTTTGTCAACTTCATAAAATAATCCAACCACCCCACTCTAGTGAATAGAGGTATAACCATCGTATCCTCTAATATTTTTTTGTGAGCACATGGTTCTCTACGAATTACATCACCTCCCATATTCTTCCAATTCTTGTAACCTCAAGAAGTTCAAATCTCGCAATTTCAACTTCACCACATAAAAACCCTCAATCAATTGCTTCTCCAAACGCCTTCTTTGTACCCGATACTGATAATCCTTCAATCTCAGCTCAATAAAGCATTCAAATTCTATTTCTTAGCCCATCTTAGGGAAGAAATCACTTTTATAAGAAACACAAAATATTTTCTAGTTTTAAAAGGATGGTATTAATGCAACCTAACAAACTTGGGTGGTGAAATAAAAAAAATTGATAGCGAAAATCATAACAATGATACCCCTCCCCCCAACTTAAAGTGAAGTGACCTCACTTCATACAAAACTGGGTTAGGGTGATAGGATAATAATGAAAAGAATTGGTGATAAAATTCACATGCATAGATTAAATAATAAATAATGATGGATGCAAAAAGAAAGCAAGATTTAATTACATGAAGTTACCTTCGATACGTGCGAAATGGAAAGTAACACTCAACCCAGTAATGATGTGAATGAGGCACATAACACGGTGTATAGGTGATGTGATCCACATTGATTATATATGAGTTGATGAAAAGTAGTGGTTATACCATCTACATGCATTTTACTAAAAAGTAAAGGACACATGTGTGCATTAGTTTGCGGGAAATCAATTTTAAATTCGCCAAGTAAGTGTAGCATGCAGACAATGAATATTGCTACAAGTACATGAAGCAGAGGGCCCGATTGAAATGTGAATGTTAGGTTCTGAGAAATTAAAAGTACAGGTCCCTTTGAAGTGAAAACATTGTAATTATAGATATTATGCAATGTGTGTATGTGATTTAAAGCATGGAAAATTAGGCCTAAGTAATCTCAGAGGAAGAGTTGTGTAACTCAACCTTTGTATTACCAGACGTGATGGGTAAGTCATTTCCTTTGAGAACATCATCTTGTGGAACAACATTCTTTAGTGCAGATCCTGAATCAACTGAACTATGCACACCATATTCATTCATCAAAGATATGATGAAATCATCATGCTCAAGTGGTTTCTTGTACAACTTGAGTCTATGTTCGTTTAAAACCATTAGAGAAAACTTGACTTTATCAATAGTTTGTAGTTGAATTGCACCATTAGGGAAGACTCACTTGACCTAGTAAGGTCCTAACCATCGTGACTAAAATTTCCCTAGAAAATCTTTGTATCTAGAATCATATAGAAGCGCCCAGTCACCAACAACAAATTCCTTAGTCTTTATGTACTGGTCATGCCATTTAGTTCTTTGTTTCTGAACAACTTCTGTATGGTGCAATGCTTGCAATTTGATTTCATCCAGGGCATTTAAATGTTGCAATCTTTCCTTCTAAGATTATGTTAATTCCAACCTTAGATCAACTATTGTACGTAGGGTTTTGTATTCAAACTCAATGGGTAACACAACTGTTTTTCCATAAACTAGCTCATAAGGGGTAAACCTTGTATTTGTTTTCCAGGTAGTTCTGTATGCCCACACAACTACTAGTAATCTGGATACCCAATCTCTCCTATGAAGTTGTACTATTTTTTTTAGTATGTTCTCAATCTCCCTATTGGTGACCTCAACTTGTCCATTTGCCTGAGGATGATATGGGGTGGATTTCTTATGCCTTATCTGATATTATTTAACCAACTAAGCTATGAGGTTTGATGTGAATTGGGCCCTTGATCTGTCACTATCTCTTTAGGAACACCATACCTAGTGAATATTTCCTCATATATAAATTTGGAAACATTGCCATCTCTGGAAAACTGTAGTGCCTTTACTTCAACCCATTTGGTCAAGTAATCAATACATACCAATTATATATTCCTTTCTATTTGAAGGGGGTGATATAGGCCCAGTAAAATCTAACCCCCATTTTTCAAAAGGAGCTAGGGCTAGTTGAGGTTGCAATGGAATCTCATCACTTCTTATAGGTCTCCCCATTTACTGGAATCTATCACAACTCCTAGTATATTTAATAGAATCTTTGTGAAGAGTTGGCCAATAATACCCTGTTGTCAAGATTTTAAAAGTTGTTCTCTTGGCTGCAAAATATCCAACACAGGGTTCATCATGGTAGACTTTTAATATGTCAAACACTTCATCCTCCCTGATACATATCCTCATAATATTGTCAGGACCAGTGTAAAATAAGAATCTAGAAATCCAAGAATAAGGGAAACATTTATGAACTAGCTATCTTTTCTCTCTTGGAGAGAAGTAGGCTGGAACTTTTCTTATTACCAAGTAATTAGCTATATCAACATACCATGGATTATTTATATTCAAACCAAATAAGTGTTCATTAGGGAAAGAATCATCAACTATCCCTTCATTAGATGGCATGGGCAATCTGGATAGAAAATCAACAACCACATTTGCTTTTCTTGGTTTATCAATAGTGGTTATATCAAATTTCTGCAGTAACAATAACCACCTTACAAGTCGTCCACCTACTACTAGCTTGTTCATCAAGTATCTAATTGTTGTGTGATATGTGCGTATGAATACTTGATAACCAATAATATAGTTTCTAAACTTGTTAATGGAATAGAAAATTGCAAGCATTTATTTTTCTATCATAGTATAGTTCAATTCAACTCCTTGTAGGTTTTTGTTGATATAGCAGATAACATATTCCTTATTTCCCTCTTTTTGTCCTAGGACAACTCTAATTGTAAAGTCTGATGCATCAGTGTGAATGTGAAATGGTAATGTCCAATTTGGACCTCTTAAAATTGGTGCACTAGTCAAGGCTCTCTTTAACTTATCAAAGGACTACTGGCAGTTAGGAGTCCTTTGAAATTCAATATCTTTTTCCAACAAAGTAAATAAGGGTGCAACCAATTTACTATAATCTTGGATGAATCTTCTGTAATAACCTGCATGTCCTAGAAAGCTTCTCACATCTTTTTGTTTTAGAGGTGTAGGAAGTGTAGTTATGATCTCAATCTTCTTGGGGTCAACTTGTATTCCTACACTAGAAATGAACTGTCCCAAGACAATGCCTTATGTCATCATCATAAAACATTTCTCATTGCTTAATGATAAATTAGTTTTAGTGCATCTTTTTAAAACTATTTCTAGATTTTGCAAATCCTGATCAAATGTTTCACCATATGTAGTGAAATCATCCATATAAATCTCCATCTTATCATGTGCAATATCAGAAAATATACTAAGTACTGGCCTTTGAAATGTGGCTAGAGCATGCACAACCCAAAAGGTAAAGAAAAGTATGCATAGGTACCCCAGGGATAGGTAAATGTGGTTTTTTCCTGATATTTAGGAGCAATCTTGATTTGGTTGTAACCATTGAATCCTTCAAGAAAGGAAAAAAAATATTCCTTGCCAAAGAATCTAAAACTTGGTCAATAAATGGCAGTGGAAAATGATCTTTCCTGGTGGTTGTATTAAGTTCCCTATAGTCAACACAAACTCTCCATTTACCACCCTTTTTAGGTACTATGACTAATGGTGAAACCCATTCACTGTTTGAAATTGGATATATAAATCCTATATTTAAAAGATTTTGCAGTTCAACTTTTACAATTTCTCTAAGAGCTGGATTCATACGCCTTTGTGATTGCCTTATGGGTTTGAAACCCTCATTAATGTAAATCTTATGCATGCATAAGGCAGGATTAATACCTCTCATATCACTATAATCCCATGCAAAAGTTGTTGCATGTGCTTGTAGCATAGTATGCAAGGATTTTTTTGTTCATCAGTTAATGCATTATTAACATTCAACATCTTTCCAGGCCTGACCTCTAATTGTATAGACATGCCTTGTACAGAGGATAGATTAAGGCTAGGTATGATTGGCAAGTATTTTTGGGGTAACAAAGTATGAATTACTTGGGATACTTCTTGTGAAGAACTGGTAGGTATTATGTTGTCCAAAGGATCTTGTAAGCAGGATAAGAAACCCTGCTACTGTGGGTGTCTCCCACAATCATTTTGTATAATATGAGCTATCAGTTCATCCTCATCTTGAATATCCAATAGAGGACTACACTCTATGGTCATTAAGGTCTATAATGAATAACTATCTTCATCATCTAAGTTTAGCCAAATGGTCTGTTCAAGGTCTTGATGTGGCTGTGTCGATGGATAAAGTACTAGATTCTTGGTTATAGCTCTGTTGGATATGATCATTTTTCCTAATCTACAACCTATGAAGGCATTGACTGTGGCTAACCAAGGTCTTCCTAAGATCAATGGATAACCAACAAGATTAACTTTGGGTTGAAGAACCATAAAGTTAGCAGGGTGATCCCAGGAATCTAATGCAATTACTGAGTCTTCAATGACTCCTTCAGGCTTAACTGTAGACCTATTAGCTAATTACAAAACTATTTGAGTAGGCCTAACATTGGCTAACTGTAGTAGTTGCAATGTATCTTTGGTCATCACATTAATTGCAACACCCAGGTCTATCAAAGTATTCTTAATAAGAGTCTCATTGATCTTAACATCCACAACTGGACTACTAGGGTTAGTATACTTAGAGATTATAATATTCCCCAACATGATGTCTGCAAGATTATCTAGAACATGTACTGTTTGTGGATCCTTTCTCTTCCTTCCTTGTTTATTTAGACAAAGATCCTTAATAGTTTTAGTATAGATGGGAATATATTTGATAGCTTGGATTAAAGGGATTTTAATGCTGACATCCTTCAACTAGTCTAAAAGGTTTGTTTCAGCCTGTGTATGTTGTTGTTGGATAGTTAATCGTTCAGGGAATGAAGCCTTTAGATGTGATGTGGGTTGGAGCCCTGGATTATACTCAGATTCCAAAGGTGGGTTATCTGAGGCTTCCTTCATAGGTTCTTCATCTTCTACTTCAGTAATTTTAGGAGATGAAGGTCTTGCAATCTACTTCCCTGATCTAAGATGAAGGTCACTCACCTCTACCCCATACGTGTGATGTTGGGAAGCTTCGTTAGTATAAGCCTGTTGAACAACTTAGTGTTAGGGTTATGTGTAGGTTGGGAAGGTATTTGAGATGGTTTAGGTGGTTGAGACTAAGTATTTGATGGAGGCATTAGAGTTTGCTACTAAGGTGGAGGAGGAGGTAGCATAGGTTGTTGGTAATTCATATATTTGCTACCATTACTGGCCTTTCTGCCACTGAGGCTGCCATTGTGGATTGTAGTTGGAACCTTGAAAGTTTTGTTGCAGCTATGGATTTGGTTGTTGGTTCAAATTTGACTGGACTGGTGGCCATGGTTGAAAATTCTACCACTGGTTTTAATTTGCTTTCCAAGGCTAGGTATTCCAAGTAGGAAAGTTTTGATTGCCAGAAGGGAAAGATGAATTAAAAGAAAGGGGGTCTGGTGGAATACCTTTTCTCTGCTGCCACAACCTTTGTTGTGCTATGTAGAAAATTTGTACATCATCTTCTTCTATTGTATGGAAGTCTGGTTTTTCAACTTTTTCTTGTTGGATACTGGCCACTCTTTTGCACTTACAACTGGCCTTCCTCTTCCTGCAGTTAGGACAGTACTCAGTATGGCTTCTGCTTCCTCCTACTTCTTCTTGATATGGAGTGTTTCCAACTATGTTGCTAGATGACTGATTATATCTTGCTTTATATTAGACAATAAATTGTTGATCTCAACCTTAGAAACCCCATTAGAAGACTTATTTGTGATGGATGACCTTTCTCCTCTTGGCTTCCTAGAAAGAGTCCTGGAATAATTCCTACAGATTTTCAAAATTTCTTCAAATGGTTCTTTGGAAATATCCCCTCCTCCAAAAAGGTTAAGGGCATCCATACTTTCTTCATTAATTCCCCTTAGAAATACCAACTTAAGGGATTCCTCTGACAATTTATGCCAGGGGTTCTTTTTCAAGGAAAATTGAAACCTTTCAACACAATCTTCAAGTGGCTCATCCTCCTTTTGAGTCATTTAGAAAATTTCATCTCTTCTTCAGTCTAATCCTCAGCAATAGTCCTTGTACTTCTCCAATCACTTTGTCTTCATTGTTTCCCAATTAGGGATAACATCTCTACCAAGCCTCGTAAACCATTTGAGGGTAGCATCCTTCAAAGTAGTCAGAAAAAGATTGAGTCTGTGTGCATCAGTAGTGTAATCATAGCTTCTGCACAAAACATCAAACTCAAAAAGGAAAGTATCTGGGTCCTCTATTGCCCAGCCATAAAATACCGATAATTTTGATGGTGGTATATATTCTTCAGCATAGTGTCTCTTTCTTGATCAGTAATAGGGAACTCAAATATTCCCTAGTTTGGTTCATTTGGTGGTGCATCTGCCATTGCTTGGAAGGTCCCTTCTGTAGCTGTGGTAGATGATGGTGAAGATAAAAGAGTAGTGCTTACTCTTGCAATAGTCTGCTCAGTAATTTCAGAAAAATCACCAGTATCTTCTCTATCTTGAATGTCTAAAGGGATGAATCTTCCTTGGTTATCTCTCTGCCTCTGCATACGGTAAATTTAACTTTGTATGGCCACAACCCTACACAATGTTAGTAGCTTGATGTTGAAAAAAGTGGTCTCTAATTGTCCTAATGCTTAAAAAGGAAACTTTAACTTATGAACGCTTAACTATGAAAGCTTGTAAATAATAGGTCCATGAGAATAACACCATCACTAGCAACGATGCCAAAAATGTAGAGGAAAACTAATGTGTTATGGACTTTGTAAATTTTACACAATTCAGGGATGTACCAAACTGAATAGTCCTCTTGACATTGCAAACCTACATTAAATTATCGATCAGGGTCCATAAACTTGTGTTGGCACTCCACTATATGTGTCCTCATAGGCTTGAATAACTTAGATTACCTTACTCTAACTTATTCAAACTATTCTACTTGTTGGAATTAACAAAATTGTAAAAATAGTGAAAATAGTAACAAAACCTAGTGGCTACAGGTACCTGCAACATAAGTTGTAGGTGTCTGCAAACAATCCGCAAATGCAAAATCAATCTAAAACTATTTAAAATTAATCCTAATAGTTGGAGAACTATTTCCTATCTCTATTCATGAATAAACACAACTTCTAACTTATCCATAAATCATTTACTTGCAATGCATATATAAGATAAAGAAAACAAAATTAATGAAAGTATATAAATAACTGAAATGTAAATAAAGTGATGAATAGTACCTGAGTGGCCAACTCAGAAGATTGCTTCACTTAACTAAAAACTAGTTCTAGTTTAGATTCTCATACATCCATAAGTCATACAATGCCATTCATTATACAACACCATATATTAGATGAAATCCTTCTTCAAATTTTATTCCATAACTTCACTATAACAACATATCCTTGATTAATTGAAAACTACTAACTACTAAAAGTTTGTAACAAAATCAACTAACTAATCTATGAGCTTATCACCCGAATTTATACAAAATGGGGAGAGTCTTATTCAAACTGCTAACTAACAAACTAACAACAATCATAAATCTCACTCCTAGATATGAGGAGGTGAAATAATGATTTGACTTATTCTTCTAACTAATTGGAAAAAGAGACCTATTTAGATAAAGACAACCTGCTTACGGAACACATGGATAACTGACCAATATTTAAGAATAGACATCTTCCAACATTTATTCTTCTATAAGTACCATGTTCAACTCCATAGTTCCCTTCACTTGATCAACTCGAACTCATTAATCCCCTGCTCTGCAACTTTGTACTTGCTATAAATATTCCTTCCTTGCCACCACGTGTTAAGTTGCAAAATATTTTAGCCCATCCAACACATATATAGCTAAATACCATAATCAAATCACAACATTCATTCACATACATATATATTCATATTTTTTCCATGCAATTATACGAATAATTCACCATGTTTCATTTTCACAAACTGGGTTCAAGGTGGCAAGGTATGCATAATAGGATAATATACTATGGAGATGTTGTCTGAGAGATACTTCTAAAACATAAGCAAAGTGTCTTAAAAGTATATAAAAAACAATAAAAAGATGTTAATAACCAGACTCATAAAGTATCACCAACATATAAACATGGAGTGAACCCATTAGCATAACACTACTTACAAATCAACCATATAAACTATAACTCATAACAACAAATAGATGAATTGCCAATTGGAAATCATGAATGGTTTAGGAAAACTATTATAAATACCATATGATGTATGACACCAAAACCAAGACACTAAATTCCAATGCCTTCCTTGGTAAAAGACCCTCCTAGCTATTTTTAGCATATTCTTGGCATACCTTACTATTTCATAAAAAATCATATTTGACCACCAAAATTTGGGTGCCTTCTTTCTAATATTCAAAGGTTCTTCATTCCAAGTATAACAACTTTTCATAGTGCTAGTCAAAATTCTAACATGTAACCTCCCTCTTACATCCTCTTACACATAATAGAGATTCCAATGTAATCTCCATCTTACATGCTCTTACACATCATAGAATTTATCATTTGTAACTCACTTCATGATGACCTTACACACACCACAAGATCTACCAACACATGGCCAAGAAATGCCACCTCAAAGTGGAACACCTACCTCCTCATGTGAGACCAAAATACCACTAAAGATGAAATATTATAATCCACCAAAATGGGATGCCAAATCTCCCATAAGAAGAAAAAATAGAAGATGCATACAAAATATTTTAAAATAAACATTAGGAATGCATGGTTGGGACACTTTTCCAAAAATTATCCTACTTATCGAACACCTTGTAAGAGAAAAAGGGAGACTTAACAACACTAAAATATAACTTTTAGGGGTGGAGAAGCCCATCCTCTATCAATATACTTTATCCTAGCATAGAAAGTTAAGTTCTTTAATAGAAATATATAACACTCTAACTCTCACATAGAATTGTAATAGTCCATCCATCTAGCCCAATATCAAAACAAATCTCTTTAGTCACAAAAAATCTTAACAAGCATGCTCGTAGCTACCATATAATTTGATTTTATAATGGAAAAAGAAACCATAGCCTTCTACTTACTCATCCAAGTAATGAAATGACCAAATATTATAAAAATATATCCATTGGCTGATCTTTTACTATGAATATCACAAGCCAATTAGAATCCACATATCCACAAATACAAACTAAACATTGGGTCCTTGTGGGGTAACCATGATAACATATAGAATGCTTAAAATTACCTTGTGTTGGGTCCCAAAATTTTTCTCTGCTTCCTAGAACATAAATTCACTCACACAATAAGGGTTGTCATCTAGCAAGTGAAATCAATTCATTGACAGAGCTATGGAGGGTTCAAAGCCAACTCGACAAGAGTGGTTCTCTCTCCTATGATTTAAGATCAACTTAAACTTAGGAGGCTGTTCCTTATTAGGATTAAGGTATCTCAACCTTTGCAAGTCCTAGAATTTAATTCAATGATTAATTATTTATTTTATCCTAATGTGTTTTTCCTACTAATGTTGTGGCACTTTGTGGGACCCGTTGGTGATGTGGCATCCTACATGGAGGGTGACATGTGTATTTTGGAAGCTAATTTGAAGGAGGCAGGCATCCACTTTTCAGGATCTAAATTTGGGGCTATAATGGTGGTAATTGCCATAAGTTGTTATGTCATAAATTATGACAAACTATAACAACTTTTCATGATAGTTTATGACAGTTGTAAGAGTCATGCATGGTAGCTGCAAACTAAATTGATGGAGGTGAGTGTCCCATTTTTTCGGTCCTGAATTTGTGTCGATTTGTAAGCATTTTTCATGTGTCATAAGTCAATTATGCTTGATTATGATGAAGATTGCCATATGACAAATAATGGAAATCTAAGAGATGATTATAACTGATTATTACAAATTATGACATGTATGTTGGGTGGCTCCCTGCATGTGAATATTCGAGGTGTCCAACTTTGTCATGAGCTTTATAAATTCGTGTGTTGCATTTGGAGTTGTATGATAAGTGGGCTTTGTAGGTACCATTATGTTGCTAAATTGATTCCAGATTTGTAACACGAACAAAATCCTATAGAGGTTAGCATTGCAAGTGTATTGTAAGGTCATTTTTTATAGATAATACATTGTTTAGGCTTTTGGAGTGTGGGTTTTTTCTCCTAAAAGGGTTTTCCCCATGTATATTCTAGTGTTATGTGTTTTTTGTTGTATTTGTAATGTTGTTTATGTTACCTGCTATGTGCATCTTCTTATATGTAACTATTTAAGGGTTTGAAACTATAAAACAAGTATGCATTCTTTCCTTTGTTAGATTGGTGTAGGAATATTTTTCATGTATCGACTTCCTTTTAGTTGGTATCAAAGCCTAATCACCTTTATTTCCTATTGTGGGTTAAAGGATTTTTTATACTGATTTTATTTTGAATGGAAGCCTATTGCAGAAATTTTTGTTAACCTTGTTGCAGGAAGGAGATGGCAAGCACTGATGAGTGCTCAAAATGACACTTTAATTGATCATTTTATGTTTACAAAGACTTTATTATGTTGTTAATTAACTATGCTGGTGGTAGATTATATATTTATATGTTTGCTTGTTTTATCTTATATTTAACTAATTTGAGGATATATTAGAAATGCTATTTTGCATTAAATGTGTTGCTTTTTAATGATGTTAATGATGGAATGATTATTCAATTTGAAATCTTTGTTGTCATAATAGCATCCTATCTTTGAGGATTTCGTTTAGGTGATTAAATGCTTACTTAAAGTGGTGGATTTGTTAAACTTTCTGTTTAACAACATGGATTCAATTGCGCTCATGAAGGCTCCAGTTGGATACTAACTCATCATGATTTCAAATTGAATTCCTTAGTCAGTTTGGAAACTCCTTGTTCCAGCTATTATGAGGCAAAATTCCCTATTATACTTTCAATTTTGTTTTAGTTTTAGTTTTGCCACTTTGTATCTTGGCGGGCAATGCCATGATTTTGTATTGAAATAAATGGATATCCCTATCCATCCTTAGATTTAGTTTGGAGTTAGATAATTCTTTGCTGAATATTGTAATGTTTGTAACACACACTTTTGTTCTACTCGCCTATTTGGGCCAATTTGAATGTAAATAAGGAGTTAATTCAAATCACAGTGTTAAAGGTCCCACCAGAGGAAGAGCAGGGCCTGCTCAATCGAAGGAGGTGACCTTGTGTTATGTTCTTTGATTGAATTAATTTCTGTTCAATTTATATCAATTAGAAAGTGAAGAGTGTTGATCTCTATTTAATCATTGTTAGTGACTGCAAATACTTGTACTCTTAGATTAAATTCATTGTGTTCTCAAGGAAATTCATTACACTTTACTGAAGATTAGCATTCATTTTTTTACTGTAGATTTAATTGTTGTTCATAGGAATTAGACTTAATAGTTATTTTCAAATGCATGTGGTTTTAATGGAAGAGATAATAATGACTTATGGAAGATAGAACTGAAGCTTGTTTGGAATGCATTCATGGAATTTAGTGTTATTGTTTTCTTGATTAATATTTTTTTTCTTGCAAATGTAAATAGACTCTCTTTTCAAGTAAATTTCAATTCTAAATTTTAGATTAAGAGTGAATTTGGTTATAGCTTAACTTTTCCATGAATCAATTACAATTAAGTTAGGTGAAGTCTGAACTAAGTTATTAGAGTCTGAATAATCATTAGTTAAGAAATAAGTTAGGATTAAGTCCTTAGAATTAGGTAGAAATTAGTCATTAAGATCCGCTCCTTAGAGCTCCTGAAAGCTCCTGAAGAACTGAAACCAAAAGTCACTTTTTATAGTGTAAAACCCCCCAATTTATGGAGACATCCTTATTGCATATAGCTCTAAGACACACCCGGTTCAATAATTGAAATAATAAATGATGCAAGAAGTGACATCAACGACCTTTCCCATCATTTTTGGCACTATTGTTGGGGAAATAAAAGATCCGGCTATTTAAGTTTGAAGCCTTAGTGTTGATAAGGAAGAAAGTTTAGATTGTGGATGACATGAGCTAGAGACCCTCTAGGAAGATTTCTTCGATGAAATATTGATTTTGATCAAGAACAAGAAGTTCAGCAACATCAGATTGAAAATCAACAAGTGAATTGAGAACATTATCAAGAAGAAATGGGTGACCAACCAGGAAATGATCCACCACCAAATAATAGGACCTTTTCCTATCCTATTAATTTGAATAGAAAGGATGATGAGCCTCCTATGAAAAGCATTTCACCTTCTGTTTTACCTACCTTTAGGGGAAAAACTTATGAGGATCCTGACCAATTTTTCTTTGAATTTAAGGTTTTATGTCAGACCTATGACTATACAGTTGATAACCAGAAGTTAAAAATATTTTAGGTTTTACATTGAAAGAGTCATCTTTACGTTGGTTCATGGGTTTAGGTACAGGAACAATCTCAATTTGGCAAGAAATGGAAACTATTTTCTTGGATAAATATCAAGATTACTGTTGAGTAAGAGATAGGAAAGAGGAGTTGTTTCAAATGAAACAATTGGAAGATGAAAGCTTGGAAGATTATGCTGATAGATTTCAGTTTGTGCATAACAGGTGTGGTAATGGTTTGGATAATGAGATTAGTAAGACAATTTTTTGAAAGGGATTGATGATGAGTCTAGAGAGTCTTTAAATCTTATTGGAAAAGGAGACATCAATAAGCTTTCTTTGGAAGATATTATTGAGATATGTAGAAACTAATCTAGGACTAGAGTAGGGACTAGAAACTCCCGAAGAAACAAAGTTCTCACTCCTGATGTATCTCAAGTAATAGAGGAAATTGCAAATTTGAAAATTGATCTACTCCTTCATTGTAACATGCAAGGAGATAAGAAGACTACTGAGCCTTTATCCATTTATTGTTCCAAATGTAGAGGTAAACATCTTTTGAGAGAGTGTCCATTAAATCAAATTGATCTATGTGAAATTTGTGAGAAACATCATGCAACAAGTTCTTGTAGCCTCCTACTTGGAATTAAGAATCATTGAAGAAATAATCCAGAAGCAGAGGAAAGAATGGCATGATAAGCACATTGTGACCAAACATTTCAAGAAAGGATATTGGGCACTATTATTTGACTCCAAATTCCAAGATTTCAAAGGGAAATTTCATAAAAGATGGCCGAGACCCTATGAAATTGATCAAGTTTTTCAAAATGGAGTTGTTCAACTGATACCAATAGATGGAGAAAGAAGGATTATGTTGGTTAATGGTCATCATCTGAAGATGTATCACAAACCTACATCAAGAGAGGAGTTTCTATTAGATTTACAACATAGGATTGAACATTTCGTGATGGAAGATATTTCTTCCATAGGAGAATGTGCTTCTCGATAATCTTTTGAAAAAGGCATGAATAAAGAAGGTAGATTGAAAACCGGAAATGGAGGTTTACCTTCTAAATAAATGATCTATAGATTGAAAACCAGAAATGGTGGTTTATCTACTAGAAAAAATGAGAAATAAAAATAAATAAAAAATAAATAAAAAAAGAAAAGAAAGAGGAATGGCTGAAAACTAGAAATTATGGTGGTCTTCCTGATGAACTCTAGTTTTCTCCTAATGACTCCTGACGACTCCTAATGTTCCCAAGGTTCTCTGTAATAATTATTTTTGGTTACTTCTGAGCTTTCTTTGATTGACTCGTTGGAATCTTTGCCAACTTAGTTAATTTGCATGCTCCAATTGACTTTTGCATTAAATAAAAGGTATGCATTTATTGTAAGTATTATTTTTGAAATATTATTTTCTAACTTAGTTATTATGATGTGAAATTGAGTGAATGTTTTATGTATATAAATCTTCGCCCAGTAGTTATTAATGTTGTAATAAATATGTATTAATTATTGTAAAACCTAATGGAGAGATAAGATGTGACATTTAAATCACTTCTGCAATAAATTCAAGTAATAATGAGATCTTCATATCAAAGCCAATGAATTTGCTTATGTCAACACCACCGCCAACTTTGCAAATCATAATGTAAAGTACTGGGTGGTTGCATGCGAATTGTCCGGAGGGAATAAAGGGAAATTAATAACAGATGATTTGATGCGACGTGTGATTTTTGAAATTGTTGCATTTGACGTGTGATTTTTGAAATTGCTACATCTTGGTAAAGAAGCACCCATTTTTTGTTTTGCTTAAACAATTGTGACCACTATTTTCTCTATTGAAGTTGTAGAACTGAAAAAAAATTGCAGAACTAAAAAATGGGGAATAAGAGAAATTCACACCCTCAAAATTTTAGTTTGGATTTTGAAACAGAGAGACTACTCAGGGAAGCATGGTGGCTTGATTTTATTCAAATGTATGAGGGTTTCAAACTTGAATTAGTCAAGGAATTTGTTAGAAATTTTCATGTTAATGTTACCAGAGTAAAAGGGGAATTGATAGAGGTCACTCCTGCTATCATAAGTGAATTGTTTGGCATTCCAGCTAAAGGAGAGCCTTCCAATAAAGGGCATATTAGTTTTGAAGAATTGGTTTCAAATTTTCATAAAGAACCTAAAAGGTGACCCAAGATTCAGTGGCATAAAGTCAAAGAAGAATTACTCATAACAGCCTGGAGGAGACTTGGAAAACTGTTGTGATGTGGCTAATGAAATTATTCACTTGTGAAGGGAAATATGGTACAATCTTGGGGCCAGGCATGCAAATGCTAACACATGTAAGGTATGGTAATACTAGGCCTTCAACAAAAAATAACCTACCTACCTTTCTATTTTCTCAAATTTCCTCTATGATATCTAGGGTAAAATCTAGGGTTGTATTGTCCATAAGATATCATAACTTTTAATACATTTGATAATCAAGCACCATTTTATGATAAAAGAGTCTGGTAGGGAAGGATGGTTGGAATTTTTGTTGGATCCCACTAAGCATGGAAGAAAACCCAAGAAGGGGCCCATGACAAAAGGGATAAAAATGGAAAAAGGAGAATCTTCTAAAAAAGGGCCGAAACAGATAAAGAGGAGGCTACAAGAATCCATTAGGGAAACCCGTAGTAAGAAGAAAAAGAATGAGTCCAGAGAAGAAAACCATAATAATTCTAATACCCATGTCTCAACTCCTAAAATTTTACATGAGCAACCTACTAAGTCTCCTCAGGACACTTTAGGAGGCCATGAAAAAGTCTAGACCCATGTTCAGTCTCCTGAACATGTTGTAAGTCCGCATGAAGTTCCACTTTCAACTCCTAAAAGAACCCCTGTATTTGAAGCCCATAGCTCACCTCATGCCATGCAATCTCATCATGTTTCAATAAGGGATAGCTCTACTAAAAAATACATCATCAAACATAAGAAAAGGAAGCTCCTAAGAAATTCGAAGATGAGGAGGCCGAGTCTTCTTCTCCACATTTGTTGGTTTTTAAAAGAAGGAAGGGTAAAGAACCAGTGGTCGAACAAGCTAAATCTCTTCAAATGCAGGAAGGAGAGGAAATGGAGGAAGAATAAGAGATGGATAAAGCAATGAAAATGTCAAGAATACAAGAAAAATTAGAAGAAGAGAAAAGAATAATTCAATTTCTTGAAGAGAAACTAAAAAGAAAAGAAGAGGAATTGTAGCAATCTGTAAGTAAAGAAGAGAAAATGGAGAAAGAAATGGTACAAAAAGAAAGTATTTTACAAGGACAGTTAAACAGAATAGAAAAAGCCTTACAACAAGCTAATGCATAGGCATTAGCATGAGTAGAAGAAACAATAAGGTTAAGTGCAAAAGAAATACGAAGATTGAAGGTAAAATTGGAGCATAAAGAGAAGTAGTTAAGACAACAATAAAGTAAGTTACATTCTCATGAGGCTTCCACCTCATCTACTCCAAGGAGATACCTTTCTTTGACTACAATGAAATTGAAACAAAAAAACAATCGATTGAGAAGTCAAAATCAACAATTGGAAAAAGAAAGAAATGAAGCACATGAAAGATTTCAGCAAGTTGTAGAACTGTCCTTTGCAAATTTGTCTATGAGAAAACCATCAGGAATATATGCATTATTTTTAAGAGAAATATTTCTCCAATGGAGAATCAATCAACTCGTTCTCAGCCGATATTGGCATGGTGTGTTGGTTTAAAGGTGGCATTGTTGTTCTTTCCACCAAGGTTCAAACCCCCTTGGGGTGGTATTGTTGAATGGTTGTATTCTGGTTCATAGCTCCGATTCAAAAGCGTTTACCCTTTAAAAAAAATAAAAATCAACTGGTTCTCAAAAGAAAAACTGATGATGATGATGACATGAATTTCTTAAAGACTTTTATAGTAGTCATCCCACTATTCAGAACCAGATGTGTGAATATTTTCAGCATGGTTTTCTTCTTGGTCATTTTCCTCAATCCTTTCTGAATGTTTTTATTAGAGAGTTACAAATTAGATCTTTTGTATCATTGTTGCAGAATCAAGTTGAGTGGGAAAATCGGGTATCTGAGTACAATGATGCACAAATGAACTTAGGCATGCTTATGAGAGATGAGACCCCTTGGTCAAGGACTTTCAAAGCTAGATTCAAGTATTTTGTAATGTCACAGAATGTAGCACCATTTTACAGGATAAATCTATCTGAAGTATTCATGTTTTTAGAAATATTCAGGATCACCTTCTGCACAGGGCTTTAACTGCTACAAGAGAGAGGTTTTGTAGTATTCCAACACCATTAAGGAGAAGAGAACCCATCTCACCAAGAAAAAATACCTGGAGTCTCACTAGAGTGAGAACTTTGATTGATGTCATCGAAGAACAACTAGCCAATTGGATTGGGATGAGATTTAGACCACCCTTGATCATAATTCTCGCACCTACATTTGATGCATCACCACAATTCATAGGAGAGAGTTTGAGAGAATGGATGAAATAAATTGAAACATTGAATGGATATGCGCATCCTAGGACTTACATACAATATATGATGTAGGATGTTGATTTGGTTGACTTAATTACTGGGATGGTGAATAGAAAAAATAATTTACTAGATCCTCAACCATGAGGACATGGTTGACATTAGGAGGGGGAGAAATGATGAGTGCTCAAAATGACACTTTAATTGATCATTTTTTATGTTTACAAAGACTTTATTATGCTGTTAATTAACTATGTTGGTAGTAGATTATATACTTATATGTTTGCTTGTTTTATCTTATATTTAACTAATTTGAGGATATATTAGAAATGATATTTTGCATTAAATGTGTTGCTTTTTAATGATGTTAATGATGGAATGATTATGCAATTTGAAATATTTACTGTCATAATAGCATCCTATCTTTGAGAATTTCGTTTAGGTGATTAAATGCTTACTTCAAGTGGTGGATTTGTTAAAATTTTTGTTTAACATGGAGTCAATTGTGCTCCTAAAGGCTCCAGTTGGATACTGACTCATCATGATTTCGAATTGACTTCCTTAGTCGGTTTGGAAACTCCTTGTTCTAGCTATTATGAGGCAGAATTCCCTATGATACTTTCAGTTATGTTTTAGTTTTAGTTTTTCCACTTTGTATCTTGGCGGGCAGCACCATGATTTTTTATTCAAATAAATGGATATCCCTATAAATATCCATCCTTAGATTTAGTCTAGATTTAGATCATTCTTCACTGAATATTGTAAGGTTTGTAACACACAATTTTGTTCTACTCGCCTATTAGGGACAATTTGAATGCAAATCAGGAGTTAATTTGAATCACAGTGTTAAAGGTCCCACTAGAGGAAGAGCAGGGCCCACTCAACCAAAGGAGGTGACCTTTTGTTATGTTCTTTGATTCAATTAATTTATGTTCAATTTATATCAATTCAAAAGTGAAGATTGTTGATCTCTGTTTAATCATTGTTAGTAACTACAAATACTTGTACTCTTAGATTAAATTCATTGTGTTCTCAAGGTAATTCATTACGCTTTACTGAATATTAGCATTCATTTGTTTACTATGGATTTAATTGTTGTTCATAGGAAGTAGACTTAATAGTTATTTTTAAATGCATGCGGTTTTAATGGAGGAGGTAACGATGACTTATGGGAAGATAGAACTAAAGCTTGTTTGGAATTCATTCATGGAATTTAGTGTTATTGTTTTCTAGATTAATATTTATTTTCTTGCAAATGTAAATATATTCTCTTTTGCAAATGTAAATAGATTCTCTTTTCAAGTAAATTTCAATTATGAATTTTAGATTAAGAGTGAATTTGGTTATAGCTTACCTTTTCCATGAATCAATTACAATTAAGTCAGGTGAAGTCTGAACTAAGTTATTAGAGTCTGAATAATAATTAGTTAAGAAATAAGTTAGGATTAAGTCCTTAGAATTAGGTAGAAATTAGTCGTTAAGATACGCTCCTGAGAGCTCCTGAAGGAGTTAAACTAAAACCAAAAGTCACTATTTACAGTGCAAAATCCCCCCAATTTGTGGAGACATCCTTATCGCATATAGCTCTAAGACACACCCGGTTCAATATTTGAAATATTAAATGATGCAAGACGTGACATCAACATCCTTTCCCATCAAGCACATCTAATAGAGTTGAGATAGAGAAATTTAATAGAGATGACTTTGAGCTATGGAAGCTCAAGATGGAAGACATGCTTGTAGAACATGACTTGTGGATAGTTTTTTTAGAACTATGCCAATGGGAATGCAATAAGAAGATTGGGATCTAATGGATTAGAAGGCTAAGGGTCTGATAAGACTCTATTTAGCTAATTTAGTACTCATAAATGTTCATGAAGAGAAGACCATTGCACTTCTTTGGAAGAAACTTGCTCAAAATTATTAGGCTAAATCCTTGGTAAATAAGGTGTTCTTGTGAAAGAAGATGTATTCTTTGTTGATGGAGGAAGGAGGATCTGTCATAGATCACTTGAATGCATTCAACATGCTTGTTCCCCAATTGAACTTCATTGATGTGAAAATGGAGGAAGAGGATCATTACATGACTTTGCTATGCTCACTACCAATTTATTGGGACTACCTTATCATGGCCATTAGAAGTAACAGTACCACCTTTAAGATTGATGAAGTGGTTATGTCATTACTATTTGTTCAGAGATGTAGAGAAAATATTCTGAAGCAACTAAGGAAGATTTGGCAGTTTGAGAAAGAACGAAAGAAAAAGGAAAGGGGAGAGAGAGGTGAGATAGAGAGAAATAGAGAGGGAAGGGGAGAGAGAGAGAGAGAGAGTTAGATAAAGAGATGTGTTGGAATTGTGCCTTAGCTTACTGGCGTGACTAATGGAAGAAAATAATGACCTGTTGCTCTTTATCGACAAGACAATATGTTGTTGGCATGACCTCATATGGAGTCTTCAACCTTTCACCTAGCTCCATCGATGATACTCTGCATGGTTAGTGAGACCTCTCTCTTTTTATTCACGATGGTTTGAGCTTGTAGTGTTGGTGGCTTCCCTTCATTATCTCCATGTTGCAGGTTTTGGAAAATTCTGAACCTTCGATTAGAGGTTCTGAACTTTGGGTTTTTCCTGACTTGACAACTTTTCGGCAAGAGAGATCCCTTTATCAGTGTGAGTTCGTTCATTGTCTCACTGATAGACTGAAATTCCTTGTGGTGGTGTCGTCGGCGAGAGGTTGCATTATCGCCAGTACTTCGGGCAATGTCTCTGCGACATGCCAATGCTAAGTCATAAGACTCTTTGTCAGTGTGACTGCGGGTGGTTGATGAGACATTGTGAAATGTCTCATCGACATCCAGAATAAGTCTTGACAACTCTCATTGGTGAGACAGTGGGTGTTCACTATGATTTTGGAGGATATCTCTTCAACAAAGGATGTCACTCCAATTACCTATAGTGGGGACCACATGGATGGTAAAGTGGAGACGATGAGACCTGTGGAGATCGGTAGGAGATATTGAAATGTCTCCTCAATGGGATGATAAACCGATAGGTTTGAAATGATACAGCCGATATCGATGAGACCTTAGCAGATCGATAGGAGATGTTGAGATCTCTCATCGACAAGTTGAATTTGCTCGACAATGTATTGTGATATGCACGCATCGATGTGACTTGAGTAGATTAGCAAGAGATTGGAGTTTCTCTCTTCAACATGGATCGATATGGTAATTGCTATGTGACAGTTGGTATGCTGTTACGATTGGGAACTGAATTGGTATGTTTCCCATATGAGTCTGGTGATGCAGGTTGATTGTGATTTTCTCCTAGGAAAGAAAAAATCTATAATGTGTAATGCATTAGAATAGCAAAATGAGTTGAGTTGTGGGTCTAATATAGAGAACGAGATAGATCAAGTTTGTAATGTTGCCTGTATTGAGTGTCTGAATTGACATTTGAAAGGAAGAAACTGTAACTCTGTATGTGGACCTTTTTTTCACTGTAGTACAAATATTTTTTTCTTGGTGTGG
This sequence comes from Sequoia sempervirens, assembly GCA_007258455.2. Lineage (NCBI taxonomy): Eukaryota > Viridiplantae > Streptophyta > Pinopsida > Cupressales > Cupressaceae > Sequoia > Sequoia sempervirens. The sequence continues at coordinate 240,163,442 of VDFB02193867.1, read as the reverse complement.
TGGGTTTTTCTTCGAAAATGGTTTTCCCATGTTAAATCTGGTATCTATTCTAAATTGTGTGAAATTTGTTCTTATTTGTTTCCTAGTAATGTGCATATTTAATGAACTGTAATTTGAAATTTGAACCTTAAGTCTACATTCTCCTTTTAGAATTAGCATTAGGAAAGTGATTATGCACCTCTACTTTCCTTACAAGTGGTATCAGAGCCTGGCTAGTTGTGTTATCCTTATGGGTTAGGTGGGTTTTTTGTGCCAATTCTGAAGTGGGAGTCTTGTAGAGGAGCCTAGTAATTTCATTTGTAGATTAAGATGGCAAGCACATTAGAGAAGATTGAAATTGAGAAATTCAATGGTGGAAATTTTGAGTTGTGGAAACTCAAAATGGAAGATCTGCTGGTTGATAGAGATCTCTAGATTGTTGTGTTTGGAATGAAACCTTCAGGCATGAAGCAAGAAGATTGGGATCTCACAGATAGAAAAACAAAAGGGTTGATAAGACTCTATTTAGCAAACTCTATTCTCCTGAATGTTCATGAAGAGAAGTCTACATCTTCTTTGTGGGAGAAGCTTGGTGACATTTATCAGGGCAAGTCCTTGGTGAATAAGATTTTTCTTAAGGAAGAAGCTATACTCTTTGAAGATGGAGGAAGGGGCATATGTGGCTGATCATCTGAATATGTTCAATATGCTCATTGCTTAGTTAACATCGGTAGGTGTAAAGATAGATGATGAGGATCATTATATGCTCTTGTTGTGTTCTTCTCCCGACTCTTGGGATAATTTAATGATGGCGATTGGGAGCACGACAACCACTTTCAAGATGGAAGATGTGGTTGCTTCATTGCTATCAGAAGGGATGTGAAGGAAATCTTCTGAGATGGCAAAGGAGGCCCTTGTTGTTCAAGGCAGATTGAAGGAGAAAGGCGAGAAGAAGGAAAAGAAGTTAAGAGAAAAATATAAAGGGAGATCAAAGTCTCCTGGCAAGAATTCCAAGGTGAAATACTAGAATTGTGGGCATCTTGGTCATGTCCGTAAGGATTACAAAGAGGAGAAAAAGAAGAAGAAGAAAAAAAAGTCTTCGAATAATGATTCTTCTCAGAACTTTGCAGATGCCTTCATTGCATACTTGGCAACTCAGGCATCATATGATGTCTAGTTGATTTACTCAGGTGCATCTTTTCACATGATATCTCACAGAGATTTCTTTACAAAATACAAAAAGTATGTTGGTGGAAAGGTGTATCTGGAAAGTGACTCATCTTTGGAAATTTTGGCTGTGGAAGAATTAGAATTCAATTTCCTGATGGAAGGATCAAAGGGATTGATGGTGTAATGCATATACCAGGTCTGGCTCAAAATTTACTGTCTGTAAGCAAGCTAAATGATGCTGGCGTACAAGTTTCTTTTTTGAATGGTGGTTGTAAAATGACAAGAGTCTCAATGGTGCTAGCTAGGGGTGCTCGAATTGGTACTCTATACAAGTTGGATGCACATGCAGTTCAATGCAATAGTGTCTCTAAAAATTCAAGCAAGGAAGCTCAAGTAAAGAAGAAGAGTGAAGTTCCTCTGGAGGCAAATTATTTGGAGGTGAAACTTCCTGCAGAAAAGACCATGCTCTGGCATCAAAGGCTCAACCACATTGGTGAGAAAGGCTTAAAAGCTTTGAAAAACAAAAACATGGTTGAAGGGCTTGATGATTGTAACCTTGAGTTGAATTTTTGTGAACATTGTATATATGGAAAACAACATTTTGTTTCATTTTATTCTAGTCCTCATAAATCTTCCGGTGTTTTGGATTATATTCACTCTAATGTTTTCAGTCCAGTAAATGTTCCTTCGTTATCGAAATCAAGATACTATGTTTCTTTTATTGATGATTATTCGAGAAGAGGATTTGTGTACTTTCTAAAAAGTAAATCAAAAGTGTTCAGTCGATTTAAAGAGTTTAAAAACTTGGTAGAAAATTAGAATGGTAGAAAAATTAAATGCTTAAGGATAGATAATAGCGGTGATTTTTGTTCTGTAGATTTTGAAAGGTATTGCAAAGACCATGGAATAAAGAGGCATAAAACAACACCTTATACTCCACAACAAAATGGAGTTAGGTTGAACAAAACGCTAATGGAAAAGGTGAGAAGCATGTTGAGCAATGCTGGTTTGGAGCAGAAGTACAGGGCTGAGGCTATGGCAACAAAATGTTATTTATCAAATCGATCTCCCTCTTCGACACTTCTTGATAAAACGCCTATGGAAGCTTGGTCTGGTAAGAATCCCTCTTTAAGACATGTTAGAGTCTTTGGTTGTGAAGCATATGTTCATGTGCTGAATGAGAAAAGATTTAAGCTGGAGAATAAAGTTGAAAAATGTATCTTCATTGGCTATGGCATTGGTGTGAAAGTATACAAGCTTTGGAATCCAGTGACTGAAAAGGTTGTATACAAAAGAAGTGTAGTTTTTCATGAGCTGAGACCTTCTTTAGTGGATCTGCAGTCAGAGATGAAATAAGTAAACAAATAAAAAGTAGTTAAAATTCCTCAAACTCCAGATAAAGAGGAACTACAAAGTGTACCTGAAATTGAGGAGAGTTCTAGCAGCTTTGAGAGTTTTGATGGAGAAGAACCACAACCTTAGCCTCAACCTTTGAGGAGGTCTACATGTGAAAGGCGACAACCTAAAAGGTATGGTTTTTCCATGTTGGATGTAAATTGTGCCTATGCTTTAATTACAAGCACTGATGTGCCTAGGATTGTGAAGGAGGCAGTTGAAATGTCTGATTCAAATTCTTGGTTGGAAGCCATGAATGAGGAAATGGCGTCACTAAAAAAGAATGCAACCTGGGATTTGGTGCCCTTTCTTGAAGGTATAAAGCCTGTTGGCTGTAAATGGGTATTTAAGAAGAAAATTGGTCTAGATAGTAGTGTGGAAAAGTATAAAGCTAGGTTTTTTGCAAAAGGTTATTCCCAGGTAGAGGGAATTGATTATGGAGAATTTTTTTCTCCTGTGGCTAAGTTGACATCTATCAGATTTTTTTTGTCACTTGCAACAATGTATGAATTAGAGATTGAACAGATGGATGTGAAGACAACATTTATTCATGGAGATCTTGAAGAAGAAATTTATATGTCCTAGCCTGAGCACTTTGTGGAAAAAGGTAAAGAAAATTTGGTTTGCAAGTTAAAGAAATATCTATATGGTTTAAGACAATCACCTAGAATGTGGTACCAGAAGTTTGACACGTTTGTGTTGTCATTGGGATTTGTAAGATCAAAATATGATAATTGTGTGTACTTCAAAATTGAAAATGATTGAGTGCTTATTATTTCCCTATATGTTGATGACATGTTGTTCATAGGAAATAGTAAGACTATGATTTCCAATCTAAAATCTCAGTTGTCTACAAAGTTCAAAATGAAAGATCTTGGTGCAACAAGGTATATTCTGGGGATGGAAATAAAAAGTGATAGAGGAAGTAGAAATATTTGTCTCATCCAGAGTAAGTATATCAATACTATCCTAGAGAGATTTGATATGACTGATTGCGAACAACTAGTTGTTCCAGTGTTGTAGGGGATAAAGCTATCTGTTGAATATTTTCCAAAATATCCTACTGAGATGGAGGACATGACCAGAGTGCCTTATGCAAGTGCAGTTGGAAACTTAATGTATGCAATAGTCTGTACAAGGCCAAACATTTACCAAGCAATGGGAGTACTTAGCCAATTTATGGAAAATCCAGGAAGACCGCATTGGGATGTTGTGAAAAGAGTCTTTAGATATCTGAAAGGTACCTCTCAGTACACTTTGTGCTATCATGGTAACTCGGTTGGGTCACAAAGATCCATCAACATTCAAGGTTATGCAGATTCTAATTGGGCAAGGGACATTGATAGCAGAAGATCCACCAGTGGATACATCTTCACGTTGAATGGTGGTGCAATTAGTTGGATGAACAAGTGGCAAGTTGTAGTCGCTTTATCTACTATGGAAGCAAAATATATGGCAGAAACACATGCTTGTAAAGAAGCTATTTGGCTTAGATGTTTGTGTTGTGATATTGGGTTCAATGTAGGGAAAATTATCATTTGCTATGACAGTCAGAGTGCTATCTGTTTGGCAAAAAATCCAACTTTCCATGCCAGGATGAAACATATTGATGTGCAATATCATTTTGTATGGGATATGGTGGAGGATGGAAAGGTTAGTCTTGAGAAGGTGGATACTCTAGAAAATGTTGTAGATGCGTTAACGAAACCAGTGAGCACAGACAAATTTAGGTGGTGTGCCAGTTCGATGGGCCTTGGGGCCTATGACATTTAGTAATCTCAATTTTGAGAAGCCAGTAAGCCTTCGTCAAGTGGGAGCATGTTGGAATTGTGCCTCAACTTACTAGTGTGAATAATGGCAGCAAACAATGATCAGTTGGTCTTTATCGGCAAGACAGTACATTGTCAGCATGACCTCATATGGAGTCTTCAACATTTCACCTAGCTCCATTGATGAGACTCTGTGTGGTTGGCGAGACCTCTCTCTGTCTTCACAATGGTCTGAGCTTGTGGTGTTGGTAGCTTTCCTTCATTATCACCATGTTGCGGGTTTTGGAAAATTCCTAACCTCCGATTGGATGTTTTGAAGTTCGGGCTTTCCTGACTTGGCGGCTTGTCAGAAAGAGATCCTTCTATCAGCGTGAGTTCATTCATTGTCTCACCGACAAACCAAAATTCCCTGTGGTGGCATCGTCGGTGAGAGGTTGCACTATTTCCAAGACTTCAAGCAGTGTCTCCTCGACATGTCAATGCTAAGTTGTAAGACTCTTGTCGGTGTGACTGTGGGTGGTCGATGAGACATTTTGAAATTTCTCATTGACATCCAAAATAATTCTTGACAGCTCTCATCGGTGAGACATTGGGTGTTCACTGTAACTTTGGAAGATGTCTCTTCGACAAAGGATGTCACTCTAATGACCTGTAGTGGAGACCACACAGATGGTAAAGTAGACGTCAACGAGACCTATGGAGATCGGTAGGAGATATTGAAATGTCTCCTCGATGGGATGATAAACCGATAGGTTTTGAAATGATATAGTCGATATCGATGAGACCTTAGCAGATTGGTAGGAGATGTTGAGATCTCTCATCGACACGTTGAATTTGATCAACAGTGTATTGTGACATGCATGCATCGGTGTGACTCGAGTAGATCGGCAAGATATTGGAGTTTGTCTCTTTGACATGGATCGATATGGTAACTGTTGTGTGATGGTTGGTCTACTCTTACGATTGAGAATTGAATTGGTATGTGTAATGCATTGGAATAGCGAAGTGAATTGAGTTGTGGATCTGAGATAGAGAATGAGATAGATCAATTTTGTAATGTTTCCTGTATTAAGTGTCTAAATTGACATCTGAAAGGAAGAAACTGTAACTCTGTATGTGGAACATTTTTTCACTATAATACAAAGATTTTTTTCTTGGTGTGGTGGGTTTTTCTCTCGAAAGGGTTTTCCCACGTTAAATCTGGTGTCTATTATGTGTTGTGTGAAATATGTTCTTATCTGTTTCTTGGTAATGTGCATCTTTAATGAATTGTAATTTGAAATTTGAACATTAAGTTTGCATTCTCTTCTTAGAATTAGCATTAGGAAAGTGTTTTCTTACCTCTACTTTCCTTACAAGATGAAGATAGTGAGAGAGAGGTCTAGAGCATAAGAGATGAACAATGAGTGAGATAGAGAAAGAGAGAGAGAGAGAGAGAGAAAGATGATACAACTTGTTGATTACTAAAATTTGACCTCCTGATTATTGAAACTTGACATGCTAATTATTAAAATTTAATTGTCTGAAGATTATAAGATTTTTCAAAAATTAGAATTTTCATTATAACTCCAAGAGATCCGAAACAACTCTCAAACATGTCCTAAAACTATATACATGAAATATAACTTATAGTATAAGAAAGTAAATTTTCATATGTAAATGTTAATTTCATGTATATGAAAGAGAAAGATATGCACAAAGAAAAAATAAATAATTGAAAAAATGCATTCTAAAAATTCATCATTCACATCTGGTGAGCACCAAATGATGCACTTCCATTTAGCGAGTGCCAAATGGGTTGCATTGGGAAATACAAACCCCTTGGGTTGGATTTACCTTGGGCATCCAACCCAAAGGGTTGGATGACCATTTCATACCAAAGACATGATTTTTTTAAAGGGTGACAAACTTTCACACATTTTTGGTCGTGTTCTCCATCAGGTTTGTATGTGTTTCAATGCAAATTTATAAAAAGATGATGTTAAACTCTCTCTTAGCTATCTAACCATATATTTTTTTTACATTTTTATTATGGGTGATCCCACAATATTGGTTTACAATTTTTGGCCAAACTGGACATTGAACTGATTTTTTTTAACTAAATCTTCACTTTCAAGCACCTATAGCTACTAAACCATGAGGACTTTGAAGATGATGCGAACTAGTGATTTGTGGCATTTTGGTTATAGATTCTAAATATATATATATATTTTAAATTTTTTGAATCAGATTGCATTTCCTTTTCAATCTCCTTCAAAAACTAGTTTTTGTCAGTAAACACCATTTTTAAGGAGTGATGCTCACTGTAAACAACATAACTTTTTTTCTATGAAGGATAAAATTCTATTTTTTTTAATTTAGCTTTGTAACTACGATATCTAACAAGTTCATTTGGTTTCATAGTTTTTTATTGAATATTTTTTCTTAATCGTTTTGAATTCAAACCAATTATAATTCAGACATAGGCGGGTCGTAAACAACATAACTTTTTTTGTATGTATAGATTTTTTTTACCGGATCAAGGACATCAATACCTAGCCCGAACATATTTTTTGGATTTTTTTTGATAATCTACTATTTTTCCACATGTATAGAACATAGAGCTTGATTTTTGGTAAAAACCCTATATTTAATTAAACTAAAAAATAAAATATATAATAAAACCAAAATATGGGTATGTGCAAGATCATGATGGGCCAAAAGTGGTAATATGATGGGTATTTGTAGGCTATGTGGCTGAAGACTTTTTTTACCCAAAATTGATGAAATGAAAAGGGTTTTTAAAGGAGATTCTCAGCTTTCCACCCATATAAATTATTCTTTACTTTGAATTTAATAAATAATTATTATTCATTTTCTATTTGAATTACGACTAAAGTCTTGTTTTATAGGTTGATTGAAAAACATCTATAGCTTTCAAACGGTATCACATTTTTTGAATCTAAAACATGCATCACATTCTATGCTTTGCATACTATAGGATTAAAAAAAGAAAAAATGAATTTCATGAAGTTTTGACCAAGTTAAGGTGGTCAGACATACGAGTTTTTATATTTTTTAAAATTTGTAATAAAAAAATCATAATTAATTATTTACTAGGAAAAAAATTATAAAAAAATATGCATCACATCCAGACATGAGTCCTCTACTTATGTATAAAATCTTATAAAAACATATTAGCATTTTATTATGGTTAGGGTGGTTAGACAGATACCTACTTCTTATTTTTTCCTTGAAATTTAAGTACTACTACATCGAAATTTCAAAATTTTCACCAAATAGATTTATTTATTTTTTAAATAAAATTTGTAGATTAGAAACTACATTCAATTTTCTACAGATTCTATTCTTACATATTTTTGAAATAATATAGATAACTTATTCAAATTTTTATGTCAAGTTGCCTAACTCTAATTTTTCTGAATTTTTTGTCACTTAAGGGCCTATTTTTTCCATGATGATCCTACACATACCCATATATTAAAATTATATTCGATGGATAGCTCATTTTGAGGACTACCGTCATCCAGTCAAGGGTCTATGAAGTTTCCTCCATTTTCATCCTCAACTCGAGCTTCAAAAGGCATTTTTTTGTAAAAATTTGGTGCAAGAAGGGGAGAAGGGGAAAAAGGGGGGTTTTGCTGGAACCCCCCTTTGAGCAAACCCCCCTTGACCTTTTGAGTGAAGGGGGGTTCTCTCAAAGGGGGGTTCAAGCAAATCCTCCTTTATTCAAAATTTTCCTTTTTTTGCATTCTATAAAATGTGCAAAAGTGGGTCCCATCATTAAAGAGGGTTCACTCGAAGGGGGGTTTGAGCAAAGCCCCCTTCGGGTAAACCCCTCAAAACCCAAAATTTTCTTCATGGGTGTGCTTTTTTCAAATTTTCTTACTCAATGGAACTGTAAACCAATTTTATGGGATCACCCTTATGTTATTAAGGTTTTCACCTTTAAGTTCTTTTGTCAGTGTCTCTATTTTTTGTCAAAAACCAGCATGTGCTAGTTTGGGTTTAGTTTTTTACTCGTTCATTGAATTTTGAAACAAATTACATTCTTAGAAAGTAGACTCCATTCTACACGTATTGAAAAAAAAAAGATTTTTGATTAGTTTTCAAATTTTTTAGGGGGGGAGTGCACTCAAATATTTGCTTTTCAGGATGTTTCCACTTCAAAAATTAGTAAAATATTGTATATTCATTAAAAAAATTAGCCAAAAAAATAGTATAAACTACATGGTTAGCTAATTTTTCATTGAAGCAATTTTTGAAATTCTAAAAAACTGTTAACATTTTAGGGGAAGCACAACATATGCTATTCTATTTTTTGGATAAATTAGGACCACTTTGTGTGCTCCCCCTTTTTCAAACTCTTAATCTTCACTATTTTAAAAAAATTAGTAGTTTAGAAAGTAGATTTAGAGCACTACAACTCTTGTTCTTGTTGCGTCTTCAAATTTCGAGCATAACTATCTTCATTTTCTCATCAAACATCAAACTTTGCTGATTTTAGAAAAAAAGTGGTATCTCAAGAGCCATTTTTGTGTCACAACTTGGTGCACATATCCAACCTTGAATTATCTACTTCCTCTCCTTCTTGGGCAATCTCTTCCACATATGAAATATTTTTATGGCCATCCAAGGACTTTTGATCGAATGAACCTTCAAAGGAAGGTCTTGGAAATAATCTTTCCATCTTAGGACTCAATTTTTTTCAAAATTTTTAGTTTCAAACCTTTGGTTGGACCTTCAAATGGAATCAAATGGATGAGATGATTTACAATATTGTATCAATAAAAAATATCCAATGAGTAAAATAATAAATATATCTAATTTGATTGTTATATTTATTTTTATTTTCTAGTGAACATAGGTTTTGTAGCAATCATCAAGGTCTCTATTCCAGACACATGAAAAAATAATAATCTTTTTTTTCTGAAAAAATATCTACGTGTTAGGTATTAATGTCCTTATTTCAACAATTTTCTTTGTAATTTAGATACAAAAAAATGTTGTATGGGAGTAACTCATGTCTAAATTATAGTTATTATCATTCAAAAATTTATGTTAGAAAATGCAACAAAAAATAATGAAAATAATATATGTGCACTAGATTTAGTGATATGATTCTATGATTAAAAATTTATAATTTTACCCTTTCTACAATTTTTTTTATGTTGTATCATGGAAGTAACACCACTTTTAAAAAATACTTTTGACTATAAAAAAAGTTATTAAAAGTTACATACAAAAATTCACAAATTATTTCTTAAAATTTAGAAAAGATATATATTTATAATCTACAAGTGAAATCTAAAAAATCACTAGTTCACATAATCTTCAATCAAATTCTTAACAATTTAGATGCTATAGGTGTTAGAATGTGGAAATTTAGTTTAAAATGTTGATCTTAGTGTCCCACTTTGACCAAAAAGTGGGACACACTATTGTGGGATCACACCTAAGTATAAAAAAATAGATACATGGTCCCAACCATACACAAAACAATACCATTTCTAGCTATATAAATAAATCAAGGAATTCCCTAAAATAGATACAAAACTAAATGAAAATTTTCACCATTATTAAGATAACATGCCTTTTTAGTGTGAGATTTAAATGCAAAACAACTAGATATTTATCTCATATTACCAACAATATTTAAATAGCTATATAGTTTATCTCATGTTGCGAGCAATATTTTATAGCTACCTAAAATATCTCTAGTTAGGAAGTTATTGGGAAATTCTCTCTCTAGAAAGCAATGGCCCAACTTCTTATAGAGGAAATGATACAATGGTAACTTTTATGGATAAGACAAAACCATCTTAGAATCATAAATATAGCCCATATCCTTCCTTAAATTCTAAATCCAATTTATTTTTCATAGTTGCGCAAGATTGATCTAGTTATATGCTTCTTAGTATTTATCAAACAATTGCAACCTTGTTCATTTTATCATTGAGTAGAATATTAGTGTCTTTGATGTCTCTATGATAAATTGTACATTGTGATAGAGGTAACACATGGATCAATATTATAACCATCTACCATACATTGCAATGACCTTGGTTCCCACATCAAATGATGTGCTTGAAGGCTCTCCTTCTCAAAGATAAGCTCATCAAGTTTATGTTTAGAGATTGAAATGCTCTAGTGGAAAAGCTTGTGGCCCTTATTATATAACAGGAAATATAGAAGAATTTGATAAAACTTTATTCTTGTGACCTTCATATTTGGGTTGATAGTGTCACTAAACTCAAAATCCTTACTCCATTAAGTTTCATGTGTCATTTATATTTGAGGTTTATTTATCCTTCTTATTTAAAAATAAATTGAATCAATTTTATTTAGATTTAATATGATTTGTGTTGTGGAAAATTTAAGAGCACTCTTGATTTAGAGGGGTGGTATATTATTAAAGGTTTTAGATGCTTATCATGATTATGTGCACAAATATGGGAGACCAAAAAGTGGTGATTTTTTATCTATGTTTCCTATAATCCAAGACTAATATAACATGCTCACTTTATGGCTTGGTATAGATGTGGTCTATACCAATCCATAACGTGAGTGTGTTATAACATTCTCACTTTATGGCTTGGTATAGACTTGGTCTATACCAATCCATAACGTGAGCGTGTTATAACATTCTCAAATTTTTCTTTCATAAAGTTAAAAAAGTAATGTTTTACAAAATATGAGCAAATTGTAATGCACTCACATTTTAACTTGCTTTGGAAACTACAAACCCTTAGGTTTGGACTTGCATGCCAATGCTACCCAAAGACATGTTTTTATGTAAAACATAGAAAAATACCTAAATATTTAGAATTCTCTCCATCAAGTTTGCATTTTTTTTATATTGATCTAAAAATATGCCACAATAATGTTGAGCTCTAGCTTACCTTTCTAACCATGTATTTTTTATATATTTTGAATACATTGAGATTTTGATCTTCAATTTCTTTTGCTAGTGTCTTCCTTTTTCTCAAAGACCTATGTGTAATATTTTTATGCCATTTATTAAATTTGAAACAAATTATATTTTCACCTTCTAGATTCTATTTTATACACATTCAATTAATTTTTTTTATCAATTTAAAAAAATCAAGGGGGATTACGATCAAATTTTTCTTTTTCAAGATGTGTCCACTTTAAAAACTAATAAAAAATTATATATTTATCAAAAAATAAGGTGAAAATTCAAGCATAAAATATGTTAAATTTAGCTTCTTTTCCATCAACATTATTTATAAAATAATTTTAAAAACTTAACATTTAAGGGGGAGCACATTGAATGCTATGTTATAATTTTTTTGACAAAAATAGGAGCAATTTGTGTGCTCCTATTTGAACCTCTTAATCTCCATCATTTAAAAATAGAAATTGTAGTTTAGAAACTAATTTTGAACACTACAAATCTTATTTTTATCATATATTCAAATTTTGAGTGTGGCTATCTTCAATTTATCATCCAAGATCAGTTTTTACTAATTTGAAAAAATATAGCCTCTTTTGAGCTCCTTTTGGTCCCCCATTACCATGCACATGCTCTCATCTATTATTTTAAAAAGTATCATATATTAAATTTTACTATGATTTTTTAATTTTGGTGAAGAACCTACATCCACGTTCAATTCTATTTCTCATTCAAATATTCTCAAGTAAAATGATTCTCTATTAAATATACCTCAAATCAACTTATTATATAATGCATTGAAAAACTTTAATGGCATTGAAGCTTCAAAAATTTCATGATGAGTAAATATAGTAATTTTTCATTTTGTATTCATTCTTAGTAACCATTTTTCCATTCTTAAAGTGAAGATAAACAAGCTTAAATTATCTATTTAGACAAAAACAACATTAAAGGTAATAGTTGGTCTTGTTGAGAAAGGGATGAAATTTAATAGTTGTGTAACACTCCACCTTTAATTTAGATCTCTTTGCAAGAATTTATCATTAAAATCCTATCCTTGAGGTAAAAGACATATAGGTAATTCAAATAGTTTGTCTGTCTATACACATTATGTGAAACATTATTGCAAGAGGATGTGAAACATCAAATCAAGATAGGATCTCCATCACAATCTCCACAATCTTGTAACCCACAAACCAAATATCTAGGGGCGAACCTTGCTCTACCTACTTCACTACTTTAAATTTTCATCCACAATGATGTTCCTTTTAAATATTTTATGCAAAATCCTCTATCCTCTACCCTCTTAGGAGAAATAAAGGGGACAAAGGATAAGTTTATATCTATCTTTGTGGAAGCCAAATTATCATACAAAAGTGTCTTCTTATTTCTCTCTTTGATCTAATCTATCAATCCAAAAATCCTATCATCAGTAATCTATTCTCCTTTTTTTATATTATTTTCTTGTATCAATGAAGAAAACCATTAATTTTTCATTGATAAATAAATGAGAATATTATAGGCATAACTCCCTTGTATTGCCTAATGATTTTTACAATTTTGTGATTATTTTTCATTATGGCTTTCTTAAATGTTTTGCAGGATGGATTGCGTGATAATAATGATTATATTTGATTTTACCTCTACCTAACTACTACAACTTTACTCCAACAAGGGCTTACATTATTTTATAGTTTTAATTAATTAATTTACTAAATATATTTTTATAAAATTGTGATGTATTTATCATATACAGGCTCTATTTCTTTAGAAATTGATGAACTACAAAAATAGCATTAATTAAATTAAGAACGATTTATAAAGATATTGTTGTCATTAATTAAATTATTAAATTTACTTTATTTTTACAAAAAGATCTTTAATTATGCCTGTTGATGGTGATTTTGGCACCACAACAATGCAAGCAGAATATTGCTACTCTGCTTCTCCTGAAAGAGAAAGGCAATGCATGGATGCCTTAGCTCCCAAGGTCTTTGTATTTGGGTCTCAACTGTGCTGATGTTACTCAATGGTCAATGCAACATTAATATTCAAGGGGCCTGCTGGTATGAGCTTCTGGATTGTTCTAAGATCAAACATGAAATGAAACCTAATTTAACAGGGGTTTTAAAGAAACAACAAAAGATAGATTAGGGTTTGGAATAGAAAAAGAACAATAGTTCATCTAATCTTAACCAGACTTGTTAACTTCAAGGAATTATAAACTAAAACTGTAGAACGAGATAAGCTTGTGATTGACACACAACCTCTTTCATTCACAGTGCTAATTCGCATAACAGATTTTAATTACCATTTAAATAAAACACAAATAACCTTTCATTCCTTAAAGACTTCACAAATCAAATGATCAAATTAAGACAAATATCATTCAGGAACACAACATGAAGTAGATTAAACTCTTATTATTTCTACTATTATCAAAACAAATAAACAATATTTACAAAGCTGGCACAATCACCAGTGTACAGAGAATCTAAGTCTCTAGATTGTTTCCAACTACACTAAAAGAACTTAGCAAATGCATTACAGTTTGTACTAAAATCTTACTGCTACCCAAAAAGACAAAGAGAAGCTCTTATTACTCAGAATCAAGATGCAACTCTCTCCTTCTATTAACTAACTAACTCTTAACAATTCTAACTGTAAAAGGCCCTCAGTCTAAAAGTTCTTCAAATCTCTAGAAGTTCTAATCCCTCACCGTCTAAACATAGAAATGCTTACACTAAAAAGTTCTCACATTAAAAGTTCTAACCTTTACAAAGAGGAAAGAATGCCTTATATACAGAATGTTACAAAGAGAATGTGTTGTCCCTTGCGCTAGGGTTTACAAAATATATGCACCCAGGAGAGTCAGCTCTCAAATCTTTATGAGGAAATTCAAAACCGCATTCAATGAGAAGCCTTGTTGTCCATGCTGATGAAAGGTTTCTGGAAAAAAGATCTGTAGATCTTTTGCTGCTGTAGCATTAATTCTTCTATCTTTGTGTCCTCCTTCTAGCTCTGTTGGGGCCGCCTTGAATGCTCTAGGATATCTACATTAATATTGATCTGCCTCTACCAGCAGTGATCACCATAGGTGTCCCTCTGAGTCATGGCTTGTTTTGTCACTCAGCCTCCTTCTGTATCAGGACCTCTCCATTCGTTGACTGTCTTCTGGAAATGCCATTGAGCCTCCTATAGATCTAAACATAGTCGCCCGAGCTGATTCATTGTCCACTATTCTCAGAAAGAATCCATCTGGTTGCACTCAGTTAGTCCCCTCTGATTGGACGATCAGCTGCCACGCCGGATTTTGAGCAGTCAAGAGTGGTCTGACCTAAATTGTAGGTCGGTGAGACACCATCGGTGTCTCCTCGATGCGATTTCGTCTTACAACAGGCATCGGCATAGCATGAGTCAATCGATGAGACGTTTCGACGGGCTCAGAAGTCACATCGAGCTCTTTTCCTATCACCAAGACCTCATTTCATCGATAGGATGTCACAATGATGGTATCCCCCGCTCTGGCTCAAAGTGCATTTTCCTTTCAGCAAGACCCCTTGATTGGCCCAAGGTCATGGAGATCCCCCATGGTTATACCGATATATACTTTCATTTGTGAACCTGCCGCTATCAACAAGACTTTAGCATATCGACAAGACCACATGGCGAAGTCCTCATTTTCCTTTGGAGTCTCCTTGACATCCTCCTATTTTCCTCAAGCCAGCCTTTCTGTTTCGATGTGACCCTCGCCCCTCACGAAGACCATGCGGTGAAAGCATGGACCCTTTGTCGATGCCGCTTCACTTTGTGTCGGTGAGACCTACCTTCTTCACTGAGACTTCTTAGCGAGCTCCTTATGTCATATCGAAGACTGATCCTTTGGTAAGACCTTTCATTTTGGGTAGACCTCTGACATAGTCACAGCGAGATGAATTCCTGCGTAGCATGCGCTTCATGTTTCGGTGAGACATTTCTCCGTTTGACGAGACCTCATAGTGAGCCCAGATCACTATGCCGATGCCGCCCTTGTCGCCATGACCTCACCCCTTCAGCCAGACATTATGCCAAAGGGATCACCTTTGGCAATCTTTTCATTTCACTGAGACCCTTCTGTAGTCATGCCGACATGGGCTCTTTTGCTTCCCATGCGTCACTGTAGCGTTCTCTAGTCGGGGAGATGTCCTGCAGACATCTCATGTCTCGGCGAAAGCTTTACTAGTTCACCCTTTTGTCACGGTGACATCTCTATTCTCTCGTCGAAGACCACTGATGGACTCCCCCTCACTGTATCGGTGTGACTTCCCTTCCTCGCTAAGACCTTTGATCGAAGGCATGATCCTTCGCCGAGCTTCATTTCTCTTTTGGTGGGGTCCCCTTTTTCTATTGGTAAGACATCACACGGTCGGTGAGACCTCATAGCGCATATCTTTCCTCTACCCGAAGGGACATTCTATCGGCATGACCCCTCATAGTCACCAAGACCTTTGGCAAAGAAAAAATCCTTTGTCAAGCCCTCCTGTTTCAGTGAGACATCCACCGTTCGGCGAGACCTTCCGCCGACTTCATACCTCTTGGCGAGCTTCCTTTGTGTCGCCGAGACCTTTCTTGTTCGCCGAGACTTCTTGGCGAGGCTATCCTACTTTGATGATACACGGACCCTCCCATCGGTGAGACTCTGAACGTTCAGTGAGAGATTATACCAAACCCAGAATCCTTGGGCGAAGGCCCCTTTCATGTCGGCGAGACATGCTGATTCTCTTACTGAAGGCATATAGATGGAATCCCCTCACGCCATGTCACTGTGACCGAAGCTGCTCAATGAGACGCCACCCTGAAGTAATTGAGTCTTGTCGAAGTGCATTTGCTTTGTTGGCGGTTGGCAAGACATGGAGACTTTGCCAAGACCATATGCTGATGAAGATGACTCCGCCGAAGTGTGTGCTTGTGGTGGGGTAGTCAGTGAAACCTTAGGGATTCGCCGAGACATCTCGGTGAAGAGAGAACATCTGCCAAAAGTGCATGCCTTGTGCCGTCAGTTGGTGAGACCCAAAGATCTTGCCAAGACATCTCTCCGAAGGAAACCCCTCATGCTGATAGGAAACTCATGTCGCCGGGACGCTGACCCTTGTCTTGCCGATGGATCTTGCATATGATTTTTGATCATTGTGACATCTCTGGGGTCTTGCCGATAGGCAACAAAAATGCAACTTTGAACCAAATGAACCATAGGTCGAGGAGACCATGATAATCCTACGCTGATAAGATGCACAATGGGGAGTGTTTCGATTCTTTGGATTTCGCATAGTCAAAGTCCAACCACCAGTCGGTAAGAGTCTAGAAAAGTCTTGCCGACTCTTTTGCCTTAACTGATTTTCATAACCAACTGGATTGAGGACAGCCTTCCCAGTGGACTCACTTGAGAAATATCATGTGTGTGTGGCATGTTCCTGCAAAATAGATGCTTCCATTAGTCATTAGAAGGACATAAGATACCTTATCATAAGATACACTTTAACTTGTGATTACTTCATTGAACACTTAGCAAGAAGGGAACCAAATTAAGCTGAAACAGAACCAAAGTTAACAAAACCAGAAAAGAAACCCAGGCAGAAGTCAAAAAGCAACCCAAGAGCAAGGCAAATGACCCAAAACAAAGAAACCAAAAGAGAAGGGGGACCCATTTTGATCCAGATCAAAGTGGGGTGGTTATGCAAGGCATAACAATGCCAAGAGGCATATTACAATGACATCCATCAAAAAGAAAAATTCAATGTAAGGAAAAACGCTTTAGTTTGAATTTGACGTTAAATGACATGTAGCTAGCATAACTACATTCATTGTATGTAGACATTTTTTCAAACAAATTTAAAGTAGATTTAAAATAGATTTAAAAGCGGTTTAAATTGATTTGATATCTTATTCACTTTAAAATGCTTATTTTTTATATCATAATCAATTTTATAATGATTTCATTTTTATTATTATTAATACTTTATAATTAATTAAGTTGAGAGGCTTCTTACACTCACATCAATGAGTATGTGTACATTTTTATTCTCCCCATTTAAATTGACATCTACTAACCCGTCGCAAAGTAAAGTATTTATCAATATATTTATGCTTTTAAATTAGATTTTAAAGTAGTTTACATACTGCGGAAATTTCCTTGTTTTAGACAAGATAATCTTGAATATTTTTTTAATATCAATTTAAATTTTTTATTTAATTGTAATATTATATTTAATATTTTTTTTTATATGTAAGCTTTAAAAGCATGGATTATCATCATCTTTTTATATTTTTACTATATATGACTTTTTTAAGGAAATATAATATAGTATTCTAATTTATAATAGTAATATATCATTTTATAATATTTGTTATGGAAATACATATTAATTTAGAATATTTTCAAAAAACTAAAATATACATTTTTACAATATACATGATTTTTAATTTATAATATTTGTTAGGGAAATACATATTAATTTACAATATTTTCACGCTTTTATAATGTTTAGAAGATTTTTAACAAGATTATCTTGAATATCTAATACCAAAAAAATTAAATAAATACAATATTATATATATAGGATGATAATAATGAATACTTTGAAAGCTTATAGATAAATAAAATCTTGAATTTAATATTACAATAAAATGACAATTACTAAATTGATATTAAAAAAATCGAGATAATCTCGTTAAAAATATTTTAAAAATTATTAAGATAATCTTGTTAAAATCTAGATAAGTTGTTATTTTTAGTTTTAAAGCTGTTTTAAAATTGTATTGCCAACGTTTCATTTCGTACATAAACTTATGTGAACACTACCCTTCAACTATATAATGCACAAAGAGCTTAGAGTGCACATACACTGTAACACCTCTCTAAACCCAGGTCGGTAAGGTAGAATTTTTATTTGATTTGATATTTTAATGTTAAATGTTATCATAATGAGATTAGACATTGACGATTAAGGGAAAAGGTGATCATGACTAGTCATTGTTTTAGATTACATGCTTATATGTTTATATATTGTTATCATTGCTTATGTACGATTATGGATAGGAAATGGATGATGTCATAACACTCATATTCGAGAGGCTTATGATATCATGACTCCCTTCCTGATGATTGATGTTGCTTTGGACTATATGTATATGCACATGTACTTTGACGTGAAATTGGAACTGATGCAGGTACTGAGTATCGACTTCGCCTAGATCCACATGCCTGAGTGTACTCATATTCCCCGATGGTGGTTACTAGAGGTAGTCACAGGCCAAATGTCCCCTACCCTAGACCACTGTACCCTGTTAGGGCAATGTTTTTCTTGTTGATGTCTTACCGTCTGGTTACCTAACGGTAACATCTGAAGCACCTTTCAGTTGTATGTGGTTTGCCAGTATGTCTTGCTAAGGTATTTTGTCTTGATTTCCATGAATCTGTTATGTGGATATATATTTTGGTTGTCAGTGTCTTGATGTGGTTTCTTTGACATCTTTTCATGATTTCATATATGGCATTTTATAGTATTTTATTGATGGGAGATTTAAATGGTTTTATCCATGAGATTTAAATATGTTATTTTTAAATGATTTTCATTGATCATTCGAGAGAATGATATATTTCATTTGGAAATTTTAAATGATTTTATTAATCCTTTTTGGGGAGCTTTGTGTAATTGGACGATTGGATTTAAATTACTATTTTTATATGAAATAGAGAATTTTGGTGTTTTTGGTGATTTTAATTAATTTCTTGGAGAGCATTAATAGCTTGCCTAAAAAAATAATTTATTTCATTTTTTTATTGTGTTGAGGAGTTTAGTTTAAAGTAAAAGGGGCAACTTTGTTTTGGATATATATTTGTTTTGTTTTGTTTTGGGGGGATTCTTTTGGGAAAAAAAAGGAAATTTTCTGTTTTGGGAAGGAGAAGGAAAACCCCATGAATGGGGTGACAGAGTTGGGGAGAAATGTGAAGTTTTTGCTGAGAAGGTTTTGTGGGCATCTGATTGTTGATTTTAGCATGTCATTTCCTCCTTGCTATCCCAATTTGGATTCGAACCGTGCTTTACAATCAGAGCATCCCTCCATTTTTGTTTTGGAGAAAATTGAGGTATTCTTAGATATTATCTTTCAATCTTTTATGGCTGGTAATTAGGCATTTACTCATGTTTCTTGTATGGATGAGATTTTTCTGATCTGGGTTATTTTATTGTATGAAAATTGGATGAACTACTATATTTCATTTTGTATTGCTTGAGGGTTTAAATGATGGATGTTTTAAATTCATTTTGATGCCCTGTAGTATTTGGTATTACATATTTTTGTTCATTTCCAACAAATATGAAATGGGTTGTTGAACAAAATCTAATTTGTGGGTTCTTTCATATTCTTCATTTTTGCCCATGTTGTTAAAACAATTTTTATTGTTGCTTATTATCCCCTTGCTAAAAATGAATTTTAAGAGTGGATTTCATGTATAAATTTCAAGATCTCAATTGGGTCTCTGGCATATTTTAATTCTAGGCACTTTCATTTTTGCCCAAATTTGTGTCTACTTGTTCAAACACTTTTTTTTTTATGTTGCTCGTTAACCGCCTATTAAAAGTGAAAAATAAAGGCGGATTCCAGGTAGAATCATCCATATCTCAAATGGGTACTTGTCCGATTTCCAATCCAGACAATTTCATATTTTCATGATTTCTTGCCCAACTTGGCAAAATGACGTTTTCAAAACAACACCTCATTTTCGGTTCTAAACTCAAAAATCAAAGGATATTTCCAACTTGAAACGCCAAAATATGAATTGGGTCGGGCTTAGTATTTTAATCCGGGCACTTTGAATTTTGAAGTAATTTTATGCCTCTTTTTCATGTTGAATTTTAGTTGATAAATGTGTTTTTTTTCAGCAATATTAGCTTGGCTGTTGTAAATGATTTAGATATGATTGAAAGTTGTGGCTTTTCCTTTTGTTTCATGTTTGTTTGGATTCCTCGTTTGGGGGTGATCCCACAATAGTGGTTTACAATTTTTGGCCAAACTAGACACTGAAATAATTTTTTTTAACTAAATCTTCACTTTCGGGCACCTATAGTGGCTAAACTATGAGGAATTTGAAGATGATGAAAACTAGAGTTTCATGAAATTTTGTCTATAGATTCTAAATATATATTTTAAAAAAAATTTGGAATTAGATTGCACTTTTTTTTCCATCTCCTAAAAATTGGATTTTTCATAAAACAACATTTTTAAAAGTGACGCCAGATAATGCATAACTTTTTTTCCATGAAGGATAAAATTCTAATTCTTTAGAATTTAGATTTTAACTCTGATATCTAGTGCTTCCACTTGGTTAGATAGTTTTTTATTGAATATTTTTTCTTTAATCAAGTTTCAAAGTCAAATGAATTACAATTCGGACATAGCGGGAGAACTTTTTTTGTATGTATTGAAATTCAATTTTTTTGCATCAAGGACTTCAATATCTGGTGCACTCATATTTTATTTAAAAATATTTGACAATCTTCTATTTTTCCACATGTGTAGAACAAAGAGTTTGATTTTCAGTGAAAAACCTACAATCAGAAGAAATAAAAAATAAATATAATAATAAAATTAAATTTATTTAAAATTATACTTTTTGGGAAGCTTATAACAAGGACTACATACTTACAAAAAATAAATTTTAAATGAATTTATTTGATCTCCCAAAAGGTAAATCAAAAGTTGTTTTTTATCAGCATTTAGATAAGTGTAAAGGAGACTCTGTTATAGGTATGGTTTAAAACTAGCGGGGTTCTATCCAAGGGGGTTTGATCTAGGGTAGTTTGATCAAACCCTCTTCAATTGGAATTATTTAAATGAAACTTTTAAAGACTTAAATCATTATATTTTCTAAAAATATGTGATTTAAGCAAAAATTAGAATCTCCTAGAAATTGTAAATTAGCTTTGTGGGATCACCCTTGGTTAAATGAGATGGAGTAAAACAATATAAAGAAATGAATCTGCGTGCATGGCTTTGAGCGCTTGTAAAGGCTAAGGATGCACTTGAGATGGCCTATCCATCTACAAGGCCTTGATTTGGGCATAATTGAGTTTTACTCATTCGTATGAGAGATGTACTTGATTCCATGTGGTGCCATCCCTTCGAGCACGCATGATGACATTCCATCCAGCTAGCACTCTAGCACCTCGTACCTTAGTAGTCATGAGTAGTACCTGACATGTTATTGTATGAACATCTTCATGTTGTGACATTGACCTTAAGTACTGTATTTCATGTTTGGTCTGTGTCTGATGTGAGTGTTGGCCATTTGTTACCCTTGCCTTGTTTTCTACTTGGGCCTTGTGACCACCTCTGAGTATCGTGGGGTGGCCTCTTTTGAGTCCACATGGTAGGGAGGTGTTGCCACCACCATTGGGGACTGGTGTACAGGTTATTGGAGCACTAGTTGGAGCTATCCTCTCTTGTGCTTATTTTATTAGTTGGTATGTCTTATTCTTGGCTATGCCTTTGTACTCTTGTATATTCTTTTATGTATATTGAACTCGCTTGAGAGTGAAAATGTAATCATATAATTTAATGAGAAGAAATGTGATGGTTTACATTTGTCTTACGGGTTCCGGTGTTGGTATTAGACTCACTTGTATTATGATGATCATAATTGTTTTTTTGTTGATATTTTCATGAGAAAATCTAAGCTTTGGCAGTGTATTTCCTTCATGTTTTGGTCTGCAAAGTTCCAACGCATTGACGCTTTCTGTTTGTTGTTTTGTGTCACTGTTGCAAAGTTTCGAAGCAATAGGAAGTCTTAGAGCAGCAGGTTCCGGAGTAGGAAGTTCTGGAGCGGGAAGTTTCGAAGCAACAAGTTCCAGAGCAGGAAGTTCCCGAGCAGTAGAAAGTTCCATAGCTGAAGGTTCTGGAGTAGTAAATTTCCAGAGCAGCAAGTTCCGAAGCAAGAAGTTCTGAAGTAGTAGGAAATTTCAGAGCAGTAGGTTCCAGAGCAGTAGGTTTCAGAGTAGGAAGTTCCAAAGCAGGAAGTTCTGGAGTAGCAGGTTCCGAAGCAAGAAGTTTTGGAGTAGCAGGTTCTAGTGCAGGAAGTTCTAGAGTAGCAGGAAGTTCTGGAGTAGGAAGTTTCAGATCAGCAGGAAGTTCTGGAGCAAGAAGTTCCAGAGTAGCAGGAAGTTACAGAGTAGGAAGTTTCAGAGCAATAGAAAGTTCCAAAGCAGGAAGTTCCGGAGCAGCAAGAAGTTTCAGAGCAACAGGAAGTTCCGTAGCTGGAAGTTCTATAGTAGGAAGTTTCGTAGCTAGAAGTTCTGGAGCAGGAAGTTCCGTAGCTGGAAGTTCCGGAGTAGGAAGTTCCATAATAGGAAGTTCTGTAGCAGGAAGTTATGGAGCAAAGTTTCTAGAGCTATTATGTTTGCTCTTGTTTGGATTTTCTCTGGAGGGTGCATTAGCCCTCTCTTTTGGGTTGTGTATAGCCATGCTTGGCCATGTTTGTTGTCGTTATATCATTTTGAGAACTATTTTTTGTGTAAGTTATTCTCTATGTTAAAAAATAAAATTATCTTGTCCTCTTTTGTCTCTTACCCTTCGAGGTTGCATAGTGGGATGTTACATACACTATTCAACAAACAAATTTGTCAAGAGTGTATGTTGTCTGAATTGTATGGAGCTTCACTTAGAAATGCAAGCTTTAGTCATGGTTTACTTTATGCATATTGGATTGATGATTTGCTTGGTTGCATATTACTGTAGATAAGATCTGGATCTTGTTTTATTTTGTTTAAAACTGCCTCAATAGTAAATGATTTTAATTACACATTTTGTATGTACGTGGAGTTAAAAAAGAGATTTAACATTGAACTAGAGACAACCATCTTTGAAAAGAGGGAGACAGAAGTCCAGATTGCAATTGGGAGAGGGAAACAATAGTGGATTGTGCAGGTATTTGAATTTCTTATTTTACTTGCAATCAATTTTTTTTAATTGTAATACAAAACATAATGATTTGTTTTTCCTTCTTGATATCGATTTGAGTTTTTGGATTTCAATTTTTTGATTTGAGTTATTTTCTCTTTCAAAAGTTTTTTTTTTGTTTTTTGTACCATCTTCTAGCAAAGTGTTGCCAGTATAATCTTTGATATATATGATATCACTGTTTTCTTCATGATTTTTATTTAATTTCTTAACTTCTTATGATTTTCAAAGACATCAATACTCTCATCCTACAAATATAAATCATTTTCTTCATTCATACTAGAGTGATTTGCTATATCAAATTCAGAACAACCCCTACATTTCTATAAAACTCTAAATTGACCGTCAACTTGCTTGGTTTTTGCATCTGCATTTGGTTGCCCTAGATGAGTAGTAGCACTGATTCTTGTTGTCTTTAGGATTTTTATCAAGAAACAAATACCAGGGATCAAAGTACATACCTCCAATTCTATAACAAAACTCTTCAATCTAACTTGTTTATCTACTATTGAGCCTTAAAATATTTGCAGTTTAGGTTCATGGAGAACAAATGTGGCTCTGAAATAGAGAAGGTAGATGAAATGTGAACCCCTATATGACCCAACTTAACAGTAAATGACTTCAGTTACTTTTTGTAACTTTCATACAAATATAAGCAAAGAACATAACAAATGCATGAAGAACATTTTCATCTTAATGCCCTTTTGATTTGTCACAACACAACCCAAAGATAGGATACAATTAGAGAAATAAAATTAAAAAATTGTTTATAATATGCATTTTTGGGTGGGAATGAACTTTCAGGAAACTTTTGGACAGAAGATTTAAAGGTCTGAAGGAAAATATTTAGTAAAGTACCCTCCCACATCATTATACATATCTCTATTCAAGCAAATGAATTAATATTTGGGGTAGTTTTTAGAGTTTAGATGTATTTGAGTTTCATAGGAATGACATTTTCATTTTTAAATTTCACTACATTTCTTAAGCATGTAATATATTGATGTTGATTTTATTTTAGTTAAAATGGGTAAAAAAAGAAAAAGTAGATCTTTAATTAAATAAATATCATTATTATATACATTTTTGGTAATTATTGGACACACATCATACAACCCACTATAAATATGCATAAATTGACATTTAAATCATTCTTACTTCTCAGCCATTAAAATGCATAACTGAATCTAACCAGTAAAGAATACCATTACTTGAATATAAGTTGTTTAGTCTTTTTAACATATTATATTATTTACAAACTAGCATATATATACTTCAATATTTTTGGATGCAGGTCTACTAAGATAATTGCAACTACATCAGACAAATTCATGATGCACATGTGGGCTGAAAATAGGATTGTTGAGAGCATGCAAGAAGGCGTGAAAGATCTTGAGGGAGATCATGTGTTGCCATAATTTACAAGTGAAATTCACCAAAGACTAAGCTAAGTAAAAAATTCAAAATTGATCCCACCAAGGCAGTCATGCTAAGTGATCCTTCAAGAATTAAAAGGTATTATTTTTTTGTTTAATGGATTCAATTGGGTTACATAGATATCAACATTCTTATGTATGAAAACATCAAATACTTTCTTTTCCATTATGACATGCCATGCCTGTCCTCCCAAATCTTTTAACATTGCAATGGTGAATTAAATAATTGATAAATCTTGAAGATTATAGTCATCCACTTAATAATGGATAAATGTTCCTGATTATAATGGTTCGGTAGAATAAGGCAAGATTTTATACCTTTTTCCTTAATATGGCTCCTACTTTTAGTGCTACGGTGGCTCCATGAAAACCTTTTTTTTATTAAATTTTAATAATAGCTTATGAAATGTGATACAAAAATATTGATTGCAAATTAATTAACAATTATATATAAGTTCTTATTTCTATTTTTGATGAATTTTTATAAATTTATGTCAAAATTATTTACTATTTTTAAAAATCATTTTGAATTGAAATCGGGTTTTTTTTTATAACTATAGAATTTGGGAAAAATAGGTGCCTCGAGAAGGAAAACTCTCGGCGTATTTTATATATATTAATATTTAATATATGTATGCTAGTTTTATAACCATTTGCATGTCAAATTATTAATATTTAGTAATAAATATAATATTATTGGTGTCATTTAATAAAAATATAATTTATTAGTTATCTCTTAGTAAATAATGACAAAAATAAAAATACCAATAAGAACAATTGATAAATGGAACAAAATATATTGAACTATCTATGTTTAAAAGACTTTATTTAATTTGTTTTTATTCCTATTTAAAAAATAATAGAAAAATAAAATAATTCTTTAATTAAAAATAGAGTACTGTCTAAAATAGTATAGTTCTTGAGTAAATACTAAAATAGTTTATCTTTCTATTTTTATTTTTATCTATCTACTTATCAATTTATTTCTTCACGTATCTACATGATATTTATATAGAAAAATAAAATAACTTTTAAGTAGAAGTTAAATGAATGATTTATTTTCCCTTAAGATAAAAGATAAAGTAAATTAATGTTTGAAATAAAATAAGTTTTAAGTAAAAAATAAATAAATTATAATAATAATAGTTTAGATAAATATTAAAAATTTATATTCATACAAATTTTGTAAAGATTAATTTAAATTAATCAAAAGAATGCAAATTATTATACAGATCTCATTTTGAATTAATTCATAACAAATGCAAATGAAATGATGAATTAATGTATCATAATATGTAACAAATTCAATGTAGATACCTCAAGATTGATATCTCTTGACATATTTTTAAAATTCTATAATGACAACAATGGGTGGAGTGTAATAATAAAAACTCTTACCTTTTATCTTAAATTTGACAACCATTTATACATAAAAAAATTATGTTTAATAATAAACATTATATTTTTAAAATAGACAACAAATTTTAATTTATTAATTATAATTAAAAAATGGATTGACACATGGTTGAGTATCTTAGATAACTAAATAATGAACCAAAATATAAAACATAAATAAAAATAAATCTTTTAAAAATTGATCTACTATTTCATAATTAAAACTTATCAACAAATATTAATAAAATAATTATTGGTAAACCAAAAATTAATTCCTTTAAAAGAATTATAATTTTTATTATAATAATATAAAATTTTAAATATAAATATAAAAATAGATCAAATAAAAATATTTCTTAAATAAATTTGAGTGGTGGTTTTTCCAAAAATAAAACTTAAAGATACATACACAAGTAAAACATGTTTATTAAGTAAACAATGCAATGTAATAAATTTTATGTATCAATAGTATTTATAAAGTTGTTCCAAACTAAATTAAAATAACTTTTAATAAATAAAATAGTTTCAAATTGATATTTTTGACAGTTTTTAGATAGATGCATTTAAGATATTTATATTAGTTGTTAACACACTCATGCTATATTTTACACTCCATCTTTTGTTACCATTATTATGACTCCCAACATAATAATATTAAATTAAAATTGATAATATTTTATAATTAATTAATTATTAATTAATGTTTCGAGATATTCTAGAATGACAACATGAGGTCAAATGTAATGGAGTGAGCGTTAACAAAAATTCTTACCTTTCATCTTAATTTTCCTAAGCATTTATATAACAAAATATTAATAAAGACATCTATGTCCCACAATCCATAATGATTAGTGTATGTGCTTTTTATATTCAATTGTGTAAGATTTATTTTGTATTATCATCCCTAATCATACTCCATGATTCATCATTAAGATAACCAATAAAAAGTAGAACATAAATGATGACGATAGATCACAAAATGTGATTGGAAATATTGATTCAAAACAAATCTTACACAATTGAATCCAAAAATCACATACACTAAAATAATAATATTTAATAATAAAAATAAATTTCAATAAATAAATACATTTTAAAAAATAAATATAAATAAAATATCTATACTAATATAAATATTACATTTAAAAAAACAATAAATATACACGTCACGTTAATTTCGTGTCAACCCATTCATTCCACCTCCTAAAAATGGAGATGGTAATATATTTAAAAAAAATAAAAGTAAATGAGTTGTTCTAGAAGACATATTTTTGCCAGAGCGTCACAAAGAAGCCCCCGTGATTGAAGTGTAAAATCTTCTGGAACATGACGCCGTAGAAGACATATTTTTGCCAGAGCGTCACAAAGAAGCCCCTGTGGTTGAAGTGTAAAATCTTCTGGAACATGACGCCGTAGAAGACATATTTTTACCAGAGCGTCACAAAGAAGCCCGCGTGATTGAAGTGTAAAATCTTCTGGAACATGACGCCAACGGCCCACGCCATTGACACATTCAATAGAAAAAACGACACATTCAATAAAGAATAAATTTAAAATGAAAGTAGGTGTTATTGGCAGTGGCTTAGTCTTGTTACTGAATTATATATGCCGTATTACAAGCATTTCAGTCTGTATCTCCTCTCTCAGTCTTTTTCTCTACAATTATTAATGTCTTTAGCTCCCCAGAATTCAGTTGATGTACTTTCTTTCCCTTCATAAATAGAATATAATCACTGCTTTTCTTAGCATTCCAGAGATTCATTCATCAGGCTACTCTGTTCTCATTACATTAAGCTCGCTCGGTGGTGGAGCTTTGCAATCTCTTTCGTTCTTTTGAATCGGCGTATAAAGAGAGATGGAATTTCAGTATGAAGAAAGAATTTGCGGTGTCCAAGATCTTTGTGCAGGTTCGATGGCGGAATCGGATGATGAGGAGACTCTGTCGTTCTGTGAGATGCTCCTTTGCGACAACGCAGGGACGGCGGCAGAATTAGCGAGTACGCATAGAATTTCAAATGCCGGTTCTCCAGGTCACCACGATTTCCATTTCGACTTGGACTTTGCCCCCTCCATTTCCATGCCATGCGAAACCTCTGCTGCCGAGGACCTGTTCTTCAATGGCTGTCTCCTTCCCCTTTCTCAATGTAAAGCTCGCTCGTCTTACAGCGACTCCAATTCTTTCGGCCAAATCGGACTCCTGTTAAATGAAGAGATTCAGGGGTGGAGATCGGATTCGCTGGAGTCAAAGTCAAGCTACTGGACCAGCTCGAGCAGAAGCTTCAATTACTCAGCCTCGCAGAAAGGTTTGAGGCCTGTGAATTCCACCGCTGCCGGCAATAAATCTAATGTTAAGGCAAATAGGACACCATTCTCGTCTGATTCGTGCAGTAAAACGTCTTCAAGATGGCTGCAGTTTTTTACTTTGGGGATTAATACAACTCCTGTAATGAAGCTAGAAGATCTGCGTCTCAGACAATGTAAGCGCAATGAAGATGGAGTGAATAAGTCTGTTCTTAAGCGGTCGGTTTCGAGCTTTTACGAAGAGGGGCCATTTCTAAAGAAAAAGGCAGCGACTTTTCACCAGAGATCAAAGTCCGTCAAGGAGAATAAGCGGGCTGTGGAGACGCCTAGAACCAAGGGCTTCAGGATTCTTGCCCTATTCACATCATTAAACAGTTGTAAGTCCTCCATTAGTTCTGTCATTAGTTGCACCAAAAAACCGAAGTATGTTGAAAGGGAAGCTTTAGTGCCGTCTCCAAAAGTAGCTACATAAAAATATCTTCTTTCTATTTATATGGATCAGAATTCACTAAATTTATGGGAAACAGTATCAAATGTGGTTGAATTTTGATGTTTTCTTACTGGAAGACTGAAAAGTGTAATAGAAATTACTGCATTTCCTCTGTAATTTCTGCATTTTTTATCAATTAAAAAAAAAAAAGAAAGTGTAATAGAAAAGCACCTTCACATGTTTTTTTTTTTCCCATCATTTGCATTCCACGTCGGACATTATGAATGGTGTAGCTTAAAATACGTATTTGTCATGAATATCACAATCTTCATGTCGGACATTATGAATGGCGTAGCTTAGAACACGTATTTGTGATGAATATGGCATAGCTTAAAACACGTATTTGTGGTGTACACCTGAGTTGGCGTACACCTAAGTTGGCCTAATGGTGGAGAACTTGTACTCTTGAAAGAGAGGTCACAAATTCAAATCTTGCAGGGGGTAAGGTATGTACACCTTGTATTGTGGAGCACGAGTTAGGTGCCTCCCTCATATTGGGAGTACGAGGAGTCCCATATACTGTAAGCCATTTGTAGACCCAAAAATAGACCGCCTGGTATCGTGGACTATAAGAGGACCTTTCCTTTACCTTTACCTTTTCCTTGATACACAGAATGCTCTATTGCTGACCAATGATTGAGTACGTCTTTTGTGAGTTGTCGATAATCAATAGATAAATTTGATAGTTAGTCTTTGGTTTTTTGTGGAAAATGTATCAATTGTATTGTAAAACTTGTGTTCAATATATGATGGATGTATAAATAGGATTTTTTTTAAATTAATTTTTTTTTTTCTCTAAAATTAAATTATGTTTTGTCTTTTTATACAACATTTTGATGTGTAAACTGATTGTTTTTGTAATAGAGTAAGTTAGTAATAACTAATACAAAATGGATTGGCTTGGTTTTATGATTAAATTTGAATTTGAAAGTTCAATGGTCAAATACACATTGTGAGTCTATTGGAGATTCAATCAAAGGTAGAGAATAGATAATTTGAATATTATTGTTCAAACCATTGGGATGTATGAATGTAGGTTTAGGTTAATTTATCAAATTTTATGTAAAATTATGTTACTTATAAACTAGACATTACATCTAGGACAATTATGCAAAGAGAGTCCAAAATTGAGAGGATGTTTTTAACCCACATTGACTTGCATCCAAACTACTATGAATCTTGCATGTCAATCTACTATGAATCTTATATGTCAATGTAAACAAGTAGCTAACATGAAAGGAAATAACATACACTCATTGAAATGATATAGTTATGATATCAAATATGTGTGTAGTTCTTGTAATGAATGCTCCATCTTAAAAGACTTAAAATTAGGAATTACGAACAACTGCTAATCAATACCAACGCAAAAAAATAAATGAAAAAGAAAGAGTGGGCTACAAAAGAACTAGAAATTAGTGATTTGTGTGCTTTGAGAGAGCCTATGCAAAAGGTGATGTTGGATGCACATTAAAGTAAAGAAGTCGTTCTAGAAGTTGAATCATATTTTTTCCTTGGCCTTGCGTCTCACGGAGAAACCCCCGTGACCTTAAAATGTAAAATCTTCTGGAAGATGACGCCAACGGCCCACGCCATTGACACATTCAATAAAAAATAAATTTAAAATGAAAGTTGGTGTTATTGGTAGTGGCTGAAGTCTTGTTACTGAATTATATATGCCGTTTTACAAGCATTTCTGTCTGCATCTCCCGTCTCAGTCTTTCTCTCTACAATTATTAATGTCTTTAGCTCCCCAGAATTCAGTTGATGTACTTTATTTCCCTTCATAAATAAAATATAATCACTGCTTTTCTTAGCATTCCAGAGATTCATTCATCAGGTTATTCTGTTCTCGGTTACATTAAGATCGCTCGGTGGTGGAGCTTCGTTACCTCATTCGTAATTTTGAATCGGAGTATAAAGAGAGAGAGATGGAATTTCAGTATGAAGAAATAATATGCGGTGTCCAAGATATTTGTGCAGGCTCGATGGTGGAATCGGATGACGAGGAGACTCTATCGTTCTGTGAAATGCTCCTTTATGACAACGCAGGGACGGCGGCAGAATTAGCGAGCACGGACAGAGTTTCGAACGCTGATTCTTCAGATCACCGCGATTTCCATTTCGAGTTGGATTTTGCCTCCTCCACTTCCATGCCATGCGAAACCTCTGCTGCCGGGGACCTGTTCTTCAATGGCTGTCTCCTTCCCCTTTCTCAATGTAAAGCTCGCTCGTCTTACAACGACTCCAATTCTTTCGGTCAAATCGGACTCCTGTTAAATGAAGAGCTTCAGGCGTGGAGATCAGATTCGCTGGGGTCAAAGTCAAGCTACTGGACCAGCTGTAGCAGAAGCTTCAATTACTCAGCCTCGCGGAAAGGCTTGAGGCCTGTGAATTCAACCGCTGCCTGCAATAAATCTAATGTTATGGCAAATTGGACATCAGTCTCGTCTGGTTCGTGCAGGAAAACGGCTTCAAGATGGCAGCAGTTTTTCAATTTGGGGATTAATAAAACTCCTGTAATGAAGCTGGAAGATCTGCGTCTCAGGCAATGTAAGCGTAATGAAGATGGAGTAAATAAGTCTGTTCTTAAGCAGTCGGTTTCGAGCTTTTAGGAAGAGGGGCCATTTCTAAAGAAAAAGGCAGCGACTTTTCACCAGAGATCAAAGTCCGTCAAGGAGAATAAGCGGGCTGTGGAGACGCCTAGAACCAAGGGCTTCAGGATTCTTGCCTTATTCACATCATTAAACAGTTGTAAGTCCTCCATTAGTTCTGTCATTAGTTGCACTAAAAAACCGAAGTATGTTGAAAGGGAAGCTTTAGTGCCGTCTCCAAAAGTAGCTACATAAAAATATCTTCTTTCTATTTATATCGATCAGAATTCACTAAATTTATGGGAAACTGTATCAAATGTGGTTGAATTTTGATGTTTTCTTAAGACTGAAAAGTGAAATAGAAAAGCACCTTCACATTTTTATTTTTATTTTTTTCCCATCATTTGCATTCCACGTCGGACATTATGAATGGCATAGCTTAAAATACGTATTTGTGATAAATATCGCAATCTCCACGTTGGACATTATGAATGGGGTAGCTTAAAACATGTATTTGTGATGAATATGGTGTAGCTTAAAACACGTATTTTTGGTGTACACCTGAATTGGCGTACACCTAAGTTGGCCTAATGGTGGAGAACTTGTACTCTTGAAAGAGAGGTCACAAGTTCAAATCTTGCAGGGGGTAAGGTATGTACACCTCGTATTGTGGAGCACGAGTTAGGTGCCTCCCTCATATTGGGAGTACGAGGAGTCCCATATACTGTAAGCCATCTGTAGACCCAAAAAGAGACCGCCTGGTATCGTGGACTATAAAAGGACCTTTCCTTTCCTTTTCCTTTTCCTTGATACACAGAATGCTCTAGTGCTGACCAATGATTGAGTACGTCTTTTGTGAGCTGTCGATAATCAATAGATAAATTTGATAGTTAGTCTTTGGTTTTTTATGGAAAAGGTATCAATTGTATTGTAAAACTTGTGTTCAATATATGATGGATGTATAAATTGGCTTTTTTTTTAAATTAGATTTATTTTTGTGTCTAAAATTAAATTAGGTTGTCTTTTTATAGAACATTTTGATGTGTAAATTGATTGTTTTTGTAATAGAGTAAGTTAGTAATAACTAATACAAAATGGATTGGCTTGGTCCTATGATTAAATTTGAATTTGAAAGTTCAAGGGTCAAATACACATTGTTAGTCTATTGGAGATTCGATCAAAGGTAGATAATAGATAATTTGAATATTATTGTTCAAACCCTTGGGATGTATGAATCTAGGTTCAGGTTAATTTATCAAATTTTATGTAAAATTATGTCACTTATAAACTAGACATTACATCTAGGACAAATATGCAAAGAGAGTCCAAAATTGAGGGGATGTTTTTAACCCACATTGACTTGCATCCAAACTACTATGAATCTTGCATGTCAATCTACTATGAATCTTATATGTCAATGTAAACAAGTAGCTAACATGAAAGGAAATAGCATACACTCATTGAAATGATATAGTTATGATATCAAATATGTGTGTAGTTCTTGTAATGAATGCTCCATCTTGAAAGACTTAAAATTAGGAATTACGAACAACTACTAATCAATACCAACACATAAAAATAAATGAAAAAGAAAGAGTGGGCTACAAAAGAACTAGAAATTAGTGATATGTGTGCTTTGAGAGAGCCTATGCAAAAGGTGATGTTGGATGCAAAGGTTTTATGCACAAATAACATGAAACAATAAAATGCATGCATCCATGATGGGAATGAAGTCATAAAGAGAATGATCATGAATTTTTCATTATAATCATAATCGTAAAAAAATAGTTATATTATATGACCCCTTTAATTGATTGCATTTAAAGGATGCAAGTAATTGAGTGAGGGGAGAAAAAATAATTAGAAGATTGAACACTACAAATCTTACTTTTTTCACATATTCAAATTTTTACTGTGGTTATCTTCAAGATCATGTTTTACTAATTTAAAAAAAGGTGGCCACTTTGAGCCCCTTTTGATCCATCCATTACCATGGACATACCTTATCTATGATTGTAAAAAATATTATGTCATATATTAAATTTTACTATAATTTTTTAATTATGGTGAAGAACCTACATCCATGTTCAATTCTATTTCTCATTCATGTATTCTCTAGTAAAATGGCTCTCTATTAAATACACTTCAAATCAACTTATTTTTATAATGCATTGAAAAAATTTGATGGCTTTGAAGCTTCAAAAAGTCCACTATGAGTAAATATAGTAATTTTTTCATTTTGAATACATTTTTAGTAACCATTTTTCCATTCTTAAAGTGAAGATAGACAAGGTTATTGTCTATTTGGACAAAAACAACATTAAAGGTAATATTTGGTCTTGTTGAGGAAGGGATGATTCAATAATTGTGTAACACTCCACCTTCTCTTTAGATCTCTTTGCAAGAACTTCTCATAAAAAATCCCATCCTTGAGGAAAAAGACATATATGTAATTCAAATGGATTGTATATACATGTGATGTGATACATTATTGCAAGTTGATTTGAAACATCACTCCAAAATAGGCTTCCCATCAAAATCTTCACAATCTTATAACCCACAAACCAAAAATCTAGGAGTGAACCTTGCTCCATCTACTTCACTACTTTAAGTGTCATCCACAATGATGTTACTTTTAAATAATTTACACATAATCCTCTATTCTCTACCTTCCTAGTAGAAATGAAGAGGATAGAGAATAAGATTATCTCTTTCTTTATGATAGCAAGTTTATCACACTAAAGTTTCTTCTTATTTTCTCTTTTCGATCCAGTCTATCAATCCAAAAATCCTATCATCAATAATCTCTTATTCTTATTTTGATATTATGTTCTTTGTATCAATAAGAAAAAACCATTATTTTTTCCTTGATAAAGAAATGAAACAATATTAGAGGCACAACTATGATTATTTTTTATTGTAGCATAATAATGATTATATTTGATTTTACCTCTACTCAACTATCAGATGACTTTGGTGGTAAGGGGTTAGATTATTTTGTAGTTTTAGTTAATTAATTTTGTAAATATAATTTTATAAAAATGTGATGTATTTATCATATACAAACTCTTTTTTTTTTAAATTGATGAATTACAAGCACAACTTTAGTTAAATTAAGAATGATTTATAAATATATTATTATGTCATTAATTAAATTAATATACTTATCTTAAATAAATTTATCTAATTTTTTTTTAGATAATTAATTTTGGGTTATTATATTTATTTAAAAATTATTTTGTTTTACTTTATTTTTATTTTAAAAACTATTTTTATTTACGTAAGATTTAATTTATAGTTTTAAATTTTTTTAAATATATTAATTATTTACATATTTTTATGCTAATGCTTTTTTTTTTTTTTCTACTATTAAAAAAATAATAGAAAAATAAAACAACTCTTAAATTAAAAATAAATTATTGTTTAAAATAGTATAATTTTTGAGTAAATGTTAATATATATATATATATATATATACCATTTATTTCTTCATGCATCTAGATGATATTTATATAGAAAAATAAATTAAAATTTAAATAAAATTTAAATAAATGATTTATTTTCCTTTAAGATAATAGACAAAGTAAATTAATGTTTGAAATAAAATAAATTTTAAGTAAAACTTATATTAATTAAAATAATATTAATTTAGATAAATATATATATATATATATATATATATATATATATATATATATATATATATATTTTTATTCGTAAGAGATAATTATATTAAGTTTCCTAAAAGATTACATCATGTCTACATACTAGGTAGCAAAATTGTAGAAATATACCCTTTCTATCCAGCCCTAGCACCATTTGATTGTCATCATCGGCCCCATCAGCTACCAAAATTTACAGACTTAACTGAAGACCCAACCCAAACACCATGGAGGCAGAAAAAACACAGATACCAGAAGGAAAGATGTCAACCCCACCCATTTACAACAATATAGACTATAATATTTTAAACAAAAGCCTATACCACCAACCCGACCACATAGACTGCGACTAAAAGTCATTCATCTTAGCAAATTGAGTGAATTCTACCACCCAATCGAAACCGCTAACTAGCTCCAGCGCCGACAGCTTCTTCAGGAAATTGACCCCGTATGCAGCAATCTGGTGATGCCTAACCAAAGCCATGCCTTTGAGTTCCAGTAGCAGGGGATAGACCTTTATGACCTCACCTGATACCTTGACCAGTGGAAGATCCCGAGGTCGAGGCATGCCGCGATCCAGGAGAGAAAATTTCATCACCTCCTCCAAACCACCTAAGAGCTCTTTTTTGAAGAGCTTGCTGATTAAGTCCTTGCCCTCGGCTTTGGGAGTCCTGATATCCAACACTGACACTAAGAATCGGGAGACGATATGGGTGTTAACTCAGAATGTCTCTCGATTCACCAGAAAATCCTTCCCTAGGATTATTGTTACAACTACTTTTAGGTGGGGATCAATCCACAACATTATTCTTTTCAATTGTTGGTCTGTGATGTTCTTGAAAGTCGTATGTCAGACCTTGTAGTCGAGCTGGATGGGTGTGTCCTGCCCAATGCTCACCGTCGCTTCAGACGAAATCTCGATGATGAATTTGGAGCGCTCTGCCATGACTACCACATAGAGGGCACAGAGAACAAACCAAAGATGGCAAAAAAATGAGCCCAACTATTGGCATATAAAGGGTCTTCTCCACGGGGTTTTCCAAACTTACCACGTTGTACATCAGCCACCGTGCCCTACCAAAACTCCTTATCCCCTTCTACCTGTCCTCGAATGTGCATCCTGCATCGTCATGATGCCAACATGGAGAAGGGCCGTATCGATCCCCGTTCAACGAGGAAGTAAATCATCATTACTTGTAGCCGCCGAAGACTAAAGGCACATAGCAACAATTAAGTCTTTAATTATATGTCTTTTCACCAACCTAAAGACTCAGACTAAGTAGGGAAGGAAATCAATGAAGATACTGCTAGTCGCCCAATCAAAACCAACACAATTGAGACCAACATCAATTGCCACATAGGCCCTGACCTAGCAAATAGGTTATAGACCGTAGCCAATCCTCCACTAACATGTCATAAACTATCCATGATCACAGTGTTGATGGATGCGATCTCTCCACATCCTCGTTGTGGAGAGACGCCCCCCAAACACCCACTTAATTTAGATAAATATTAAAAATTGATATTCATATAAATTTTGTTAAAGATTAACTTAAATTAATCAAAAGAATGCACACAATAATACAAATTTCAATTTAAATTAATTCATAACAAATACAAATGAAATGATGAGTTAATGTACCATAATATGGGATAAATTCAATGCAAATACCTCAAGTTTGATATGTCTTGATATCTTTTTAATGCAGAGTCATTCTATAATGACAACAAGGGGTGAGTGTAATAATAAAAATTCTTACCTTTTACCTTAAATTTGACAATCATTTATACATAAAATATTATATTTAATAATAAACATAGTATATTTAAAATAGACAACAAATTTTAATTTGTTAATTATAATTAAAAAAAAGTTTGACACATGATTGAGTAAAGATATAGATAAAAAATAAATAAAAATAATATTTTAAGAATTTATCTACTTTTTCATAATTAAAAGCTATAACAAATATTTATAAAAAAATATTGATAAACCAGAAATTAATTCTTTTAAAAAAATGTTTAATAATTTTTATTATAATATATAAAATTTAAAATATAAATATAAAAAATTAAATATAAATAATTTAATTTTTAAATAATAAATGGTAATTTTGACAAAAATAAAATTAAAAGTTACATAAAAAATAAAACAAGTTTATTAATTAAACAATGTAGATATAATAAAATTTATGTATCCATAGTAAATGAAATTATTTCAAACTAAAATAAAATAACTTTTAATAAATAAAATAGTTCCAAATTGATATTTTTGACAGTTTTTAGATAGACGTATTTAAGATATTTATACTAGTTGTTAACATACTCATGTTATATTATACTCCAGATGTTCTTGTTACCATTATAATTATGTCTCTCAACATAGTATGATTTCTAATTTAGTAAGATTTATTTTGTATCAATGTTCGGATCACACTCCATGATTCATCATTGGGATAACTAGAATGTTGTAGGAGAAAAATGATGATGATGGATCACAAAGTGTAATTGAAAATGTTGATACAAAACAAATCTTATAGAGTTGAATCTAGAAATTACATACACTAAAATAATAATATTTAATAATAAAATAAATTTGAAGTTAAATAAAGACATTAATAGGTTGAAGTTTCTAAAGTCCAATATAAATTAGAGAAATGATTTATGGATTGAAACTGTGTACTTTTTTTGAATCAAGTTTCAGATCATACCCCATGATCCATCATCAGGATGTAATGACATTTTGTTCTCTTCCAGCTACACATCCTAATGATGGATCATGGAATATGATCCGAAACGTTGATTAAAAAAACTACACACAAACTCTCTAAATAAAAACATTTTTAAAATAAATTTAAATAAAATATTAATACTAATATAAATATTACATTCAAAAACAATAAATTTACACGTCACTTTAAAGTAATGAAGTTGTTCCAGAAGTCGAAACATATTTTTTCCTTCGCATTGCGTCTCACGGAGAAGCCCCCGTGACCTTAAAATGTAGAATCTTCTGGAAGATGACGCCAACGGCCCACGCCATTGACACATTCAATAAAAAAATAAATTTAAAATGAAAGTTGGTGTTATTGGCAGTGGTTGAAGTCTTGTTACTGAATTATATATGCCGTTTTACAAGCATTTCTGTCTGCATCTCCCGTCTCAGTCTTTCTCTCTACAATTATTAATGTCTTTAGCTCCCCAGAATTCAGTTGATGTACTTTCTTTCCCTTCATAAATAGAATATAATCATTGCTTTTCTTAGCATTCCAGAGATTCATTCATCAGGTTATTCTGTTCTCGGTTACATTAAGATCGCTCGGTGGTGGAGCTTCGTTACCTCATTCGTAATTTTGAATCGGAGTATAAAGAGAGAGAGATGGAATTTCAGTATGAAGAAATAATATGCGGTGTCCAAGATATTTATGCAGGCTCGATGGCGGAATCGGATGATGAGGAGACTCTGTCGTTCTGTGAGATGCTCCTTTATGACAACGCAGGGACGGCGGCAAAATTAGCGAGCACGCACAGAGTTTCGAACGCTGATTCTTCAGATCACCACGATTTCCATTTCGACTTGGACTTTGCCCCCTCCACTTCCATGCCGTGCGAAACCTCTGCTGCGGAGGACCTGTTCTTCAATGGCTGTCTCCTTCCCCTTTCTCAATGTAAAGCTCGCTCGTCTTACAACGACTCCAATTCTTTCGGCCAAATCGGACTCCTGTTAAATGAAGAGCTTCAGGCGTGGAGATCGGATTCGCTGGAGTCAAAGTCAAGCTACTGGACCAGCTCTAGCAGAAGCTTCAATTGCTCAGCCTCGCAGAAAGGCTTGAGGCCTGTGAATTCAACCGCTGCCTGCAATAAATCTAATGTTATGGCAAATTGGACATCAGTCTCGTCTGGTTCTTGCAGGAAAACAGCTTCACGATGGCAGCAGTTTTTCAATTTGGGGATTAATAAAACTCCTGTAATGAAGCTGGAAGATCTGCGTCTCAGGCAATGTAAGCGCAATGAAGATGGAATAAATAAGTCTGTTCTTAAGCGGTCGGTTTCGAGCTTTTATGAAGAGGGGCCAATTCTAAAGAAAAAGGCAGCGACTTTTCACCAGAGATCGAAGTCCGTCAAGGAAAATAAGCGGGCAGTAGAGACGCGCACAACCAAGGGCTTCAGGATTCTTGCCCTATTCACCTCATTAAACAGTTGTAAGTCCTCCACTGGTTCTGTCATTAGTTGCACCAAAAAACCGAAGTGTGTTGAAAGGGAAGCTTTAGTGCCGTCTCCAAAAGTAGCTACATAAAAATATCTTCTTTCTAGTTATATCGATCAGAATTCACTAAAATTATGGGAAACTGTATCAAATGTGGTTAAATTTTGATGTTTCTTACTGGAATACCGAAAAGTGTAATAGAAAAGCACCTTCATATGTATTTTATCTGAAATTATGGAGTCATATATACTTCTAGAATGGTTATTAAATTTCTGTCGTATATAACCACTAACGCGTGTTTTTTTCCCGTCATTTGCATTCGACGTCGGACAGTATGAATGGCGTAGCATAAAACACGTATTTGTGATAAATATCGTACCGATAAAATACATCTATTAAATGTCATCTCCTCGATACGCGGAATGCTCTGGCGCCGACCAAATAAATCAACTGGATTGTAAAATTGATTTGGTTTTTGTTTTTATTTGGAAAAATATTTTTGTAAAAATAAAAGCAATTAAATAATAATATATAAATCATTTCAATAATAATTAAATAAGAATGTTTAGTTTTGTGTGTTAGTTTGATGATAGTTAAAGTTGTTATGATGGGTTCAATATATGATGGATTTATAAATTGGATTTTTCTTTAGATTATATTTTTTGATGTCTAAAATAAAATTAGACTTTGTTTCTTTTATACAATATCTTCATATGTAAATTGATTGCTTTTGCACTAGAGTAAGTTAGTAATAATTAATACAAAATGGATTAGTTTGGTCCTGTGATTAAATTTAAATTTGAAGGTTCAAAGATCAAATAGACATTGTGAATCTGTTGGACATTCAATAAAAAGGTAGAGAATAGACAATTTGAATACTATGTTCAAATTCTTGGATGTATGAATGTAGGTTCAGGATAATTTATCAAATTCTATGTAAAATTATGTCACTTATAAAGTGGTCATTACAGCTAGAACAAATATGCAAAGTGAATCCAAAATGGAGGGGATGCATTTTAACCCACATTGACTTGCATCCAAACTACTATGAATCTTACATGTCAATGTAAACAAGTAGCTAACATGAAAGGACATAACATACACTCATTAAAAGCATATAGATATGGATATCAAATATGTGTGTAGTTCTTGTAATTAATGCCCCATCTTAAAAGATTTAAAATTAGGAATTATAAACAACTACTTTTATAAATACCAACACATAAAATAAGTAAAAAAGAAAGAGTGGGCTACAAAGGAACAAGAATTTAGTGATATGTGTGGCTTTGAGAGAGCCTACACAAAAGGTGATGTTGTTGGATGCAAAAGGATTATGCACAAATAACATGAAGCTATAAAATGCATGCATCCATGATGTGAATGATTTCATAAAGAGAATGTAGTTGTACTGATCATGAATTTTTCATTATAATCATAATCATAAAAAAATATTTATACTATACGCCCCTTTAATTGATTACATTTAAAGGATGTAAGTAATTGAATGAGGGGAGAAAAAATAATAAGTAGAAGTCTGATCATGTAAGCACAATAATCATGTCACAATTAAGGTGTCAAAGATATACATGTGTAATCTCAATATTGGTGTAATAATAAAAAATATTTTCATGTGATAAGTAATAGATGAGATAATAAGATGTAATCATATAATAACATGTAAAAAGAGTCCAAACAAGATGCCCCTTGATATTACCCCTATTCTTGAGGACAATGAATACACAAATAAAATAATAGCCACAAGTGCTAGATAAGATCATGCAATAATGATTTGTAATAGCCCTAGATGTGGTATTTAAATATAAAATGCAATCATGATAAATAATATGTACGAAGGAGATGCAAGATGTCTCCCAATCTTGTTCCCAATGTTTAGGATAATGGATGAGAAATGATACACGTAAGATATAAGTATGATAAGGCGTGGATGAATTCCATAGAAATTATATCATAATATATACTTGGTCATAATCATGAGATAAGATCATGTACATGCATTACAATCATCATAAGGTATGATCAGGAAAGAATTTAAAATAAGAGCATGCAAGTGTGTAAGTTTCATAATATAAGATTATGTGAATAGATACATATGTAACATGGATGAACATGAGATAATAAAATATATATCTATAAAAATATCAAGATAGCCATAAATAAAATTCCCAAGTGGGGAACATGACCTATAACATATGAATGACTAGAAACAATCTACAAAAAACTTAATATAGAAGGTGAAGTGAGAAGGAAAACATCGAAGGACATTATATTTAAGAGGAGAATAACCAACATGGATAAATCAAAACATCTAAAGTAAAAGATCATAAAAAAATATATGGCATGATTAAGATTAAGCACAACAAACATGACTCAATAGAAAGGTTAAGTAAAAAAATAAAGAAAAATGAAGCCATATGATTTGGTCAACATGATGAAAGTGGTTTCCAATCACTCCATAAATCTACATAATCCCAAATCCATAGGTATTAAAAAAAACATATAAGATAAAATGAAGAAGTGTCACAAACCACACAACATATGCTCATGTAGTCACTTATGTGTTAACATGAACTACTATTGTCATACATCCCCTCTCTAGAAAATTAAATTTCTAATATTATTAGTTCATTGGACCATTTTCTCATGGACTAATATTTTAAAATAGAAAAAATATTTCATTTAATATTTCAATAATCTTTTCGTAAATTTAGGAGTTAATGTTTTACTTCAAAATAATTGAATATTAAATATTGGTATTTATGTTCAAGAGGGGCATGGATTATGGATAAGATGTTTAAATTGTAACAAAGCTCTATTTTTAAAATATTTATGATAGCCATGATAAAAATCTATGACATCTATGAGGGGTGTAATTGCAAGATGACAATTGTAAGTAATGGTCTATTTTGGCATGCAAGTTGGAGTGGGATTTTAAATATCATTTAATTTATTATTTTTCTACCAAATGAGATATTTAGATTTGAGCCTAAGAGATCTATAAATATTTAAATTTATAGAAGGATCCTTTGTAGGTTTAAATTTATAGATTATCATTCTTGATCAAATCCAGGAGCTATAAATTATGTATTTCAGTTGTTGTGCTTGCAAGATATTGAAGATCGAATGAATTCTATGAAAACTATTGATAGTTGGTTTGTGAAACATGGAAAAATAGGGATGTGAGGAGTCTAGGTATAAATGCAATAGAAAATGAGGATTAAGGCCTCTTTTTCTAGGGTTCATTAGGATCCAAATCAACAAGGTGATTAGATTGACTTTCAACCATGAAGGTGAGTAAACCAGACCTAGATCTACATCTTTGTGTGTGTGTGTGTGGGTCTTTGGGAAGTGATTGGAATTAATTTTCCTTGATTAACCTAATTATAATATGTTCCCTAATATGAAAAATGCAAGATTCTAGCAATTGATACACTGTAACAAAGATTTGTAGGAAAATCTAAGAAGAGTAGACTACTGTGCACCTATTTTGTAAATTTAAATTTAGTCACTATAGGAGGAAATAGACGCTCAAGGAAATCTTTGTCCTTGTAGGGCTATTCCAAATCTATTTTCACAGTCCTCTG
This sequence comes from Sequoia sempervirens, assembly GCA_007258455.2. Lineage (NCBI taxonomy): Eukaryota > Viridiplantae > Streptophyta > Pinopsida > Cupressales > Cupressaceae > Sequoia > Sequoia sempervirens. The sequence continues at coordinate 240,120,532 of VDFB02193867.1, read as the reverse complement.
ATGTCAGATTTGAGTTCCTGATTCTCACCTGTAAACTTTTCGGGTCACGGTCAGATAATTCTATAGGTGAGTTTCCATGAGTTGCCAAGGTGTAGGGTTTTGAATGCAACAATGGATAAATGATCTTCAAACTTTCTTCAATCCTCTCCAAACCTAAAAATTGAACATTCAAAGAGAGAGGAAGGGTTGTGCCATTTAGGAGATTTCTTTAGTCAAACCTCGTGTTAGTGTTTCCACTTCCACAATGGCAAGGTCAATGATGAAATGATAAATGATAGGAAGGAATGGTGAATCCACAAAGTGCTACAACTCACCACCCTTTAATGGCTTCCTTGAAGGACTAAAGTCATGCATATCACCTCAAGGTCTTGGATCTTTCTTCCTTGATTTCTTGAATTGCTTGGAGACCTACAAAAGGGTTAGCTTGAACACAAAAAATGATAACATGAACATACATAAACTCATAGAGGATTTAACATGATGTTTGGATCTTGAATTGTTGCAGCAAAGATTTGAAACATGATGCTCTTGACTTGTTTGATAGTGCTCTTGATAGTAATTTTCACCTTTTGCCTCTTGTTAGATTTCAAATGATGTAATAAATAGGTATTTATTCAATTTACTACAAATTAGATCTTGATAGTCGACATTTGTAACTTGAATTTGAAATGGAAAAATACCGACACTGACATATTCAAATTTGGGACCAAGGAAAATAGGGGGATGTTTCCACCATAAGGCATCTCTTTCCTTGCCCTATTTTCTAGAATTTAAGGTGTTGGGGGAAAAGTATTAGGTAAATGCATTTGTTTGATGCTTTCAATTTATCAAATAATGGTAAAATAAGCCTCAAAATGCATAATTTAGGAAATTAGGTGTTCAATCAAGTCCAATAATTAAGGGAGAGCCAAAACATAGTGTGAAATTTTCAAGGGTGATAATTTTTGATGATACATTTAGCCCCCATTTTAATGAGAGTGTGAACTTATGCTCAGACTCACACTAAATTAGAAAATATATATTAAGAGGGGTCTTATTTTCTAAATTTTGAAGAGATAGGATGACAAAGGATCAAGGGGGGGCACACAAGACCACATGATCCAAGATCCCATGGCAAGAAAACATACTTGCACAAAGGAACACACATGTATGCAATGTAGTAAGTCAACATACACAAACATACATGTCAAAAAATACGAAGTGTACATGATGAAAACACATGACATAACATAACATATAAATTACAACTAAATGAAAACAAACATGATGAAAATGCAATGAAAACACAAAGAAGACACAAAGAAGACACACAGAAAAACACAAGGTTAGTACTAAAGGGGTTTGAGTCGATAAGGTAAAGAAACCCCAGTCTTAAAATTTCTCAAATACCAAACATCATCCATTGAATAAATGTTAGTTAAAGGAATGATCCCATGAGGATTATCAAACTTTGTGTTATTCCAAATCACTTATGAGCCACATAGATCTATTATCTAGCAAGCTACGTTATGCTAGGTGTCCATGCAATATGATGAGTTTCACAAGGCTAGCAAGTTGCATTATGCTAGATACTCATGAAACACATAGCTCTACTATCAAGCAAGGTGTGTTATGCTCGACGACCATGTTAAGGTGTTCATGACACACATAATAGTAAAGTCTAATATTTGCTAGGTGAATCACAAACTGAAGGCACCACAAGCTAGTGAAGTTTGATATTCACTAGGTGAACCTCCAAGACAAGGTAGAAAAATGAGAAACACATAAGGTCTAGTGAAGTTTGATATTCACTAGGTGTGAACCCATTAACAACCATACATAGAGCTATACTCCATGATAACTCTAATAAGGTGGTACAAAAATGCTTGAAATGCTATGCCAATGCAACACTAAGTTCAATGCATGCAAACAAAGTGAAGCACAAAAATACAAATGCCAATGCACCACTAAGTCTAATGCATGTTAAAAAAGTGAAGCAAAAATACCAATGTTGACACACCACTAAGTTCAATGTGTGTGAACAAAGTGAAACAAAAAAATCCATTGAACTCACCTAAAATGGTGCAAAATATCACCTAGGGAGGTTTAAAAATGACGACAAGATAAGGCCAAAACCTCAAGAGGTGTTCTAAAAACACCACCATAAAAGGTGAATTACAAAAACAACAAAGGGGATTTGCTCAATACATGGAAGGTCACACCCTAAGGAATGCCACACATGACATCACCACCAAGGAGGACAAGTCGTGGAATAGAAACTTACACCTTAGGGTATACTAACCATAACATTACCACTAAGGGGAACACCGTATGCCAAGAAAGGTCACACTCTTATGGAACATCAAACAAAATATCACCACAAAGGAGACACTATCATAGATCAAGAAAACCACACTTCATTGCCAGTGTTACACTTTCTAGGAGATATATGTTATCATTACTAAAAAGGGACCATTCCTTATGCAAATTATAAGTAGGGGGACCATATGCCTCCCCCCTTATAATGTTAGTGTACTTGTTACACTATTGTTTTAAGGAGATGCAAAGGGATCCCTTGCTAGAAGGAATGCACCAAACACAAGGCTACCTAACCCTTTGAACCCCAAGCTTTAGGTACAAAGATGAACTCAAAATGGATGATGATCATCTTCATGACTCAATATCAAAATTATACTTAGCTTGAACATGGATTCATTATTGTACCCATACTCTTTAATTGTCTAATACATCATGATTCCATTTCACACCATACTTTCCTTTGTAAATATTATTAATTTCTTGTTTAGAAAAAATACAAAGGTTTATGATTAAATATTTTTTATGCTATTACCATTGTATGTAGGTTTAACTAATGATGTGTGTGTACTATTAGAGATGTTACTCTACTACAACATGAACTTGAATTAAGATACATTGTACCTAATTGAACCCTAGATTTATTTGTAAATTTTATTTTGTATAAAATATTTTAGTGATATGCACAATCATATAGTTCAACTAAATTTAAGGGATAAAAATGCATACCTTTCCCTTTTACTCCCTTATTTTACACCTAATTTTGATACCATCATAAATATAGTGTTTTGCTGCTTAATTTGTCTTATTTTTCACGTAAGCTAATCCATATACTTTCATTTATCTTGGACTAGACTAGGTAAGTGCAAGAAGTTGGGTCCATTTCTAGGGGAAGTTTAGATCTTGATTTCTAAAATGGGTAGTTGTTTCTAATTACATAATATTGCTTCTCCTTTTAAGAATGGTTATGCAATTTAGAGCCGGTACACATCTCGTAAAATTTGAAATTTGAAACCCATGCCTTTGTTTTTGTTTTAGACTTAGAAACCCACCCCTTTGGCTTAGACCTACGACTACAATGTCATGGAAACTACAAGAGAAAAAATGACTAGCCATTTGACCGATAACTTTCTTTCCATATTTTTTTGAAAAAATTAAAACCCATTATAGATGATGATATCTAATTTTCAAGTATGTAATTTTTTTTATAATTGGACTTATTTTTTATTTATTAACTATTTTTTGAGAAAACTGACCCATAAACTTGAAATATTTGGTTTGTTTTTTTTAATAACTTTTAATTTTTTAAGTTTCATTTTTTAAAAATGTCATAAATCTAAACACAATTCTTTACTCAATGAAAAATAAATAAATAAAATGATTAGTTTAGCTCAAATTATGTTGGTTGTAAATGAGGGGTTTTCAAAAACAATAATTATGGCCAATAAAAAAATAATAAAAAATATTCTAGGAAAAAAATTATAAGAAAATATCCTCATCAAAATTCACTATAATACACATCTTTCCCCAAAAGGAATTAGAAAAGTAATTTTATTTAGGTCAAATTATGTTGGCCACACACGTGCATGTTATGGACCTAAAAAAATGACTTTTAAAAAGTGGATTTTGTATATGCCTATTAAAAATTAACTTGTATCATCTCGATATTATAATAAATTACATATTTGAAATTAGACTCAAAATACTACATTTCATATTACTAGACTTTCTTAAGATTTTGTGTAAGTGCTTCAAATTTTTGTTCCAATTGTGACAAACTTTGATTTCAAAAAAACACTTCCAATTTTTGGCCAAAAAGTGGACCCAACTTGTTGTGTTGACTCAATCATTTATGTGAATATCCACACTAGAAATATACATTCCATAATCATGTCCCCTAATCCACATTTCGAATTTTCCACTTTCAAAGTCGATATTTTAGAACTTCTACCATTATTAGTAATCTTGTATGCCAAAACATCTTGACCGGAGCATCTTAGTTCATGAATTTAAGGATAATCCTAGGTCACTAATTGATATGTTAGAATCTTGTATTGAAAATTCATCATAGAGAATTTGTATTTGAACCACATCAACAAATAGTTCATTTAATCAACATCTTAGACACTTGCATTAGTTTCTTAGCATGTCTTGAATCATTGTATCTTGACAAAGTCATGCATCCTATCAACAAGGGATTTCTAAATATTCACTCTATACACAATAGGTCCCCAAGGTGATTTTTAACACCATTGTATTTTATAATTCAAACATAGTTAAAGACAAACATGTACTGAGCATGATATTCTTAGTAGACAACTTCATGCATAAACATAAGATACATTGACTCGATAATGGACATGGAATCATTCCATAATAGTATAGAATTAAGATACAAAGTGATTATAATCTTAATAGTGTATATTTGATTATAAAATCTAAATCATATTCATAAAACACAAGACATAATATCATTAACCAACAATAATTCAATGTTAAGAACTAAAAATTAAGTCCCTTTTAACTAATATAACTCTAAAATGAAAACTGAATTATTAAATACATTTTGTTTCCTACCACATACATACATACATACATACATACATACATACATACATACATACATACATACATACATACATACATACATACATACATCTTTTGCTTTTTAATTATATTTCAATCCTCTCTATATATTTATCCTTTCTTTGACTTTGTTTTTCGCCAGTCATTCTTTGTTAGAAATAAACGTAATGATCAGGTGTTCTGGAAAACTTTTTATGTATAAATAGAACACGTCACAAGTGGATTGTCTCAAAAAAGTCAAAAAAATTAGGTCACCGGCTAAGAGCGGCTGAAGCACAAGGGAAACCAATGCGCCTTTTCTCTAACAGTTAGGAAGTAAACTACTCACATCACGAGCGTTGAAATTGGCAATGGAGTAATACCATTACCTACCTCTTTTGCTTCCTCCAACTTCTGTTATGTGTCCTTTGTCACAGGGTCTTACATGGAAACTGCCTGAGATATTGATAGCTTAAGAAAGAATTGTATTTTATCTTCAGTCTTATATAGAAACCATCGTTATTGGTAGATTTTTTAACTTAACTTTCAATTTAAAAAAAACCATCGTTAGTGGTTTCTCATTATTGACTCATTCAATTAAAAAAGGAATGATTCTTTAATTTGGATGTCACATAAAAGCCACCTGTAACATTGGTAGCTCGTTCTTCACTTAAAATTCAAACATATGTAAAAAAATTTCAAAGTGGGGACCTGGTTCTCTCGCTATTGACACATTCAATAAAAACATAGAATTCTTCTTTATCTTAAATCTCAGATAAAACTACAAATTCTTTACCTTGACACATTCAATAAAACTTACAGAATTCTCCTTTATCTTAAATCTCATAAAAATTATGGTCTCCTACCATTGACAAATTCAATAAAGGAAAAAATCTTCCGTGATCTCACATTATTAATTTTCTGTGGCCATAAATTGTTGGTGGTGAATTTTACTTGTGATGTATTTATCATGACGATAAATTTTTCCGCGATGAATTATTAATGATGAATTTTCCATCAGCAATCTGATGATGATGAATTTGCTGTATGTCAAATCCATCCAGCTTTTTGCTTAAATTTCAAACAGGTCCATATCCATTGACACATTCAAAAAAAAGGACAGGATGTTGATTTTATTGCACCAGCTCAAGTCTTGATACCGAATGATATATGTAATACCAAAAAGCCCTTAGCCGGAAGCATCTCTGTCTGGAATGTCCCTCGCTTAAGCCCAAGATTCTACTGGATCTTTGCTTCCTCTTTTGTTCTTTGAAGATGGAATTCGGGTCTAAAGAAAGAATATGGGGCGCCCGAGATACTTATGGTGGTTCTATGGCGGGATCAGATGATGCAGAAACTCTGTCGTTCAGTGACATGCCCGTTTACAACATCACAGGGAAGTCATCAGAGTTACAGGACTCGTATAGACTTTCAAAGACTGATTCTGCAGATCATGACGATTTCCACTTCGACTTGGACTATGTACGCACCACTTCCGTGCCATGCCGTACCTCTAACGCCGACGATCTGTTCCACAATGGCCGCCTCCTTCCTCTCAATCAGTACAACGCACGCTACTCTTACGGCGATTCCACTTCCCCCGAGAAAAATGGGCTCCGGCTAAAAGAAAACCTGCAGACGTGGAAATCGGAATCGGCGGAGTCGAAGACAAGTTTCTGGACCAGCCCTAGCCCCAGCAACTCTCCGCTTTCCCACAGAAGCTTTGATTACCCAGGTTTGCAGAAAGGTGTGCGGCGTGTGAATTCAACTTCTTCCAGCAACAAATCTAAAGGCGCGGTAAATTTGACCTCATTCCCTTCTCCAAAGGTATCTGGTTCGTGCAGTAAAACGCTTCCACCATGGCTGCGGCTTTTGACTCTGGGGATTATCAAAACTCCTGTAGTGAAGGTGGAAGAGAAGCGTAAGCAAACTGGTGCGAATCTGAAGTGTTCGGTTTCGAGCTACTACAACGAGGACCAACCTCTGGTGAAAAAGGCAGTGACTTTACAGCAGAAATCGAAGTCCGTTAAGTGTAATAAACAGGCCGAGGAGGCGCCAAGATCCAAGGGCTTGAGGGTTTTTCGACTACTACCTTCATTAAAAAGTTTTAAGTCTTCCATCAATTCTGCCATTAGTTGCACCAGTGATAAGATAGCTGTTGACATGGAAGCTTCGTTGGATGCTAGAAGACCACATACCTGAAGAAAATACTTCTCTGTACTGAACAAAAGTCACCCAAATCGGCTCCAGCTTCCAATATTTGATTGGATTCGAGTGTTTGGAACATTGATTATGCTGTCAATCCCACTTGAAAATGCTCCCTCATTGGCATTGGAGTTAGGCCTTGAATTTTTGAACTAAACATGCCCCTCAAGTAAACTATAAATTTCTTAAACAGTTTGTAAATCAATTTTAAAGACGTTTAGAGATATCCTTTATAGATATTTATTTTATTTATATATTAAAATTCATTTTCAAAGAAAGATATTTTTTTGGTGTCTTTAATATAATTTTTTCTAAAAATAAATATGCTAGTAGTATTATGATATTGCTATCAAGATTCAATCGTGTAGTTTTACGAGTCAAACTCATTGACCCACGGGCCTTCTGAGGAGGTCCCCCATCCCAATACTGCTCCAGCTCAAGCACGCTTAACAACGAAGTTTCCCCCAAGGTTAAGCCCACTTAGCTTGCAACCTCATGTCTAATTATAACATGTTAACAATATTATTTTAATGATTTAATAATTTATGTTTGAGTAATAATAGATAAATTAACTTTATTTTGTGATGCATCTTTGGAGATGTGTTTAGACACATTAAATATTTGGCTCAACTTGTCATGTTGTATTGGACATTAGCTAGATATTTTATGTGTGGGACATTAACTAGATATTTTATGTGTGGATGATATAGGACAAATATTTAATATTTGTGGAAAATACTTAATTTTGATGTTAATGGTTTTGTGCTCTCATGGTTTCAAGAAAAATAGTTTATCCAATACCATTTAGTGTTTTTTTGTGAGCTTGATTCTATAAAAATAATCACATGTTCACTAGTTGAGGTTGGTTGTCGTTTCTATTAATCTCTCCTATAGAGTGCATATGTGAAGTATATAATATAATGTGTTGTTACATGTTTACTCATTATGCTTGGACACATGGAAGATGCATTGGAGGAGCTTAGTCATTTATAAGTATTCATGGAGGCTATATAAGTGTATTGTATATTCTTATCATTAAATAATATATTGAATGTGGATGCTCTTAGATCCCTTATAAATAAGTTTTTATATATTATGCTAAAGTTTATTTTTTCTAAAAAGTCACATTAGAAATAAGTTTGGTTATATTATGGGAAATTTTTCTAAGTGCATCAGGTTTAAGAAAAGTTGTGTGGGAGGGAGAACCATTTAGTTGGTGAAAGTTGTTATTTGGAATTTAGAGCTACATGGTTTGAACATTTAAGGTGTATAAGGAGAAAACTTAGAGGAATACAATACAAAGCAAGGAGAATTAGGCTTATGTAGAAGTTCCTCATTTGACAAAGAGAATGGTCATCTCAAATACATTATTTTTTTTTACTATAATGGATGCATTATTAGTTGAATCCAACATTCCTATGTATGCACACCTTTATGCATTTACTAATGATGGATTCAAAGCCATTAATATTATATTTGGTGATTAAGATCTAAAGGTACCAATTGGAGGTTGGTGGCACCATAGGATGGGGGAATTTCCATCATCTCAATTTAGCTTCTCAATTTTAGATGGAGCTTTACATGAGAAGCATTTTTGTTTTCTTTCTTATTTTTTCCTTGTTGATACTGATGGATTTCAAGAATACATTGTTGGAATCAGGGAACACTGAGAGGGGGGGCGTGAATCAGTGTTCTACAAAATTTAACTTTATTAATCTGATCTTTAAACCACTTAAAGCATTAAGCCAAAAGAAATATGCAAGAACATAAAGCAATCATCCACAACACCATAACACAAGGATTTTTATGTGGAAACCCTGTTAGGGGAAAAACCATGGTGGAGGTCAATCCACAATTTGAGTACTCAAATATAGGTGTTATACAAATGGGGAATGCACATGCATTCATGAACACTACCTAGAGCTCACTGCTCCGATACAAAAAGAAGACTCACTATCTTACAAAGGATTTGAATTACATCCAGAAGATTTGAACTAAGAGAATAACATCTGCTAATGCCTGATTACAGTTCTGGTTAAGCTCATCAGTTGCATTCTTGACTTGCTTGTCTGATTTTGCTCTTCTGCTCTGTCTGCTTTCATTTGGATCACAAATCCTTTTATGCACAAGAGAAATTGTGCATAATTGCACTATAATCCTTCTAACTTTCACAACATACATCAACACACTTCATACATACACAAAATGATATAAATGATCACTTATATATATCCACAACAAAAGATTTAATCTCTACAAGTCGGCTCCAACTATGGGCCCAAATCTCAAATAAATTACAATGCGCATCAACCAAAGTCGGCCACAGCATAGTGAGGACCCAAAACAAAATCCTCAAACCCAAAAATACTTCAAAAAAATTTCCTCAAACATCCGCAACATGCCACATTCACTTAGTCGGCCTTCTAGCACTGTTAAACATAAAATCAATTAACCAGAACTCCTAACTCGTACACCAATTGATGCAACGACACAAAACTCAAGAATAAGATATTCTAGATACCCAACGACCTTCCCTAAGATCCACAACCCAAACTGATAAACTGGTAATGCAAATGGATTGACAAACTCAACTTTAGTTAGATACCCTATTCTTCACTTTGTCTTCCAGTATGGACAAGTACTGAAGTGTGGACCAAATCAATGACTTAGGTTGCCATCAATGACAACACCAGAAGCCATATGCCAAAAATCTCCCCCTTTGGCATTGATGGCAACACTTAGTGAAAAATGACTAAGTGTCGGAACCAACATACTGCAATCCTTTAAGACTTCAAAAAGTCATAGCTGACACAACTCCCCCTTAATTTGATAAGGCATTTTTCACTGCTCTCTCTCCCCCTTTGACATCAATGAAAAACCAAAAACCAAAAATAAATTATGTAACAGTAATCCCTTTTGGAGTGTAACCAAAAACTTACTTATTCAAAATCTGGTTCAAAATTTTGAAGAAATATAGCCGCTACTTGTGTTAGAAGATTATTTTGTATTTTTCCTTCATCTCCGGAAGAAACTTCTTCCATGCTTCTACTGCAATCCTGGTGATTATGATTGTGTTGTTGTTTTCAGATGTCCGATTGATAATCTTGATGAGGGATTCTGGAATGGTGATGACTTCTTCTAATATCTATCATTTCCTCAGTATCTCAATCAACTATTCCAGTTTGCATTCTGTTATGTCCTTCACTTTCCAAAAGGTTTCAATAATCCTGTTTCTGGTGTTTTGAACATTTGTATGCTCTATCTATAATTCTTGAATCATTTTCTTAATTGCACCATTTTGATCCTTAAACATGTTAAAGTCTTTTCTAATACTGTTAAGCTCTATTTCAATATGTTCCAACTTTTCCTTGTACTTGTCGATTGCATGAGGCCATCGAAGACAGTAGTTATAGATGTTGTTTGTTGTGTTTATGCATTGCCTTAGCTGATTCATATGCCTTTTTAGCTTGGTGAGTGATAATTTGTACTGCTTCTTTAGGTGTAGAATTACTTCTTCTTCTTCCTTGTTCTGAGACTCAGTGTCCATGATTTCCTTGATTCATTCAATCATCTCTTTTGGAAACGTATTATGTAAACTTTCTAATTTAATATGGTTGTGCACAAGATGAGCACTTCGTACATTTAAAATCATGCCATGCTCATATGAAGGTCTGATAAACCACATGTTTGCAATTTTTTGCATTCCATCTTCCTCATGAATAAGCTACAATAGCTCTTCTTTGGTTAAAACACCTTATTCTTCACTTTCTATTTCCAGTTCTTTTCTTTGGGTGTCCTCAATTTCCTTATCAGATTCCTCATCTGGTATGTCCACAATCACCTGTTCTTTTCCTTTCCCTTCAACTCTTGGAGTCTTGCATGCTGGTGGAGTACAAACAACAATTTATTTTGCTCTTTTCTTCTTTCTCTCCATCTCACCAGAGGAGGAACCAACTTCAAGTGCCCTTACCAGAAGGGGAATACCAATTGAGCCAAAATTCCCTAGCAAACCTTTAAAGAAACTTTCATATTCTTGATCACAGTTTTCCAAATTGTTAGAATGAATGTAAATCTACTTGCAAATTGGTTCACTCTCTTCCCATATTGCATTGTTGTTCAGTGGTAAGCAATTCAGAAAATACATCACAAGACATATAACCAAAGTACTAGACCTAAAAGGGTAATCTATCATCTTTGTCAATTGTATGTTCTCCATCAGTTGATCTTTCACTAATCCGCAAAGGTCAAAATCCTGATCTTCCATTATCATCTTGTGTGAAATGTAAACAACACCTGCCAAAGTTGCACCTTCTCTATTTCTGAAAAAGATTTTGTAAGATACTCCATGTGCAATGTACCTTGTCACTGAATCTCTAATTGTTGAGATTATTAATGCCCTTTGATCTCCAGTTACTCCAATTAGGGTTTCAACTTCTTTATTTCAGATTGACTTCTTTCTTAGCACATCCCCAACTTTGCATAACCCAATTACAGTTCCAATCACTTCTTTTGAGATATGGTAGGGTTTATCCAGAGTTAGAATATCATCATTCAATCTATCCAAAATAAACTCAATGATTTATGCATTCTCGAAATAGGGGAATTCACTCCAAATATCCAAGCTTTTGTGTTTTGCTTCCTTCAGCCATTTCAATTCATCAAGTGACAACATGTTTCTTACAACTCTAGTCTTCTCACTGCTATACTCATCTAGGTTTGTCATTCCTTTGATTTTTTCCATTTTACCTTCCGTACTTATGTCTTGATTCTACCAAAGAATTTCTTCAACTGCACACCAAATTAAATGGAAATTTCTCAATACAACTGAAATACCTGATGGATTAGGGTTTCACCATCGAATTATCTTCATGCTTTTGAAATTTCATTGCAGAGTGCCCTCCTTCTTCTTTTCTTTGATATAAAGTGTCAAATGAGGGTTCCAACTTGCTTTTTATAACTCGCACACCTAACCTTTTGTTGTATTAAATTTTTTTCCCTAAGTGTTCTAGATACCCTATTTTCTCAATCAACAAGAGAAAAATTCTTTTGTGGACCTTCAATTGCTTGAATTTCTTTACGAGTGTTTTCCAATGCATCTGTAAACAACTGTTGACAATCTGCTGCATTTCGACACCAACTATCGACAAGGGGAAAAAGGATTTTCTTGAAAAACTCCCCCTAGGCCAATGGCCTGATATCAATTCCCGAAGGAATTACCAGCACCAAATTCTGGTACAGAACCATTTCCTGCATCAGACTCGCTCTTTATTACCCATGTCTTCTTCATCTGGTCTCTTATGTCATCCACAGTCACTTTCCCTTTTCCTTTATCATCTTTCTGCATATTTTTGCCTTTGTATGCCAGACCTCTTCTATCCATATTTTTGTTTCTGTAGAATCTTGCAATGTGACCATATTTGTTGCAGTTGTAACACACAACATTTCCTTGTCAAGACTAGTCATTCCATTGATTTCTTCTTGATCTGTACTGGTTAGCAATATGCCCAAATCTTCCACGGGCATAACATTTAACATTCCTTCTATTAACAGAGTTGTTTGACATATTTCTGCATTCAATTGACTTATGACCAAACTTATTGCAATTGAAACACTGACCGGGGAATGATGGATCACTTGATTTCATTTTACTTCTACATTGAGTAGCCATATGACCAAATTTATTGCAAGCAAAACAATATCCATTAAATTTTTGAGCATTAGGTTGTCTTACCGAATGCCTTTTTGCTTTTTTCATCTTATTTCCTTGCCTAAAATTCCTTTGTTCAGATCCAAAATTTTCTCCTTTCTCATATCCAAGACCTTGCTTTTCATTTCAATTCTTTTGACCTTGAGTCAGCTCATTAAGCTTAACTAAGCTAATCTTGAACTTCTCCTTGTATTCATTTGTAGTAGCAAGTTCATCCCTAAGAATAACAATCTATCTTTCAAGCTCTTCTTCATTGTTTCTAGATTGTTGCAGTTCAATCTCCAACTGAATGAATCCTCCATTAATTTTGTTGCATTCATCAGATCTTTTCTTTTAAGGACTGAGCAAGATTCTCCCCATTCTTCTTTCTCTCTTCAATCTCCTTAGTCAGCTTCATCACCATAGATTCCATCTCATGCTTTAGGGTAGCATTGTCTCTGAAAAGCTTTTCACATTCTTCAGTTATTTCCTTCAAGGTTTGATTCAGGTGGACATCATCCATGCTTTTTCTCTCTTTTTGATTAATCTAATCACAAAGATCCTTTCTCTTCTCCCTAGACTTAATAATACGATCCCTCAACTTCTGAATGAATTTCTCAGCATCCTTAAGACTTGCTTTCAATTCTTAGACTTCTGCTTTGGACTGATCAAGATCATCAAGTGCCACCAAAAGTTGTTGCGAAAGACTACCAGTGTCCATTACATTCCAAGATCCAACTCAAGCTGTTAAACTTCTTCCAAGGAACTAGACTCTGATACCAATTGATGGAATCAGGGAACACTGAGATGGGGGGGGAGTGAATAAGTGTTCTACAAAATTTAACTTTATTAATTTGATCTTTAAACCACTTACAACATTAAGCCAGAAGAAAGATGCAAGCACATAAAGCAATCATCCACAACACCATAACATAAGGATTTTTACGTGGAAAACCTATTAGGGGAAAAACCATGGTGGAGGTCAATCCATAATTTGAGTACTCAAATATGTGTTATACAAATGGGGAATGCACATACATTCAGCGACACTTCCTAGAGCTCACTGCTCAGATACAAAAAGAAGACTCACTATCTTACAAAGGATTTGAATTACATCTAGAAGATTTGAACTAAGAGAATAACATCTACTAATGCCTGATTACAGTTCTGGTTAAGCTCATCAGTCGCATTCTTGACCTTCTCTGTCTATTTTCATTCACATCACAAATCCTTTTATGCACAAGAGAAATTGTGCATAATTGCACTATAATCCTTCTAAATTTTGCAACATACATCAACACACTTCATACATACACAAAATGATATAAATGATTGCTTATATATATCCACAACAAAAAAATTAATCGCTACAAGTCGGCTCCAACCGTTGGCCCAGATCTCAAATAATTTACAATGTGGATCAACCAAAGTCAAACACAACATAGTGAGGACCCAAAAAAAAATCCTTAAACCCGAAAATACTTCAAACAATTTCTCCTTGACATCCGCAACATGCCACATTCACTTATTCGGCCTTCTAGCACTGTTAAATAGAAAATCAATTAACCAGATCTCCTAACTTATACACCAATTGATGCAATAACACAAAAATTGAGAATAAGATATTCTAGATACCCAATGACCTTCCTTGAGATCCACAACCCAAATTGATAAACTGGTAATGCAAATGGATCGACAAACTCAACTTCAGTCGGATACCCTGTTCTTCACTTTGTCTTCCGGTATGGACAAGTACTGAAGTGTGGACCAGATCAATGACTTAGGTTGCCATCAATGACAACACCAGAAGCCATATTCCAACATACATATATTGTGAAGTTTGATTTTTGGAGACAAGTAAGGGATTTGGTGTTAAACTCAATATGGATTGTTGTCCAATGAGTTTATGAGATTGTGATCAAGAATTATACCTTTTGAGGGTCATTAGACAACTTGATGGAGCCTTATGTGTGTAGAGATCAATATGGATTGTTGTCGAATAATTTGGGAATCATCGATTCAAGATTTCAGTAAAATGGTAGTCCAAGAACTCAGGAATTCAAATTGAAGCTACACCCTTCTGAGGGTCACTAGGTAGCTTGATGGAGTTCCATTTGATTCAATATGTGTTTCTTCAAAGGAAGATCTTCTCAAGAATACATATATTTATATTTTGTAATCATCAAGTTTTTTTATGTAAGCCTTAAGGGGGTCCCTTGGAAAAGTGAATTCTAATGTTTCAGGGATACATTTGAAACATAGAAAAATAAGTGCTTAAAATGTGGGGTTCACCAAAATGATAATAGATAGACCTATTCTCCTTTATTTCATTAAAAAATAAGGTCCACACAATGAAATGACTAACAATCTTGAGGTGAATCAATTCAAAGTGTGAATCTACTGATTTCTTTTTTTTGGAAGGATGGGGGTCCTAATTAAACAACACTTTGGGGAGAAAGATTAAAAATATCAAATCAAACCCAAAATGCAATCTACAACTTGGATCTTGAAGATTAAGCTAAATACTGATGAGCCAGAAATCAAATTGTAGATTGAAGAGAGAGGAAAGATGATGTTTACCAATCACCAAAAGTGTTATGCTAAAGCTGACCTGGGACTCATTCACTCAAGGGAAAATGGGTCCTGGTTTAGGGCTTATGTGAATCTTTTGGGAGCCTCTACTACTAATCTAAATCTCTCAACTTTCCTAGGTTTCAGGTTCATAAATCTAGAAATAAATTTTGTAGATGACTTTCCGTGAGATGACAACTTTTGCAACTTTGACAACTTCTTTAATTTTTCTCTTCAAGAGATTTCAAGATTTCTTACACCTAAATCTGCAAACACAAATGAAGATGGAATTTTTTATTTCTTTTTAGTGATTGGGGGTTTGCCTTAATCAAACCCCATTTTAGTAATTAAACCTTGTAATGAAGAAAATAACATGAAAGGAATGTTGAATGAACAAGTCTATGACACAACTCACCAAACCCTTGGATGAACCTTGGAATGTGGATTTGCAACTTGCATGAAATGAATTCAATGGATGTGGATCTTGAAACTTGATTTGAAATATTTCCTTGAATGCTTGAATGGATCATGAACTGTACATCAACATATTAGCTCCAATAACATGCATGATGCAAGAAGACTAACATGAAAATCGGATCTTGATTGATGCAATAATTCTTTAATAAATCTACTCTTGAATGCCTTGAAATTCTCTTGAAATGCTCTGATAATTCTCTTGATCTCATGAAAATCTTCTAGCTTGACTCTAGGTGAAAAATAGAAAATAACATTATATTTATAAGTATGTAACATTAATTTCCTGAAATTCAAATAACACATGCCAATATGTGAATATGGATTTGAATATGTTAAAATACCACCAAAAACATAATTTAAACTTAGGTCCTAGGTCTAAGTGAGGACCCATTCACCCATGGGCAAATGGGGCCTAGGTCACTCACCTAGAACACACATTGCTCAATGAGAAGTGTTATGTTTAGGTATAAATGAATGTCGGGTTTCCTCTTTAAAAAAGGAAATTAATTAGGCTTGGATTTGAATTAAAGGGGATAATTAAGGAAAATTAACCTCAATTAATTAAGGGAGCCCTAAATAAGTGTGAAATTGTAAGGAGGTACACTTTACAACACCAAAACTAAGGCACAATTAAGTCCATTTTAATTATTAATTCCAAATTAAGTGTGAAAATGTAAAGAGATACATTTTTCTACACTACATTCAACACCCACTTTAGTGAGAGGATGACCCCATTTCAAACTCACACTAAAGTAGACATTCAATACACATGTATGTAGCAATGACAAAGATAATAAATCATACAAAATCAAAGACCTAAAAGAAAAGGGAGGAAGATCAAGCCTCGACTATCCAACATGATGTGGAACCTGTCTCAGTTGTTTTTCAAAGAATGTTTGCAAGCAGAACTCGATGTCCACTATGCAAACAACACGCGTGCTCACTTCAGGCTAATGGAACCTCAGGTCATCCACTAGGTGAGCTCCCAAGATAGTGGCTTAGTGAGAAAGTCATGCTAGGTCTATAGGCTCTCACTGTACTAACCATACAAAAGCTATCCTTCTAAAAAATATAATAGGGTGCCACAAAACTAAGGCTTCGGGCTTCATAAGGCCTAACAAGTTGTGTTATGCTAAGCACCTATGAACAAGGGAAACACTCCACTAGCAAGAAAAGTGTGTTATGCTTGGTGTCCTTAAAGAGGGGTCTAAGCTTCACAAGGTTAACAAGTTGTATTATGCTAAACACTTATGAACAAAAATTCAAGTAAAGGTTTGTTCAAAGGGATCTTGCTTAGTTCATGTAAGGTCTCTTCTTAGGGAGCATCGTGTCTAATGTCTCCAAGAGAGGACAAATCTAGGATAAGAGAATCAAAACTTAGGGAATGTATCGTGTAGCATCACCACTAAGAGGAAATTTGTATGCTAAGAAATATCACACTCTTGGAGGACACATCACAAGAAGAAATAAAACCGCACAATGAAACATGAAGAATTCCAATGTATCCCCACTTTAAAGAAATTGCTAGCACCATTGTTGGGAGCAATTTTCTTTAAAGTAGCCAATGAAGAAGACATTAGAGCTTATTCAAAAATCCTTATGCCAAGTAATATTTTCCCAAATGAAGTTGCATCATAAAAAAGAAAGAGGAAGGGGTTTCCCCCAAAATGAAAGTTCACATAAGGGATCCACAAATTTGGGGTCAGTATATCTTTGCTACAATGTTGTTATACATCCTGGAAACATCATCATTCCCCAAATACTCATAGAACAAGAAGAATGACACATAGAGAGTGAAGGAGGGAGGGAAGGAGAGAGAGGTGAGATAGAGAGAAGTAGAGAGGGAGAGAGAGGGAAGGAAAGAATGGGGGAGAAAGAGGGAAGGAGAGAGTGAGAGGGGGGAGGGAGAGATAGAGAGAAGTAGAGAAAGGAGAGAGTGGGGAGAAAGAGGGGAGATAAAGAGGGAGAGAGTTAGAAAGAAAGAGGGAGAGAGAGAGAGAGAGAGAGAGATAGATAGAGACATAGACATAGACAAGACACAAAAAAAGATAGAGATAGAGACAAAGAGAAAGAGAAAGAGACAGAGAGAGA
>VDFB02193867.1:240022017-240101914 GCA_007258455.2 Sequoia sempervirens | reverse complement strand
GAAAGAGGGGAGTGAGAGAGACAAGTAGAGAGGGAAGGAGAGAGTGAGGGAGAAAGAGGGAGAGAGTTAGAAAGAAAGAGGGAGGGAGAGAGAGATGGATAGCAAGACTGAGAGAAATAGAGACAAAGAGAGACACATAGAGAGAGGGAGGGAGGTAAGGAGGGATGGATAGGTAGGGAGATAGAGAAGTGAAATAGAGTAGAGAGAGAGGAGGGGGAGATAGGAGATAGATATGTAGAGAGGGAAGGAGGTAGAGAGAGAGAGATGTTGGAAGCCTTGCAACATGAGCATGAAGTATGGATGGTTGTGCTAGTTGTTTTTATGTTGTTATTGATGTCAACATGGTAATGACTACATGGTGATGATTATATGGGAAGTTTGTTTGGTTTACGGAAAGTTGTTCTTTTCCAGTAATACTCCTCTATGATGGATCAATATGTTGGTATTTGAGTTTGGAACTCATCACAAGATCTGATATGAATCTAATCTCCTAACCATGTTTTATTGAATCATTCAAACTACTTTTTCTTGGATCTTGAGACATTCTTTTGACTATGAACAAAAAGTTATATCTAACAAAGTTCAACTTTGTATCCTACTATTGTTCTATGTGTGGTGTACTATGTGGGAGACTCTGCATTCTACTAAGGTGAACATTCTTATACTACGGTTGTGTTGACAGTCTCTTTATTGGTAGTATGAATGGAAATTAATGTGTTCTTAGATCCGAAAGGTATTTACTTTGAGGATTATTTGTTGGTTTAAAGAATCAAGTGTTCTTTAGTCTTGGCTGACTTAGCGAATGTAATATATTATGAAGACTAATAGATGACTTGGCATAATGCACTACGTGGATGAAATGTTGAATCTTATATGGTGCCAACTTAAATGATGAATAAAATATACTTGTATATATATAAGGAATTGGAAAGAGAAGCAAGCAGTCATGTGGAAGAAGAAGGAAGAGAGAAAGAAAAGAAATGTGTGAGTGTGTGTGTGCGAGCAAGTGAACAAAGGAGAAGATCATAGCCTAAATGCTTTATCAATAGTACAGATTTGTTGAGAAATGCAGTGCTTTTATTACGAGCTTCAGTGGAACTGAACCCTGCACACTAAAGGTGTATTCCATCAGTTTAATCTTTTGGCAGTGAGCCACCATCATTGTATCTTGGCAGTGAGCCTTTTAAGGACAGTGAGTCATGGCGGTGAGCCCCGTAATATTTTGTATCTAGATAAATATATTGTGAGTTAACCATCACCATGGTTTTTCCCTTATTGGGTTTTCCATATAAAAATCCTGGTGTTCATGTGTGTCATTGCATTGACTTGCTTTTATGTTCTCTCTTGTCGAATCAGTCAAAATAGTAATAATGATTAAGTGGATTTTATTATTAGTTTATGGAATACTGATTCATTCCCCTCTCTCAATATTTCGGATGTTCAACAATTGGTATTAGAGCTTGGTTCCTTGGAAGAAGCCTAACAACTTGAGGAAGGTCCCGAAATTTGAATATAATTCTTTTTTTCCCTTGGAAGTTGTCACTACTGAATTTTTAGAAGAAATGGAATTGCTGAAGGACAAGTTGATAAAAGAAAATGAGTACATTGAAAAGCTACAAAGTACACATATGAATGCATGTGTTATATTGACTAGAGGAGAAGAAATCATTACTAGCCTACAAGAACAATTGGATGAGAAGAAAAGAATTGAAGAATATCAGGAAATTGAAATTTAGAAGAAGTTGGATGAATGTGCGAAGCTTGAATTAGAAGCAGAAATCATGAGATCTAATTTGGAAAATGCAAAGAGTTTTGAAGAAAAATTTAAGATAACCTCGTTGATGCTTGATGAATTGATTAATTCTCAAAGACTGGAAAGGGATAAGAGCGGTTTAGGGTTTGAAAAAGTTCAGAGTTCTAAAGCAAAGCAATTCACTGAAAAGAAGACGCAGTACAAGGATAAAAAATTCAAGGAGCGAAGAAGCAACTCCATAAAAAATCCTGTAAAATGGCATGATGAAAAAAAGGTATTTATACTTCAATGGTGTTTGTCATTCCTATAAGAAATTTGGTCATAAAGTAAAGAACTGCAAAAAGAATGGATATAAAGATAAAAGGGAAAATGGAAAGAAGAATGTTACTTGTTGTAAGTGCAGAAAACCGGAACACCTTAGTAGAAACAACAAAAGAAAGAAGAGAATCTATCTGATGAAGAAGGATGATCAAACCTTTGATCTGAAAGGGACAAGAAAAGAAATGGAATGGACTTGGAGAAAGGATTCATCAGTTTTATCTATGCTGACCTTCGGTATAGATACTCCCATCAATTTCTAAATGAAAGAAATGGCTAAGGGGGAGAAATCATTAGAAAATATAATAAACCCCCTTATTGGTACTTGTGTCATATCATGATAGAAGTATATTTAATATGGTAACAAGATTAAGGTATTTTTCACATGTGTGAAGAATGAGGTCTGCAGAATTTGAAAGAATGGAGGCATACACAGTTTTTGAAGCTATCTACCTACAAGTTGAAACATTTATTGCAAAATCATTCAGAATGGAAGGAATAAGATCAAATAGCATTAAAGGCCTATGTATTTTCGAAGAAGCGTGCAAAGGAAGTTTGGAAGGGAACTCAAGGTTTCAAAATTTGAAGAAAGTAATAGTCGAAGTGAGATCTAGAAATAGAATTTCTATACATTTTTCAGAGGTATTTATATTCGCACAATCTTTTACTTTTATTGATGGATAATTCAAAGATTGTGAATTGTGTGGATAAAGCTAGATTGAAGAGATATATGAGGAATGTGTCGGAAGAATCTGTTGGTGCATTCTCTTGCATCCCTCCGAGAGTGTTTCTTATAGAAGATATCTATGCATTTTTTTTCATTAAGATCGAAGAAATTTCGTTAGTTCAGTTGAATATGCTTTGGGAAAATGAATGGAAAGAGAATCATGATGCCTACAAAGTATTAGTTGAGAAAAAGTTGGATGTTTGGAGGAAAGTTCCTTTGTTTCAATTTGAGAAGAAGTACATTCGAATGGTATTATGCAAAATTCATGATGAATCTTTGTGGATTAATGAGGGACATCTGGTTACCAGAGAAGCAATCAGAGATGTAACTAGTCTATGTTCCTTCAGACTAGTTCCTAAACTAAACTCTATGAATGGGAAAGAAATAATTGAGGTTACAGGTGTGAGTTCTAAAGGAAAATAAATTGGATTGAGATCAATTATTGATTCAGTAATGAGGTATGTTGCTATGGTCATTGGTCATAAAGTTTGCATCCCTAAAAGTGACTCTACAGTTTCTACTACTATGGTGAATATTGTTGTTGACATGATATTACGAGGTATGGAATATGACTTGTGTGAACTACTTTGCATACATATTTTGAATAATTTAAAGGAGATCAAGAAGAGCAGGAAGAATACTTTTCGGTATGGTAATTTGGTTGTGTGTCTACTCTTTTAATTTTTGAAAGGGTTACTGATAATAGAAAAGTTAGAATGGTCAAATTTAGAGCCTATTGCCTATCAAATAAGGAATTTCATGATAAATCTTGGTAGTTTGGATGCACAAGAATCTACCCTTGCTAAATTCTTTGGAAAATTTTAGATGAGGATGAACAAAAGGTCTAGGATTCCAGTAAGTGTTGTGGAAAGATACTTCAAAAGCATAAATTTTCTTGTGTATACATATTTATGTCACATGGAAGTAGTTGAATCAAGGTTAGTTTGGATATCTGAATTGGATTATGAAATGTTAAAGGCTGAAATTATTAAATATGCTAAAATTCTCTTGGAAATCCCTAAGCATCTCAATGAAAGTAACCCCGGTAGCAAGACCGAAACAAGGAAGAAAAGGAAGAATGTAGTAAAGCTAGCAGATGCATAGGAAAGTAAGCTTGAACATGAGCATGGAAGAATGAGTATTCAGAGAGCTTTGGAAGATTTGTAGAAGGTTATTCCTGATGCTAATTTTGATTCATCTATTTCTATTGTGGAGAATCTTCGTGGCATGATTAATTCTTTGAAAGGCTACATCTCCGGACTTAAAGAGTTTGCTAGAACTAGGTTTGATGAAGAATATTTGAATGATATCAAAGTAAAATGTGCAAATGCATACAATCGAGTAATTAAGGAATTGAAAAATGTACGAGGTTGTGAAGAAGAGGCATAGGAACTACTTTCCTTTTTGTCTAGATTGGTCTGGCAATACATTGGATATGAGAAATGAAATAAGGATGAGTGAGTCTTGACTGAGCACTCAGGTAGATACATACAAGTTAGCAGAAGATAAAGATAATTAGAGGTGGTCCTACATTGTGCAGCTTCAAGACAATTTTTTCTCTCTACAAGATCGAAGAACATATGTCATCAAAAAATTTGTGGCACTTAGAGACATGATTAAATTCTAACATACTTTTGTTTCTAGTGCTCTTGGTTGTATTGGTGAAATATTAGAGATCAATCTTAGTCCCAATAATTTAATAGATGGTATAGAGTCTCTAACAAAACTTGAGCTATTTTACAAGTCTCTTGTCAATGCAAAAGGTTCATGGGAAGATGGTAAAGGGTCATGGAAGGCTATTCTGGAGAGTCTCAGAGGTTCCTCTTCAAGTTAAATATGTGTTCATATCTTTTTGGCTACTTTTTGATATACATTCTTATATTGGACCCCTTCCTTTGTCATTGATGTCAAAGGGGGAGAGATAGAAAGATAAAGAGAAGAAGAGATAAATAGATGGAGAGTCAAAGGAATTTTTTTTTGTGAAGATCAATTTTGATAGGGGGAGTAAGTCAGAACATTCAGTTGTGGTATACTTGGAAGAAATTTCCTCATGCATGTTGTCATCAATGCCAAAGGGAGAGATTGTTGGAAGCCTTGCAACATGAGCATGGAGTATGGATGGTTGTGCTAGTTGTTTCTATGTTTTCATTGATGTCAACATGGTAATAACTACATGGTGATGATTATATGGGAAGTTTTCTTGGTTTAAAAGAAGTTGTTCTCTGTCGGTAATACTCCTCTGTGATGGATCAATATGTTGGTATTTGAGTCTGAAACTCATCGCAAGATCTGATATGACTCTAATCTCCTAACAATGTTTTATTGACTCATTCAAACTACTTTTTCTTAGATCTTGATACATTCTTTTCACTATGAACAAAAAGTTATTACATTCTTTTCACTATGAACAAAAAGTTATCTCTGATAATGTTCAACTCTGTATCCTACTATTGTTCTATGTCTGGTGTACTATCTAGGAGAATCTGTATTCTACTAAGGTGAAAATTATTATACTACGGTTGTGCTGATAGTCTCTTTACTAGTAGTATGATGGGAAATTAATGTGTTCTCAGATCAGGAAGGTGTTTTCTTTGAGGATTATTTGTTGGTTTGAATCTAATTGTGTTCTTTAGTCTTGGCCAACTTAGCGAATGCAATATATTATGAAGACTAATAATTGACTTGGCATAGTGCACTACATGGATAAAATGTTGAATCTTATATGGTGCTGAATTAATTGATGAATAAAATATACTTGTATATATATAAGGAAGTGGAAAGAGAAGTAAGCAGTGGTGTGGAAGAAGAAGAAGGAAGAAAGCAAGAAAAGAAAAGAGTGAGTGTGTGTGTGCAAGCAAGTGAACAAAGGAGAAGATTAGAGCCTAAATGCTTTATCATTCGTATAGATTTGTTGAGAAATGCAGTTCTTTTATTCTGAGCTTTAATGGAATTGAACCCTGCACATTGAAGGTGTATTCCATCAATTCAATCATTTGGAAGTGAGCCACTATCATTGTATCTTGGCAGTGAGCCATCTTTTGTACTCAGGCTATGAGCCTTTTAAGGATAATGAGTCCTGATAGTGAGCCCAATAATATTTTGTATCTAGATCATATAATATATTGTGAGTTAACCCTCACTGTGGTTTTTCCCTTATTAGGTTGCCCACATAAAAATCCTAGTGTTCGTGTGTGTGATTGTATTGACTTGCTTTTATGTTCTCTCTTGTTGATTTAGTCAAAATCGTAATAATGATTAAGTGCATTTTATTATCGGATTGTGGAATACTAATTCACCCCCCTCTTAGTATTCCGGATGTTCAAACAGAGAGAGAGAGAGAGAAAAGAGATAAATGGGTGAGAAATAGTAACGAAGGGAGATAAAAGAAGAGAGAGGTAGGGAGGAAAGAATGGATATGCGGTTAATGAGGGAAGGAAAGGTATAGAGGGTGGGAGAGACCTAGAGAGGGTTGAGAGAGAATAGGGTAAGTATTGGTTAAGAGGGAAGGAGACAAAGAGGGAATGAAAGGTAAAACCTCGATTATCCATCATTGGTCATAAACCATAAACCTTAAGCCTTATCAAAGTGGGGTAGTGAGAGACAAATAGAAAGCAGTGAAGTTTGTATTTTTGTCAATACATCACCATTTGGAAAGTGCCAAATTTGGAGAGCACCAAATTTGGTGCTTGCCAAATGCAATGCAACATTTGGCGAGCGCAAAATTTGGAACTCTCAAAATTTGCTGCATTGGGAAATACTAAGGACGTGATTTTCTGAAAGGTAACAAAATTTCACATATTTTTGGCCATGCTAATTGTCAAGTTTGCATGTCTTTCAATGAAAGTTTATAGAAAAACCATGATGACATTAGGCTCTCTCTTAGCTATCTAAATATATGATTTTTTTACATTTTAATTATGTTAAGGTTTTCATCCATAACTTCTCTTGTTAGTGCCTTCGATTTTTGTCAAAAACCAACATGTTCTAGTTTTGGAATAGATTTTTACTCATTCATCAATTTTGAAAAAAATTACATTTTTATAAACTAGACTCCATTCTACACATAATGAAAAAAAATGATTTTTGATTAGTTTTCAAACAATTTAGGGGCGCGCACGCTCAAATTTCAAATTTTTTAGGATGTGTCCACTTTGAAAATTCATAAAATATTATATATTCATTAAAAAAATTAGCTGAAAGAACTGGGATAAACTACATGGTGTTAACTAATTTCTCACTATTAATATTTTGAAATTCTAAAAAAAGGTTAATGAAAAAGAGAGGGTTACATAGATGTTATGTTTTTTTTTTTGATAAAAACAAGACCTGTTTTTCCCCCCCCTTTTTGAAACCCTTAATCTTCATTATTTTCAAAAAAAATAGTAGCTTAGAAAGTAGACTTGGAGCACTTCAACTCTTGTTCTTGTTTCATCTTCAAATTTTTAGTGTAACTATCTTCATTTTCTCGTGAACATCAAACTTTGTTGATTTTAGAAAAAAGTGTGATCTTAAGAGTCATTTTTGTGTCAGAGATTGTTGCACACACCCTGTTGTAACTCACAAAACCCTTGATTTGAAACCTTTAAGGAGTGCAACTTAGTATATCTCTCCAAGGTCTTGATCTTTCATGAAGTGGATTGATTGATGGTGTGATCTTGATGCTTGAATCTTAACTTGAATGCTTGAAACCTACATCACAATGTTAGATCCAAAAACATGCATGATGCTTGAGATCTTAAATGCTGCAAAAAAATCTTGAGAAATCTTCTCTTAAACACCTTTGAGAATAATATTAGCTCTTGTGAAGTTGCTCCAAAATTTCTAGGTTGCTTCTCTAGGATTTGAATTGATAAAAGACCTTTCTTTTATAGACAATTTTCTAATTTCCCAAAAATTAAACATTACAAGCTGACACCTTAAACATGAATTTAGGTCTTTAAGATGTTGCCAAAAAAAAATTAAAATTTGAATTTGTGATCTTAAAGGGGACCCATTCACCCAAGGGTGAATGGGTCTTGACCTAGATTTCTAGGACTTATTCATTTTGGGGTGTAAACAATGATAATTGCATTAATTAAATTATGATCCCCCTTTCAAAAATTTCAATTAATTAAGCTTGTAAATGCAAAATAGGGCCAATTAGAGGCTTAATTAAGTCCAATCAATTAAGGTACCCAAACATAGTGTGAAAATGTAAAGGAGTACGTTTTCCGACTATAACATGTAGGAATGAGAGTAACAAAATTCTGACCAACTCCCCCTATCTCTACCATTTGCATATATACAATGAAATCTGACTAAGAAACTAAATGTATAATAAGAAATAAATATACATTGTTGAATATTATTAACCGAAAGATGTATTTGGCACCTGCAATTTCTCAAGGTGTTCCTTCCAATCCTTCTTCCCTTCTTGGCTAGGCCAAGCATATAGCTCTAAGTCTTGAACTCCATAAGAAGTTCTTCACCATCATCCAGAGTGTTGGGTACTAGATCTAACTTCTTTTCCTTCTCTGTACTCATTAGGGCACTGGATATAGGTGTGAATTTGGCATTCACCAGATCACTGAGATTACCAAACTGTATAATTATCTTCTCCTTTTGTACTTGTAGTTGGAAAAAAAATTTGTGGAGTTCCTCAATCACAATCCTAGTGCTCCCATCAATTTCCTATGTTGGATCATAGACACTAGATGCCTTATCAATTTGGAACTCAATGGAGTCCATCTCATCCTTTATGCTTTTGGTGGATCTAGGACATTTCATATAAAATTGGAATAATATTCTCACTTCCACCATGTAATCTTGAACATATTTGAGATTATTCTAAAATTTATTGTATGTGGAGGTACACTTCTCTATTATATCCATTAATCTCTTATCATTCACCTTTTTATCTATCTCTTTCTCCATTTTTTCTTTCAAACCATTGGAATACTCTTTAAATTAATAAATAAAAAACTTTAAATTCTCCATATCGGATAAAGAATTATCAATGCTCACATTGGGTATGCTCTCCTATAGAGTCTTCACTGCTTCATCAATAAGTTCTACACTTTTTTGATGAGTTTGCAATATTTCCTTTCAAGCAAAGGCATGAAATGCATCAACTAGTTGGATCTTATACAATGGAGAGATATTATCCATGTCAACCTTCCCTTGTTGCATTGAAATTTGAAGTAGTTGGGCAGATACTATTGATGGGTGTTTTGTACACTTTCTCAACATAGGCAGTGCATAAGTGCACTACCTCTCTGGAAAGGAAATCTCCAACAAGCAAGTTGTTGAAAATCTCCCCAAGGTCTCTCAGGTGTCAGGTCATGACTTGCATGGAACTCCTTAGTTGATGTTTGATGTGATTTGGCTAGTAATCACAGGGCATACTTACGTAGCTGGATAAGAAAGTGGATCTTAAAATCTGAAGTTTATGATATGGGAGTTAAGGTGCACTTTGTTGTAGGTTCAAACACTAATCTAAAACTTTAATGTTTTCTTTAAGTTTTGGCTTTACAATGTACAATGAACCTTAGCACAGGTTGTTTCTTAAAAAAAGGTGAAAAAGAGCAGGGAAGAGGGAAGGTTCCTGGATCTACAACTAACTATGAACATTAATCATGAAGTTCCTGTCATGGATAGCTTCCTTCAAACAGAATATCACTTAACCAGAAAATTCACAGTCTCATGAAATTTGTGCTATCTTCTAACGTCTACAGATATTTCACCATTCATTCACCATATACATGCATGAACAAAGATAAAAGTGTGGAGCAGCTTTGAATTCAAGCCCAAACTAACTTTACACAACCATTTACCAGCAACAAACAACAAAGAGTATGGATTAAGGAGGCATCTACACAGCAAAAATTCTAATGATCACGGAACAACATTACTAAAATCTATTCAAGCAATTTAAATCTAACTTAAAACAACAATGTAAATCTAAATAAAGCATCTAACAATGGAGATTGAATCATGAAACATGTGAAGAACTTAGAAAATGCACCAAGTCAATGTATTTTCATTATAAATTTCTGCAGCATGTCTTTACAAAAACTCAACTCTCTTTGACAATGAGAGGATACCCCCTATTTATAGGGCTCAAAAAGCAGAACGAATGGCCAAGATTTAATCTCTTTGTGTGGCCAAGATTCACTAAAAACTAGGGTTCTACCTACCCCCCAACATATTACAATTTAAAATACAATTTTGTCCATATCCCTATTTCATCTTCTAGTGGCAACACTGTAGCATTTTGTCTTTTGCTAATTGCTCTTTCTACTATAGCTATTCCTTTAGAAGTTCTTCACTGAAATTAGGGTTTCCCTCTTGCTTCTTCAAAGTTGCATATTCTATGAATTTCAAAATGACCGGTTGGAGTTTGTCAACTTCTATGATCTCGGACCGTACTACCTGATAACTCCATTCCTTAGAGTTGTCCTCAAGCCTCTTCCAATCTTCATCATATTTAACGGTGTGGTTCCTAAACAGTTTTGACTGGGCAAAGGCACAGGTGGAAAAACTCATGAAATCTATTTTTATCTCATTTGACATCCCGTCCTCCATATTTTTCTAGAAATGAGGCTTTATCTTTTCTGGATCAATTTGCACCGCGGGCATGTCATATCCTATCATTAGCCTCAAATATCAGGCGCAATCCGCTCTAACTTCTTTGACCCATTCAATATCTGGATCCACTTTATCAATTACCTACTCCAACCTTTCTTTCCGGTTATCAAAGTATTGCTTCCACACATCCATTAGCCAATGATCGTCCCCTTTTAGTGCGAGCTTGTTTTCCCATGTGGCTTTTGGTAGCTGGAGGATAGCCTCGATCTTTGGATAGGTGGACTTATACGTTGTAGGGAAGTCAGTGCAGAGCTTCTTTGTGCCTTCCAGAGACTATTGTAAATCCAAGAACTTGTTGGCTATTCGAATATCCTGATTGATACCCATGTTCCCGATGTATAGGACCTGTCAAAACCAGCTTTCTGTAGTTTTGTCCAAGTTCTTTCTTTTTTCCAGCTTGTCAATTTGTTCCTTGGACAACAGTTGGGGTGGAGCCACGGATGTGGTAGGCATGTCTTCAACTAAAGACTATTGTTGGATGTAATCTATCAAGGCAGCTACCTGTGCTTTAAGATCATCCTTTGAGACTTTATCCTATTGTATTAGGTGCACCACTGTAGCCACTAACTCCTCGAGATGCTCCACCTTCTATTCTCTAGTAGTAGTTCCCAAGTTAATGGTGGAGACATTATAGCTTACTCCCTCTTGGCCTACCATTGGTGTTTCTATTTGCATCGTTCGGGACCCGAAAGCATCCATCGTTACCTTGGATCTAACTTTGGGCTTCTTCTCCTTCCTAGTTGAGATCTGCGCTCAGGCTAGGATAGCCTCTAGCCTTGCTCTTGGATCCTTTGGGGAAGGATTCTTCTTTTCAAGCTGTCTCTCTAGCCATTCGAGCATAGTGGATTTTCCCTTGGGTGATTCTCGATCACCCTCACCTTCCCTTGCTTGGATCTCTATTTGTTCACCTGTGGGAGCCCTTTCTTTCATTTTTGTGTTGTCTCCTTCCTCATCGGAGTCTTGGATGAACGTGAGGCATTTGATGGGAGGCTTGGTAGGCAATTGCTCTTGTGGGATTTCTTTTATCTCAATTCCTTTCTCTTTCCTTTCTTCAACTTGTTTTTCCTCGTGCACATGCTCTTCAGGCCTGTCTATTTCTATATCTCCTTCTTCATAAGGAGGTGGTACATCCTCCTTTTGTTCCCCTGTAGAGAGTTCCACATTTTTTGCTGCCCTGCCACCTTCTTTCCCTTCTCCTCTAGGCGACAACCTTTCTACCTCTTCTCCATTGTGCTTCAATTGTCTGGCCATTTCCTCTTCAAGATCATCATCGAAGGTCTATACAATAGTTCTACCACCTATACCCTCCTCTTCGTCTCCACTTTCAGAAGACCCTATTCCTTCTTCTTCATAGACCACCCTATCAATTTTCTAGTGTTCATACTCTAGGTGTTCCTGGTACTCATCAGCTTCCTCCTCCATTACCTTTGAGGCTTCTTTCTCCCACCTCTCCCATTCTTCAAAAATTAACATTATGGCTTCCATTGCTGGTGGTCTTGTTGGAGGTTGTGAAGGCATAGCATTGGCGAGGACCCACGCTAAGGAAACTTGGATGGTGGGATCCAAAAGGATTTGAGAAATCTCAGAGGGGAAATTTTGCATGTGTCGTGAGAAAGCCTCCGGTAATGCTAGTGAGGGCATTGGTGTTGTCACTGCTGCCAATGGGAGTGATGTAGTAGGTGACATGGCTATGGAGAAAGGTGGAGTAATTGCGGCGGAGGAAGAGTCAACCATTATTATGGGCCCAGCCAAGGGAGAGGAGGTGAGATGGACTGAGATGTCCACTATAGGTGGGGATGTAGCGACCATGGCCTGGGAAATAGGCAGAAGGGTGGCAGAGAAAGGGAGAGCTGGAGGAGGTCTTGGCTGATCAGTTTTTTCAGCCTCACCCTCTTGAAGGGGATCTTCTTGAATTGGTGGCTACTCCACGATGCTTCCCGTCCATTTGGGAATCTTAGAGGGTGAGCCTCCTGAGTCTTTCCTTGAATAAACTTTGGGGTCTAGAGACTGTTCCGATTCAATCCCTTTCATCTTCTTTGATCTTATGAGCGGAGGAGATTTAGATGTCCCGCCCATTGAAGTTGTAGTGGCGACATACTTTTCCAATAAAAACATTTTTGGTCTCCTCAGTTGTCCCAAGGTTGTGAGCATCACACTGGTTGCTTATGGTTTCCTTCTTTATGTGTCAATCCTGGTCTCTGATCTAGTCCAAATCGAATATTCATTCAAGCTGAACCATACCTCTAGGAATAGTGTTGGTTTTGAGGTTGATAACTCCTTCTATATCCAATTTGGCCTCCTCCAGATCAGAACTCGTGATGAACTCAAGGATATGTTTATCATCATTGAAAACCTGAAAATGAGTGACATTATCTAGGACAGACGGCGTGGATGTCAACTCAATTGTAAATTTATTAAGCCCGGACAAGGAGAGGGGTTGCAAAGTGTTGGTTGCCTAAGCCAAGGCATCGGTTGTATGATTCTGAGTACGAGGGATCAGTTGTATATTAAATGCATCTAAGCCTTCTAAGAGATCCCAAACCCTATGCCTATAGTTTGCAAATCTTCTATCATGGTAGGAATACAACTTTCTAACCTATTTGACTATGAGTTCAGAATCACCGAACACTTGCAACATTTTGACATTTTTCTTCAAGTCCATAAGAAGACCATGCACTAGTTCCTCGTATTCTGCTACATTATTGGTGCAATAAAACTGCAACCTATGGGCAGCAAGAAAAGTCTTACCCATTGGACTGATGAGTTCAAACTCGGCACCATCTCCTTGCTTTGATTTGGATCCATCAAATCGAAGCGTCCAAAAGCTGGAAAGCTCCTTGAATCCAGGCCCAACTAAGCTCTCATTTCCTTTTGGCTGGGTGGTTGCCTCCGTGATCTTTGGTGAATTTTGCATCTCAGCGTATTTAACAGTAGGTGGTTCTGCTAGCACCTCCTTTGGTGTTTCTTTTTGAGGGATAGCTAATTTTTTGACATGCTCTACCTCTGTTTGGCATAAGTAGCAATCAAACTCGAAGTGGGAAGCATTGTGAATTCTGCACCGATTTGGTAGGAAGAGATCCTGGAAATCCATTCAGGCACCCAAGCTGAGTTGATCCTTTGCGGACTTTTCCATGAATTCCTGGAAACCATTGAGTAGTCCCAAGTTGTCGTCTTCATCGAGTTTATCATCTGATTCTACCAACATCTCTGTACTTTGAGGCATTTGAGTGAAGTCAGTTGGAGGGCTACATTGCACCAAGAGGACTTCGGCAACATACTCTTCTTGGGGTTCAAATTTTCCTTGGCAGGAAAAGGGACAGTAGTTTCCCAATTTTGTCTCAACAAACAACACCTCGTTCAGGTTGTTGTATTTCGTGATCATATACTTCATACA
Source organism: Sequoia sempervirens (assembly GCA_007258455.2). Classification (NCBI taxonomy): domain Eukaryota; kingdom Viridiplantae; phylum Streptophyta; class Pinopsida; order Cupressales; family Cupressaceae; genus Sequoia; species Sequoia sempervirens. The sequence continues at coordinate 240,088,096 of VDFB02193867.1, read as the reverse complement.
AGGTTCGCGGTCTATACGGATTTTATTTGGTAGCCCTTTCCATGGAAGCCACATGTGAGAATGGTCTGTAGCGGCATATTCATTCAACATTCTAGTGAAGTCTTTACCCAAGATGATCCCATATGCATCGGGAATATCAGCCACTTGAATATCAATGACTTGTTGTATTCTTGGATCTACAACAATTTGCATTGGGATTCGATTCATTTCTCCCCAAATGTTGATCTTTATTTTTTTCAGTTGAGTCACCTTCCTTCTCGAGGGTATGGAGGTAATCCCAAGAGCCTCGCACACCGCAAGGGGCATAACATTAGCAAATGCTCCTGAATCAAGAAGGAAGTTGTACAAATTCTTCCCAAATATATGAATGGTGGTAAGGAAAGGGGGAGTTTCAAATTTTCCTTGGAAGAGGCCCATAGGTGTTTCTACTTGAGCCACTTGAGCCCTATCCTTATCGCCAGTTCTATCCTTGGTTTTCCTAGGTGGCTGATCCTTGGAAATATGCCTATTTTTCTGATCTGGTTCCTTTTTGGGCTGCTTACTTATAGATTGATTTGGGGGAACATCCTTCCTTTTCCCTGTGTTGTCCTGAACCATAGGTTCCTGCCTGGGTTCTTCAAAGGTGACTCTTTTAGCTGATGCCTCTTGTGTCGTTTTAGAGGATGGGGTCCCATTAAGTACCCTGAAGAAGGCATGCCTTACAGCAGGGACTTTGAGTAATTTGAAGGCAGATAAACTGATTTTCACCTTCTTGAACTCCTCTGCCACATATTCACCCATTTGTTCGATTTCAGAGTCAAAGGCTTAGCCTATGGTGGAGCTGGAAGGTTGGGCTTTCGTTTGACTTGACTGGTTTTGGGGTTGGCCTTGAGGCTGATTGTGTGACTGATTTTGAGGCCTCTCCTTGTTAAGATATTGAGTGGGTACATGGGGAAGCTCGGGGTTATTGCTGGCATTAGGGTCAAGCGGGGTAGTAAAATTGTTTGGTGGAGTAGAAGTTGTAAAGGGTCCACCCACCTACCTGTTTCTAAGGAAGTAGGGAGTTATTCTTTGGTGGAACATGTGAACTTCACCAAATTCATTTATTCCTCATCTAGTGGACCATTATCTACTGAATTGAAAAGCTGAGCCAAGGTTTGTTCGTTACTTACCTCTTACACTTCTTCGCTCTCAACGGGGGTGGGCTCGACCTTGGGCTGATTGCGGTCACTTTCTAGAAATGGCACTTGGTTTACCACGAGAGAGGAAGAATCATAAGGCTCAGATGGAACAATGTCTCTCCAACCAGCACTATCAAAGTGTTTTGGACCTCCACTTGGAAGATTTCAGCGGTTGTCTGGAATTCAGGACAATCCAATTCAAAGTTTCTACTAGTTTTGTGAATTTGACACCATTCAGACAAGGGTGCCTCGGTGAGGTACACTCCACTGGTCATCTTTTCATTGTTGGTAGGTTGATCAAGAGGAGTAGGGACACCTCCGTTATTGGGCCTTGTATTCCATGTGTGATTATTCCTCTAAGAAGGTCTCCTCTCGAAGTTTTGATTTGAATTCTTCCCTCTGTCATAGTTCTGCCCAGAAGAAGTGCTTCCTTCCTGGTTGTCCCTACTATCCATGTTGTCTCAGCTTTCCCGATTAAAATTATCCTGGATATTATGCTAGGATACCTGCAACTGATTATTCAGGTTCTTTAAATGTGTCATTTTTGTAGTCAATTTCCTTATCATCTCAGTCAATTCTTCCAATTTGTCCTTCTCAGTGTTGCTGCTTGGGTGCGGTACTAGATTTTGGAGAAAGACAGGCGGGGCCACCGGCTGATTTTGATGTGCAGGGGGGAATTATGGTCCCGACAAGTACAAAGGTGCTTATGACTACTGAGAGTACGCTTGTTGTTGTTGGGGAACCTGAGGATAACTTTGTTGTTGCTGAGGTTACAAATAAGAAGGCATGGGAGGTGCATAATTCATTGGTTGTCCGGGGTGTGGAACGATGGGCAGCTGAGGCACCTGGTTCATAAGAGGAGTCTGATGAGCGAATGCTTGATTAAGCCTTTGAACTTGCATCAGGTGAGCTACTAGTCCCAAAGAAGGCAGCGGACCGGAGATGTTTTGTCCCAAATCCGCACTGGCGACAATAGCCTCTGCATAAGCAGTTACTAGCGTGGTGAGCGGTGGGAACATCCTTTTTACCAATGCTGACGTGAGATTATCCAATGTTGCATAGTAGACAAGGAGGGCAGCAACATCATTATGTATGTATGGATCCTAAAGTCTCATGAAGGTGTGATGGAAACGATCATTAAAGGACCCAATAGGTTCATTAACTTCCCTCCGGATGGACATAAACTATTGGTATAGCTTTGAGGGGCTGATTGAAATCTTATACTTTTGCAGGAAAGCATTCTTCATGAGATTCCATGAAGTAATGGACCCCATCAGCAAATTGATGTACCAATAAAAATCCTCCTTGCCCAACGAGTGTAGAAAAAGGCGACATGCAACGTCCTCATGACCAACCTGCATATCCATAATTGTTGTTTCAAATATCTTAATGTGTTCTTCTGTAGTCCTTTGCGGGTCACGAGGATTGAATTTTGAACAGAATCCTTCTAAATTCTTGGGAATGTTGTGGTAGGCACCAAAGTGCAATGGCGAAGGATTTTGCGCCAACCAAGTCATGGCGGGAGGCGAAGGTGGTAACTATTATTGTGGGATGACAATCTGGAGTTGTACCTGTTGTAAAACAACAACCTAGGATTGCACCTGGGCTGTGGCTGTTTGGACTGTATCTTGGGCCTGAAGGGCCGAGAGAGAGGCAACTTCCTGGCTGCTAAAGACAAGAGGTGGAAAAGCAGTTTGGTGCGGCTAGGTGGAGGATGGACAAGAGCTGAATGGAGGTGAAGGTGGAATGGAAATGGGTGGGGAAGAGGAAGAGAAAGAAGTAGTGTCTCCTCCCTTAGGTCATTTTACCCTTGTGGGGGGCTATAGCTCTTGAAATTCTCCCTTGCTTGGTGTCGACCGTAGAACTCTTTGAAATTTTTCTGAGGAGAATGATCCAATTGGATCTAGCTTCACAAGGCCCTCCTTCTAGCGCAAGTTCTGTTGATGGGTGTTTTGTACACTTTCTCAATATAGGCAATGTGTAAGTGCACTACCTCTCTTGAAAGGAAATCTCCAACAGGAAAGTTGCTAAAAATATCCCCAAGGTCTCTCGGGTGTCAGGTCATGACTTGCATGGAACTCCTCAGTTGATGTTTGATGTGATTTTTCTCGTAATCATAGGGAAAACTTACATAGCTGGATGCGGAGTGGATCTTAAAATCTGAAGTTTCATGAATTTTGTGCTATCTTCTAAGGTCTGCAGATATTACACCATTCATTCACCATATACATGCATGAACAAAGATAAAAGTGTGGAGCAACTTTGAATTCAAGTCCAGACTAACTTTAGATGACCATTTACCAGCTACAAACAACAAAAAGTATGGACTAACGAGGCATCTACACAGCATAAATTCCCATGATCACGGAACATCATTACTAAAATCTATTCAAGCAATTTAAATCTAACTTAAAATAGCAATTTAAATCTAAATAAATCATCTAACAATGGAGATTGAATCATGAAACATGTGAAGAACTCAGAAAATGCACCAAGTCAATGTATTTTCATTATAAATTTTTGTAGCATGTCTTTACAACAACTCAACTCTCTTTGACAATGAGAGGAGACCCCCTATTTATAGTGCCCAAAACATAGAATGAATGGCCAAGATTTAATCTCATTGTGTGGCCAAGATTCACTAAAAACTAGGGTTCTACCTACCCCCCAATATATTACAATTTAAAATACAATTTTTTCCATATCCCTATTTCATCTTCTAGTGACAACACTGTAGCATTTTGTATTTTTCTAATTGCTCTTTCTATTGTAGCTATTCCTTTAGAAGTTCTTCACTAACAATAGGGTCGCCCTCCTGCTTCTTCAAAGTTGCATATTCCATGAATTTCAAGATGACCGGTTGGAGTTTGTCAACTTCTATGATCTCGGACAGTCGTACCTAATAACTCCATTCCCTAGAGTTGTCCTCAAGCCTCTTCCAATCTTCATCATATTTGGCGGTGTGGTCCCTGAACAGTTCTGACTGGGAAAAGGTGCAGGTGGAAAAACTCATGAAATCCGTTTTTATCTCATCTGACATCCCATCCTCCATCTTTTTTTGGAAATGAGGCTTTATCTTTTCCAGATCAATTTGCACCGCGGGCATGTCATATCCTATCATTAGCCTCAAATATTAGGCGCAATCCACTCTAACTTCTTTGACCAATTCAATATCTGGATCCACTTTATCAATTACCTACTCCAACCTTTCTTTCCAGTTATCAAAGTACCGCTTCCACACATCCACTAGCCAATGATCATCCCCTTTTAGTGCGAGATTGTTTTCCCATGTGGCTTTTGGTAGCTAGAGGATAGCCTCGATCTTTGGATAGGTGGACTTATACATTGCAGGGAAGTCGGTGCAAAGCTTCTTTGTGCCTTCCAGAGACTGTTGTAAATCCAAGAATTTGTTGGCTGTTCGAATAGCCCGACTGATACCCATGTTCCCAACGTATAGGACCTATCAGAACCAGTTTTTGTAGTTTTGTCCAAGTTCTTTCTTTTTTCCAACTTGTCAGTTTGTTCCTTGGACAACAGTTGGGGTGGAGCCGTGGATGTGATAGGCATGTCTTCAACAAAAGACAATTGTTGGATGTAATCTGTCAAGGTGACTACCTGTGCTTTAAGCTCATCCTTTGAGAGTTTATCCTGATGTATTAGGTGCACCACTGTAGCCACTGACTCCTCGAGATGCTCCACCTTCTGTTCTCTAGTAGCAGTTTCCAAGTTAATGGTGGAGACATTATAGCTTACTCCCTCTTGGCCTACCACCGGTGTTGCTATTTGCATAGTTCGGGACCCAGAAGCATCCATTGTTACCTTGGATCTAACTTTGGGCTTCTTCTCCTTCTTGGTTGAGATCTGCGTCTGAGCCAGGATAGCCTCTAGCCTTGCTCTTGGATCCTTTGGGGTAGGAGTCTTCTTTTCAAGCTGCCTCTCTAGCCATTTGGGCATAGTGGATTTTCCCTTGGGCGATTTTTGATCACCCTCACCTTCCCTTGCTTGGATATATGTTTGTTCACTTGTGGGAGCCCTTTCTTTCATTTTTGTGTTGTCTCCTTCTTCCTCGTCAGATTCTTGGATGAACGTGAGGAATTTTATGGGAGGATTGGTAGGCAATCGCTCTTGTGGGCTTTCTTCTATCTCAATTCCTTTCTCTTTCCTTTCTTTAACTTGTTTATCCTCGTGCACATGCTCTTCAGGCCTATCTCTTTCTATATCTCCTTCATAAGGAGGTGGCACATCCTCCTTCTATTCCCCTATAGGGAGTTCCACATTTTATGCTACCCTACCACCTTCTTTCCCTTCTCCTCTAGGCAGTGGCCTTTCTACCTCTTCTCCATCATGCTTCAATTGTCTAGCCATTTCCTCTTCGAGATCATCATCGAAGGTCTGTACAATAGTTCTACCGCCTGTACCCTCCTCTTCGTCTCCACTTTCGGAAGACCTTGTTCCTTCTTCTTCGTAGACCACTCTGTCAATTTTCCAGTGTTCATACTTTGGATGTTTATGCTACTCATTAGCTTCCTCCTCCATTTCCTTTGAGGCTTCTTTCTCCCGCCTCTCCCATTCTTCAAAAATTAACATTGTGGCTTCCATTACTGGTGGTCCCGTTGGAGGTTGCGAAAGCATAGCACTAGTGAGGACCCACACTAAGGTAGCTTGGATGGTGGGATCCAAAAGGATTTGAGAAATCTCAGAGGGGACATTTTGCATGTACCATGAGAAATCCTCTAGTAATGCTAATGAGGGCATTGGTGTTGTCACTACTACTAATGGGAGTGATGTAGTAGGTGACATGGTGGTAGAGGAAGGCAGAGTAGTTGCGACGGAGGAAGAGTCAACCATTATTATGGGCCCAGTCGGGGGAGAGGAGGTGAGATGGACTGAGATGCCCACTACAAGTGGGGATGTAGTGACCATGGCCTAGGAAATAGGCAGAAGGCTGGCAGAGACAGGGAGAGTTGGAAGAGGTCTTGGTTGATCAGTTTTTTCAGCCTCACCCTCTTGAAGGAGATCTTCTTGAATTGGTGGCTGCTCCATGATGCTTCTTGTCCGTTTGGGCCTCTTAGAGGGTGAGCCTCCTAAGTCTTTCCTTAAATAAAATTTGGGGTCTGGAGACTGTTCCGCTTCAATCCCTTTACTCTTCTTCGATCTTGTGAGCAAAGGAGATTTGGATGTCTCTCCCATTGAAGTTGTAGCGGCGAAATCTTTCGTGGCACTAGACTCACTCTTGAGCCCTTCATATGTCAGGACAACCCCTTGTTGCTTTAATCAAGCTACTTTTCTGTCAATCCATTCTTTGGTACAAGCCATGATTGGTTTAGTTACAATTTTGAGGTCATCGACCTCCTGTTCATCTCAGTCTATCATTGGCAATGAAAAATTAATGATTGTGGCATACTTGGGTTCTATGATGGTGCTATCATCCTCCTTGACCTGATCTGGTATGGGAAACAGCTGCAACCTTCTAACAAAGTATGCGGTCATCCGCATGTAATGCCTTGCATACACCTCCTTTGTCTTGACAATCTGCCCAGAAATCTTCAACATGATGTAGGTAGGCATACCCCGGTCCTAGTGTATTTCTTATATGCCCATATGGGTCCATCCGTGGGCGAGCAGTGTGTAGGCGGAAATGGTACTCTGCCAATTCCTTTTTAGAATCCCCAGCACATTGGAAAGTTTTCAATTTATACATCCCCTAACCGAAGGCTAAGGGATAAGGGATCCCTGCCAAGTTTTTACTGCTGAGGACTGAATGTATATCTTGCAGCTGCTAGGAAAGTTCTAACAATACGATCCAGTCATTGGGGTATCAGGGCAGCTTATTTGGCCTTTTCGTGAAACCCTGGGTGCAAATATATGTGAATTTGGGGTACTGTAAAAATAAGAAGGTGTACTGCTTCAAGAATGCCCGAGCACTGTGAGAGACCCTTTCTCTCAAAATCCCCTCTGAGCAACTTGATGATGTGGCCGATGAAGGTGTCATTCACCTTGTAGTACTCCTTGAAATTCCTGAACTGTAGCTGGGGATACCTGTCATAGACCTTCAATCTTTGGCCCGACACCTCATCGGGTGCCACAAATAATCCATTGTATTGCCCCTTCTCAGCTAGTGAGTAGACCAAATAGGATGTCATGTAGAACTTAGAGCTCTTCTTCACATTCATAAACTGCTCATGGAAGCAATTGCTTATGATGCCTCCCCTATAGAATGAGGTTTTAGTGGTGACATCTCCGTCCCCATGGAGGATCTATTCAATGAAATACACCATCCACTCTTGGAAAAATGTAGCAGTAGGGAGGCCCATCACCTTGCTCAACATGGTTACCAGGTCGTGGTAGTCCTCATAGAAATAGTTGCGAAAGAGTTCTTGAGGCACTTTTGCAGGGCTGCCCCTTTTTTCCTTGAGCCAGTACTGGTTTATTAGCTTTTTGCAGCCTATAGGGTCCTCATCCCATGTTTTCTTACCTTCCTCCATGGTCGGCATCTCCATCTCTTCAAAGGTGGGAATGTGGAAAGTTTTAGTAATGGCTTTAGCTGACATGTCAGCGAGGATGTTCCTGTCCCTATCAACAATTGTTCTTGTATGTGGCTGGTAGGCTTGCCGGCAAGCCATGACCAATTCAAGGGCTATGAGAGATGGGGGGAAGCCTTTAGCTTTTGCAATCCCACTTTGTTTGAACTCATCAATATCGACGTGGTCGATATTGGTCTCTATGATCTCCTTCCATTCGGTGATGATTTTTGAATGTAGAGGCTCACCCTGGAACTGGTATTTCATTTGGTCGTTGTCCTCTCTTCCATGAGGATTCTTGTCTGCCTTCTTTCCTTTGTCCTTTTATGTAGCTACCCTCGAGGGTCCTGCACTTGATTCCATATATCCTGCAAACTGAGACATAATGAGTTCAACTAATCATGAAGGCATTAACATTAGTTGAAATACGATCGACGAAATCTAATCAGATAATATATCATTCATAAAATCAAACTTTTACTTCCAAATGTCGTTAGTCACTTTCTGAAGGGATTTTGGACAATCTGGGCCCAAAGGGCCGGATTTCCCTGGCAGGAATGTTCTTTTGAAAGGGAAAAACATGCTGGGGTGATCCGGGTGATTTCTCCCATCTTCACACTTTGATGGTTTGAACGACTCGTATCGAAGAGGATCAAATTTGAGCACGTGGTTTGAGGTTGGTTTTCAAATTTGAGGTTATCTTGACCAATTTTGGAGCTCCCAGAGGTTAAGGGTCTGAAAGTTGTCAAGACTTTGCTATTTGAAATGGCCAGGAAGAAGCGGAGTTCTGGGGTCAAAACTCCAGGGTCCGGGACCTGGAAGGTCAAAAGACGGCCGATGGTTTCTTTGGAATTCAAGGTGCTCAAGCCCGGAGGAGTGGAACGTCATTAGGGTTTCATTGTTCGTGACAACAATCATGGCGTGAAAACCCGGTTGGAGCATCTCGATAGATAGGACCTGTCGTCAACCCTGGCCACTGGTTTTTCTCTATGAAGTTTCTCTAGGTGATCGAGGAGGCGGAACCCGGAACTCAGGAAGACGGGCCTGCCTCACCTTCTCGCATCGGATGGAGGGGGACGACACCCTGGTGGGTGGAGCCCGGTGGAGGTAGGGACGACGAATGGAGGGTTGGAACCCGAGAGGTAGAAGGTCGCTGATAGGTGGTCGCTCCGCTGGGGTGAAGTTGCCACAGAAGTCCGTGGATAGAAGTCCGTGGACCAGGACCCTGTGATATGACGGCAGAGTTCACTTAAGCTTAAATCCTCGGATGACAAAAAGCAATAGCAACCCCGGAGGGCGGAAGGGCGCATTCTCTTCATCGTTTGGGAATGGCGGGGGCAATGCAGAGTCCTGGGGATGGAAGTTCGATGGACCAGACTCGAAGCAGACAAAAGCAGTCTAAAATGTTTGCAACTTTGAACGGGCAGGAATTGAGGAGTCAGGGCCCCAGCTTCAGGAAGGCGGGAGCCTTCTGCCGTTTGGGATGGCAAACACCCCGAGGAAACCCGGCAAGGCAAGCCTATGAGGTTGAGATGGAGGCTGGGTTTCAAATGTAAGTTTGCTAAGTTTGACGGAGATCGACCGACGGAGGTCCAGGGAGGCGGGCCCGACAGGGCATCCCACCATTTGAAAGTTTTCATTTTTCCAAGTTCTTAACAGTGGCAGAAGGGCACAAGCCCGAAGGGTGCAAATGCCCCGCACGAAGAATGGCGGTGGCGTGGTTTAGCTTCAGCTTGATCTTAAGAGGCGATTTTGGAGGTTTTTTGAAATTTGAAAACATGGGTTTTGTGGGTTTTGTCATGTTTTATCAATTAAATGTATTTTTATCCCATGTTTATTCATTATTTTAAGTGTAAAATCATTAAAAAACCCCTCGGTGGAGTGGACGAAAAACCTACCTCAAAATTCTGATGGGAGAAGATGTGAAATCTACTAAGGATGGTTGAATGATGATCTTGGACGTGAGGGCGGTGGGCGACGGGTAAACTGATCTCCTCTGGCAAGCACTCTGAACTCTTCTGGAAAACTTGACAAATGAAAATGATAATTCGGGCCCTATATTTATACCCAAAGATGCATTTAATTCTCTCATTTAATGCCTGTACGGCCAGTCGGTGGGTTGGTGGAGTTCAAATTCATGGAGGACGGTGGGATGTCTAGGGCCCGGGGCCCAGAAAGACATGGCCTTGCGGCTGCTTCTAAGTTCATTTTGGAAATCGATGTCGAAGGGGATCTCGAGATCCGAAGGGTGAAGCGCCATCATGGTTTTTCTGTTTGAAACGACAAAGATAGCATGGAATTTTGGACACGGAGGTTTGGATGGTCGGGCCCAACAGGGGCAAAGCAGCTAAATTTTTTTCTCAACTTAAGCGGATGGCGAAGAAGGGTCTGGGTCTCGGGGTTCAAGAAGGTGGGAGCCTTCCATCATTTTGGAATGGTGAACACCCGAAGGAAATCTGGCCAGGGAAACCCGGTGAGGTGGGCCCGCCAGGCCCCAAGGCCGCTGGCAGAAGCAAACTACCAACGAGAGTCCGCGAGGCACTAGGACTTAACCAAAATGGAGGGGATGAAACACAGTCAATTTAAGATGAGACCGTGGAAAAGCGTTGACCACTTAGGACACCAAAATGGGGAATGCAAAATGAGCCGGTGACAGAACGACCCAGCAAGACGAAAGAAAAGAGGGTCCCCATTCCGAACGGGGTGTGTGTACTGAGGGCACAACAAATACTACCGGTTGAAATTTAAGTTGCATACTTAACAAATTATTCTATGAATCTCTGGAGGTACTAGAAGATTCCCCATCTGTCCTTGCATCATCTTCTACAACCTTCTTCTCCAAATCGTTTTCTTTTTCATTAATGTTGACTTCTTCATTTTCATCTTTCCTCTTAGTATTAATCACTATCTCCTCATCCTTCTTCTCTTCAGTACTGGACGCATTCACATCCATTTTCTCATCATCCACAAATTTATCAGAGCTATCTAGAGATATATTCATCTTTGGGTTCCCTTTTGCATCCTTTGTATTTACCTCTAGTTCTGGAGGAGGGGAGTTATGATTTGTAGATGCATCTTCCTTCTATTCCTTTACAAAATTTACTTTTGTAGTGGTATTTTATCCTACTAGAGGAGCATCACCTGTAGTCGCTTCTCCCACAGTGTTCTCTTCTCTATAAAACCTTCTACAACATTTTCTTTCACATCTAGAAGAGTGTCATCCTACACATTCTCTTCTTTTGCAACATGCTCATGTTGAGAATCATCATGTACTTCTGCTTCATTAACATCCATAGTTGGCATATCATCATGCATTTCCTTTGCACCATCTAGAGTTAGACCTAATCTTTGTGCCAAATCTACAACTTTTTCAACTATTTCATTTTGGAGCCTTTCAAGATCATCCTATATATGCAGATGGTAGAGATAGGGGAGTTAGTCAGAATTTAGGGTTCAAACACAGAGTTTTATGCTAAAGTTGGTATGTTTCACCAAACGTAATATAAATAGAAAGGGAAAAATGGGGTGAATGAACTTACCTATTCTTCTATTTCATTTAGGAAATAAGATCCCTCAAGTTAAAATCCATTTTCAACCCTTAGGTGAGTGAATTCTTTGAGGAATCTTGCAATTTCCCTTTTTGTGTTAGGATAGGCATCTAGGTCAAACAACACTTTGGGGAGAAAGATTAAAAATATAAAATCAACTCCAAAATTGAATTTATCAATTGGATTTAGTAGATTAAACATAAAGTTGAAGGAACCTAAGAAGTTTCTATAAAATATGGAAAGGATAAGTGTTGTGTACCTCTCACAAAATGGTGTTTTCAGAAGTTCTCTAAGGACTCAATCACCCTATGGAAAATGGGTCCTGTGTAAGGCTTTTCAAAAATAGTTTTTGGGTCCTCTGCTCTTGTGTCTACACTTCCATATTCCTAAGTTTCATGGTCGAACAATAAAAAATATATCTGAGATTTGAGTTTCCATGAGATGACAACAAATGCAACTTTGCAAAATTTCACTTTTGAGATCTTCGACTTTTCTTCAACCTACAAATCTGCAACACACAAACAGAGGGAAAAAATGTTTTTTTTTGGTGAATGGAGGTTTGCCTTGGTCAAACCCCGATTTGGTAATCAAACATTAAAATGAAATAATGAAACATGAAGGAATGGTGAATGAACAATTTCAATGTTGCAACTCACCAAACCCTTGGATGAACCTTTCAAGGATTAAAATCTTGATGTTGATCTTGCACGAAATGGCTTCAATGGATGTGGATCTTGATACTTGAATCTTTCTTTGAATCTTTGACTCAAATGCTTGAAACCTACATCACAATGTTAGCTCCAAAAACATGCATGGTTGAACATAACTTTGACATGATAAATGGATCTTGAATGATGCAACAAATGATGAAGAAATATACCCTTGAATGCTCTTGACAATAATATTTTCTCTTGTGAAATTTATCTTCAAAACTTCTCTTAAAAACTTAGACTTGATTTGATGAAATAGCCTTGCATTTATAGATGTTTATCCTTAATTTCCCAAAATTAAAACATTACAAGCTGAAATTTGAAATTTGAATTTAGGATCATAAAAATACCACCAAAAAATGCTTTAAAAATGGGTTCAATGTCTTAGGGAGGACCCATTCACCCATGGGAGAATGGGTCCTAGGTCCCTAAACCTAGGACACACATTGCTTAAGGTGAAGTGTAATGTATTGGAATTAATTAATGTCAGGTTTCCCCTCCGAAAAATATAATTTAATAAGATTGTAAATGAATGATAGGGTTTATTAAGGCCAAATTAAGCTCAATTAATTAAGGGGGGCCTAAATAAGTGTGAAATTATACTTTACAACACTAAATTAAGGCACAATTAATTAATGGGGCCCAAACTTAATGTGAATATGTAAAATACATATTACAACTCTAAATTAAGGCATAATTGAGTTCATTTTAATTAATAGGGTCAAAAAATTAATGTGAATACGTAGGATACATATTACAACACTAAATTAAGGCATAATTAAGTCCATTGTAATTGATAGGGCCCTAAACTTAATGTGAATATGTAAAATACATATTACAACACTAAATTAAGGCATTATTAAGTTTATTTTAATTAGGAGGGCCCAAACAAGTGAGAAAATGTAAAGGGTTACATTTTTTGACATTATAGTTCAGAACTCCTTATTGTACACCTAAGCCAATGTGGCTTTATTTTCATCCAAAATGGGTGCACTAATCTTCTCCAAAGCAAAAGACCTCAACTTTGCTTCTTCATCGATTGCCTCCTGTCTTCTTGCACACAATACACCCCTCAACTCTATAGGAAATTTCTTTTCAATATTCTTCATATTTACTTCAAAAGTAATAATGTATTTTACAATTACTTCTTCAATGATAGCCTTATCAACATGATCCACAGTAGTGTACATTGCAACAGTCTCTTCTAACATTTCATGTTCTACAATCCCATTAAATAAGGCATCTAATTTCACAGGGCTATGTGATCTTACTGAAGGGGAAGACTTACTCTTCCTCTTCTTCTTTGCATCCGGTGATTTCTTCTCTTTGTTGAAGATTCAAGTTTCTTCTCCCTCATCTATATATTTGTAGCCTCATTTTTCTTTCTCAACTTTAGCCTCACTGTTAGTGTCCACAATTTCAATCTTTTGTTTCTTTGCACTTGCTTCACATTGTGAAGCTTCAAATTTCCTCTTCCAGAGCAACTGTGGTCCTTCTTCTTCTTCATCATCAAAATTCACTACCAAGTATGGCTCTCTTGTTGCTTTTTCTTTTATTCTTCTCCTCACAGGGCCTATTTGTTGTTTTTCCAAATTGGCATTTTCTTTTAGAAGAATCTTCTGCTTCTTTGTTGGAGGTGTTTTCTCCTTCATCAAAGCACTTGCAGACTCTTTCCTCTTCTCTCTAATGAAGTATTTAGTCCTGGAGGACTTGGGGGCAACCGAAGGGGTGGTAGTTGTTCTACCAGATATCCTAACACTTGATGATCCTTCCAATGAGCCATACATGGCTTTAGCCTTCTCTAATTGTTCTTTTGTAAGGCTCATTGCCTTCATAAACTATGTAGTCATTTTATCAACTATTTTCTTTACCTATTTTTTCCTTTGATCCATTTGTACTTGCATGGACTTCCCTTCGTACGTGTCATATCTCTCCTAAGAAGTGTCCCTAGGTTTTCTTAGCATAAGAAACCATTTATTACTTTCTCTTCAACTTCATATCCCTTTTCTAGGATCCAAACAGTTCTAGTCTCAACATCCTCCATTATGCAACAATCATTACTTACCATGAAAATAATGTCATTCTTGTATTTTTCTACCATATTTTTTGTTATTCTCTCTTTGGCCTATGTATTCTTTTGGAAGGTCTTGAAAAATCCCCATAATGCTACTTCCTATGTCTCCACATCACCTAACCTCCTTAGGTGGTCTCTAATTTGATGTGTTACTAGTTTTTCCTTCAACAATACTATATTATTTTCTCTGAGAACCTCATTCAAGAAGTAAAACAATAAACAAATGATCAATGTGTCGAACTTGAAAGGATATTTTGTATCCTTTTTCTTTTACAAGCTCTCAATTAATTTTTCCCTCAATAACTCAGATAAATCATAGTCTACACCCTTCGCAACCATTTCATGTGTTGTATTAATGGTGATTGTTGATATAGAGTTCTCCCTGTTAGAGAAATATATTTTGTAGCCAATCAAAATTTAAGAATACTTGATTGTCGAATCTCTAATGTCCTTGATTGTCAAATCTCTCTTGTCATACATCACTCCTATTAACTCCATCACTAATTCATTCTTCAAATAATTTAGTACCAAAACTGGTCTAGTTGAGCATAAACCTATAACAACCCTAATTGCCTCTTTATTGATCAAGTGAGGTATATCAATCCAGATGAATCTATCATGGATTCTTCTTAGGGTGAATCTTACCCACCCATCATCACAACTAAATTTAGGAAAATAGTGCCACACATCAAGCTTCTTTTCCACTAATCTCTTCTTTTTTTTTCAATTTGAGGTTATCTCTAGTGAGTTCATTAACCCACACATCACCAATTTTACCATGATCATATTCTTCTAACTTTGCATGAATGTATACCATTATTTCTTATGTGTGTAGAACACCATATGGGATGTGTGGAAATGTACCATTTGGATCATCCACCAAGGATTTGTTGGGATTCTTTTTGAATTTGGGTTGAGGATGATCCACTACCTCTACAACTTTTGGTGTATACATTGTGCAACAAATTTAAACCACTTTCAAAACTTAGGGTGAATAGAAACTATGAATACCTCTTAATCACCTTCCAATTAGGGTTTCATGTTCAAGATCTTCTAAAATTATTCAAACACTTCTCTACTCTACTCAAATGCTCATTTGTAAATGACTTAGATTGTGTATGAAATTAATTATAAATCTTTGACCTAATTCGCATTGAATACACAATTTGAAAAGTTGTTAAAAGCCCTAACTATGTGCACAATCAACTTCAAATGCTCTGTAAACTTTTGCACCTCAATATTTTCACCAGTTCTTCCACCAATAGGTTAACCATGTCAACCCACACCTTATATCCTTGTGTTGAAGCATTAGCATTGTTTCTCTAGTAGGGGATAAAGAATATTGTGTTAATGATCCTCTTAAGTCAAAGATTTATTCTTACTTTCCAAAGAACACATCTACACCAAATGCTGGTACTGATTCATGCTTAGTCTCACTATATTCCTTCTTTCTCCAAATCTTGTCCATATCTTTCTTCATCTCTATTGGATCAACCTTTTTCACTGGATCTCATTCTTCATAGCCGGATTGTTCTTCTTCACATTATTTCTTCTGTAAAATTTAGAAATGTTTCTTGGTCTATTGTAGTTGTAACATATGATAATATTTTGAACAATCTTACCTCCACCCATGCTAGATTTACATTGATTAGCTTTATGCCCAAATCCATTGCATTCATAACAATAGCCATTGAAAGATTGTAACATTATACCATTGTTATAGCCATTCATCATTTGATTTTTGCATTCACTAGCCTTATGATCGAACCTTTTTGAAACCTCTAAAAATGGGGGTGAAAAATAATTATTGTTAAGTGCTATCACACCCACTTTCAAGCTATTCCATTCAAGGATAACCCTAGAGATCCCAATGCAAACGAAAAAGAGATATTGCAATAGGGTTGTCCTAGAGGCTGAAATTAGACTAATGAAGGGGTTCACCACAAAGTTTAGAATTGGAAAAGATAAAAAAATGAAAGATGCAACACTAAACCCTAATTGAATGCAAAGTAACACTAAATGACCTAGAAAAGTGAATGAAATGAAATAGAAAACTATAGAAAAGAAGGTGTGCATCTGGAAATATGGAAATGGCGGGGGAGGTCTGGAATACTAGAAAATATGACTTTAAAGCTAAGTGGGACTCATTTTCCAAGCTAGGTGAATCAATCCAGATTTTGGAAAACCATGTAGGAATAGGAATCTGCC
Source organism: Sequoia sempervirens (assembly GCA_007258455.2). Classification (NCBI taxonomy): domain Eukaryota; kingdom Viridiplantae; phylum Streptophyta; class Pinopsida; order Cupressales; family Cupressaceae; genus Sequoia; species Sequoia sempervirens. The sequence goes on along the minus strand of VDFB02193867.1, from coordinate 240,071,875 downwards.
AAATGGGTATCTGAATTTGCAAAAATCTAAAAATTGACTAGAACTGGGACTCATTCACTAGAAGTGGTGAATCAGTCTAGTTGGGTTTTTTCAAAACTTCAAAGGTTCATCTTATTCTTCTCAGTCTACTATATCCTTCCTGATTGATTTTCGGATCTGAATCTCTAAGTTGCAACCTGTAGGTCTTCTCCAATGTTCTCCAAGGCTTGATGACAACTTTGAAAAGTTTGAGCTCTTGACAAATTTTTTTCCAATCTTGCTCCTTAGGAAATCTACAGCCTAGACCTACAAATCACACAAAGGAGATGGAAAAATGTTGTTGGTATTGGAGTTAAAATGACACTGAGAGGGGGGGGGGGTGAATCAGTGTTTTAACAGATTTGACCAATTTTCAAAAACTCAAAAACATAGCTCAGATTTGATCTCAATATTAATCTGATTAATGCATTCATGAGTTGAATGTAATCATTCATAAACAAAATTGAGAAAAGTAATAATCCCAACAATGAACAGAAACAACAACGTAGTAAAGCAGTGACCACACAGAAGAACAAAGAGACACAAGATTTTTCCAAGTGGAAAACCCTCATGGGGTATAAAAACCACTCCTGAAATGCCTTGCAGGCTTAATCTTTTTAAACAACTATTCACAATGCCTTATAGGCTGATTTTTGAGCACCCACTCAAGGAGCACCAACCCCTCGTTTAGATATATCTATCTCAAGGAGTACCAACCCCTCAAATTATATTTCTGAACAATAATAATATCTCAGAGGATCTCTCTGTTTTCAATTAAGCTCATAACTCTCTATTTTCTCGTCTACAGAATACCCTAAGGATTCAATAATTGAATCCTTAAACTATTACATAGAAAAGAATATTACAATATATCTCTGCATCTTTATTTTTTATATTTTTAATACAGAGTATTTCAATACATTTTTGATACAGCCAAAGAACAATATTCTAGAATTACGACCAGAGAGCTTACACTCTTTTCAACATAGGTTTTTATATACATTTCAAGTATGTCTGTCATAATGAGTCTTCAAAGAATGTGTTTTTTACAAGAATTTGAAACTCACTTGCCAATTTTAGAATCTGAAGCTGAATAATGACATTCTGTAGATGATGGTAAAAATCAAGAGTAACGCCTGTCCAGAGGGCTACAAATAATCCGTTATTTCAAAACCACGACTGCCCACAAATGAAACTCAAAGAATATTCTGCCATGTAACCGTTTTGAGATTCGATGCAAACCAATGATGTCGGCCTGCAACTATACTTAGAAATTCCCATGTCAGCCATAGTGATTGAGTCTTCGTTAATCATTCACTGAGACATCCAGATAGTCCTGTCGAAGGTAATTAAATCACCAAAAATTCCCCTTAGTTATGTCTTTTTCCATGACCCATCAGAGTTAGGAAGACCTCTCGCAGACCACATTATGTTTCACCGAAATCCCTTTTATCTCTTGTGTGTCGCTGTGACATTCTGTTGTCGGGGAGACGCTTAGTAGATGATGCTTTTTTTTACCGAAAGTCATCCTTTCATCCAGTGTCGCTGAGACAATCCATAATCAGGGAGACTTCTCGTAGAGCATCCTGTGTCTTACCGAAAGCCCATGTGATCATTCCTGTCACCATGACATATCACTCTCGGGGAGACCTCATATAGATAATACTTCGTTATACCGAAAGTCACCCACCATCTTATGTGTCACTGAGACAAGTCAGATCCTATGCTGACAAAGTCCTTTTGTGTTCCATCGGCAAGACCGGAGGTCACTCGCCGAGACCTCATGCCGAAAACCCTAACTCTTACCAAGATGTATACCTTTATGTTGTCGGTCGATATAAGAAAACAAACTTTCCAAGACCTTTCTTCGATGCACATGAGTCAGACCAAAATGTTCCTTTTTTTTATGCATCGCCGAGACAATACCAACGTCTCGCCGAAATCCCCTCATAAGACTTAGTCGGCAAGACCTAACGGGTTCGCTATGACATTACATCGAAGCTGAGACCTCCTGCCGATATGCAATTTTTTCACTGGCGGTCGACAAGACTAAAGTATGTTCGCCAAGACATTACAACGAAGAAGAACCTCTCACCGATGAGCACCCTTTGTTGCCGGTTAGGGAGACATGATGAGTTCGCTAAGACATCATTCCGATGGTATAACTCATTCCGATAGGGATCACCCTCTGTCGCTGAAACCATGGAGAAGTCCTGCCGAAAGCTGCCTATATGTAAAATCAAATCATCATGACAACAGAAATGTCTTGTCGATAGGCAACATAGACGTTTATCAGAGAAATGGATTGGGGAGAGCCTGGAATTCTCACGCTGATATGTTCTTTCTTCTCACCGAAACAATGTACAAATAAGATAACCTGAGACTACACGAAGCTCAAACTGAACAGTACCATAAGAAATTAAAATTATGAATGTAAACTGTCCACAGAATGCCAAGACATGTAAACCATATAGACAAAATTGTACCAAGATAAAGCATGAGAAACCAATCTGAAACTTTCAACAAGTAGAATCAACAGAAAGGGATTTTATCAATCAAGGACAAACCATATGATGACAACTGAGAACCAACAAACTCCCCCTTTGTCCTTGATGGAAAAACACAAATGACTCTCCCCCTTTTTTCCTCAATGACAAAGAATAGAAGAGAAGAATGTGCAATGACAAAAAATTCAACTGAGAAGCCAACCAAATACCATGAGAAACAGCTGCAAAAAGAGTAATAGTGTAGCAACCAAGATTGTAAGAGAGCTATAAGTGAATCAAAATATATAACATGCTCCCCCTAAGCCAATGCTTGTAAAATCAGAGAAGTAAAGATTGAGAGATAACTCCCAATCGAAGTCTCAACCTTTCAAATAACTCTTTAGCTAAGGGCTTAGTAAAAATATCAGCCACCTGATCTTGTGAGCCAACAAACTGTAAGCAGACTTCATTAGCCAAAACCTTTTCTCGAAGAAAGTGAAACTTGATAGCAATATGTTTAGTGCGAGAGTGCATAACAAGATTTTTTGAAATATTTATCGCACTAGTGTTATCACAAAGAATGGAAACAGGTTTAGAAACATCGTACTATCCTGGTCGACTCATCACAGGTACCAGGGTACAACATGAGAAGTGGCAGCAATGGTAGTCTCTGCCGGCGGTATAGAAGCAGAGATACTTGTTTCTTGTTTGGTATATACCATAAGCGATCACCAAGAAAAGAGTACAAAACCATTGGTGCTTTTCCTATCATCCAAACAACCAGGTCGACATCGGTATAAGCAATCAAGAGAAATCATTGCTTCTAGGATACCAAAGACCATAATCAAGAGTGCCCTGAATATATTTAAAAATCCTTTTAACAACAATGACATGGGATTCTTTAGGTGATGCCTGAAACTGTGCAACAGTGCAAACTGTCTGCATGATGTCAGGTCGAGAAGTAGTTAAATATAATAGACTGTCAATCATTGATCTATATTCAGTTTGATTTGTATCAGGAGAATCATCAACCTTAGTAAGTTTGCATCCAGTAACCATTGGAGTGCTAACTAGATGGCATTCATCCATCTGAAATTTCTTAAGCATCTCTCTAGCATACTTGGTTTGAGAAAGAAATATTCCATTTTCACGTTGAGAGATTTGAAGACCCAAGAAGAAATTTAATTCTCCCAATAATGACATTTCAAATTCAGATTCCATTAGCTGAGAGAATTTTTTACTCAAAGTAACATTGTTGCAGCCAAAGATAGTGTCATAAACGTAAATTTCAACAACCAAAATATTAGAACCTTCAGTTTTAACATAAAGATTGTTGTCTACACCTCCTCTAACAAAACCATTTGAAAGAAAATGACTATCCAGCCTAGAGTACCAAGCTCTAGGTGCTTGTTTTAAGCCATAGAGGGCCTTTTTCAATCTATAAACATGATCAGGCTTATCTTTGCAAATAAATCCTTTAGGCTATTCAACATAGACCTCTTCATCTAAATAGCCATTTAAAAAGGCAGTTTTGACATCCATTTGATAAACTGTAAAGTTTTTGTAAACATAATAAGCCAAGAATATTCTGATAGATTCTAATCTAGCAACAGGTGCAAAGGTTTCGCCAAAATCAATACCTTCTTGTTGAGCATAGCCTTTGCAGACAAATCTTGCTTTGTTGTGAATAACATTACCATTTTCATCAACCTTGTTTTTGTATATCCATTTGCCTCCAATGACATTCTTGTCATCTGGTCTTGGGACTAACTCCCAAGTCTGATTTTTCTCAATCTGATCAATTTCTTCCTACATAGAATTAATCCAACATGAATCTATGGGAGCTTCATAAAAAAATTTAGGCTCAAACTTAGTAACTAAACAGAAAGCTATTTGAGCCTTTTCATCAGATTCAGCAGCCTTTCTCCTAGTTTGAACTCCTACATTTTTATCCCCAATAATCTAATCTTTAGGGTGATATATAGCTAGAGTTTTCGAAGGAGCTTTTGATGCAACCTTTTCAGGACTTGCTTTTTCATTTTTAGGGCATGCTGATTCAGTAAAAGACTTTTCTATTTCAGCTTCTTCTAAATTTGATTCAAGTTCAAGCCATTCTTCCTCATTATCCTATAAGATGTCAGCATCTAAATGTAATCTTTCATCAAACTTTACATTCACAAATTCAACAATCTTGTTAAGCCTTTTGTTAAGGCATTTATAAGCTTTTCTATGAGTTGAGTATCCCAAAAAGATACCCTCATCAATCTTTGATTGAAAGCTCCCAAGGTTATCATCATCTTTCTTGATAAAACACTTACTTCCAAAAAATTTAAAGTATTTGACAGAAGCAGTTTTTCCATACCAAAGTTCATAAGGAGTGTGTTTAGATTTCACCCTAAGCTGCACTCTATTCAAAATGTATACAGCTGTATGAACAACTTCTTTCCAATACATATCAGACAACTTAGCTTCATCTAGCACGGTTCTAGCCATTTCTTTTACAGTTCTATTCTTACGTTCAACTACCCCATTTTGTTGAGGTGTTTTTGTTGCAGCATACTGTCTTTTAATGCCATGTTGTTCATAGTAATCAATAAACTCTTGAGAGGTGAACTCACCTCCTTTGTCAGATCATAGACATTTAAGTTTCAGATCAGATTCCTTTTCAACCATTTTACGGAAAATTTTGAACCTTCCAAAGGCTTCTGATTTGTGCTTAAGAAATGTGACCCATATCATTCTAGTATAATCATCCACAAACAACATAAAGTACCTTTCACCATTAATAGACCTTGTTCTGGTTGGTCCACATAAATCAGTATGAACAAGCTATAAAGGTTTTGAAGAAGAATGTTCTTTTGTTTTGAAGCTGATTTTAGTTTGTTTACCGCTTAAACATTCTTTGCACACAGAGTTTTCTGGCCTATTAAGGATTTGTAAACCTCTAACATTCTGATTCTTACTGATTCTAACTAGATTTTCAAAGTTTATGTGTCCTAATCTTTTATGCCATAACCAACTCTCTTCAATTTGGCCCATTAGACACATACCTTGATTATTGTCATTGCTTGATGTGTCAAGAAGATTGTACACATTTACTTTTGTCCTCCTTCCAGCTGCAACAGCTTTTCCAAGCTTGTTCTTAATCTCACATCCCTGCAAAGTGAAAAGAACATGATAACCACTATCATAGATTTGACTAACACTCAGAAGATTGTGCTTAAGACCTTCCACATAGTACACATCATAGATAGGAGTGTCTTCATTAAGAAGAAGTGAACCTCTACCTTTAATTTGAATACCAGAGTTATCACCAAACTTAACATATCCACCTACATAATCTTTGAGATTTATAAACTTATCCTTGTCGCCAATCATATGGTTAGAAAATCCATTGTCCAGGACCCATAAGTCCTTTTTCTTCGAATGAAAAGTAGTTTGAACCAACATAGTTTGCTCAATGTTGTTAACAATCTTAGGTTTCCAAACCTTTTTAATTTTCTGCTATTTCGATTGCAGATCAGTTCTCCACTATTTGACAGAATGTCCCAAAGCATTGCATTTAAAACATCTGATCTGTCTAACAAAACCATAGTGTTGCCTAAGACCAAACCTAGGTATTCTAGGATTCATAAGCCTGTAAGTGCTCACCTTATGGCCAAATTTGTTGCAGAAAAAACAATAACGATAGAAGAAAGGATTGACTCTATATGAAGATCTATTACCTCTTAAAGATTGAACATGATCCTTACTAAATTCTGAGTGATTTGAACCTAAACCTTTGACTTCAAAAGAGGGGTTTTGTTTTGTATTATCAATTGAACATTCACCCTTTTCAAAACCAATACCGGTTTTATCTTTATATAGCTTCTACTTGCTGAGCATCTCATTCAGTTTTAGAGTGCTTTCATATTTTTCAATTTCCTTCCTAAGACAAACTACTTCTTGTTCCAATTTTTGAATTTCTTGATCTTTGCAGCTTACAGTCTCTTGAAGATAGTCTTCAACTCTTTTAGCTTCTTCAAGCTAAGTTTTTAGAGAGAACATTTCTTGATCTGGTTTATGTTCTTAAGCAAGAACTTTTTTTTGAGTTTTCTGACCTCTTGTAAAGCACATTTAAATTCACTTTCAAGATCTACTTCACCTTCTTCAGCATCAATAGTGTTTGAATCATTTTGCTGAGTAATTTCAGCCATGAACAAAGTTTCATCTTCTTCAACTGATGAATCTTCAACTCAATAGCAGATTCATCCTTACTAAACAAACTTTTCTTCTTTTTGAAATTGAAGTTTCGTTTAGGTTTAAAGGCCTTCTTCTTAGGTTGTTTTTCAGTTGTCTCATTGTCACAGATTTGATCATCATAGGGACACTTTGTAGCAAAGTGACCTATTATTCCATAGTTAAAACATTTAAAGGGAAGTTTTGCCTTATATTTTCCTGATCCCTTTTTAAATCTTCTAACAAAATGGGATTCTTGAGAATCTAACAACTCTGATTCACTGACTTCGACTTTTTCTTTCTTTTCAGTGTTAAAGGTAGTTTCTTTTCCTGTTGAATTGTTTTTGCTAGTTCTCATTTCATAGGCAGTAAATATTCCTTGCAGGCTGTCTAAGGTAAGCTAATCAAAGTGTTTCTTTTCTTCTAGGGCTGAAACCTTAGATTCAAATTTGGATGGTAAGGTTCTAAAAACCTTTGTGACCACATCAAATTCATTAACCTCTTGACCTAGACCTTTCATTGCATTGACAACTTCATCAACTCTTAGGAAATATTCAGCCACTTTTTCATCATCCTTCATTTTCAACTCCTCAAACTGATGTTTGAGTGTAATGATTTTTGACAGTTTCACTTTCTCATTCCCTTGATATATAGTTTCAAGTTTTTCCCATATTTCATGAGCAGATTTGCAATGCATGAATTTAATGAACACATCTTTAGTTAACCCACACAAGATGGCATGCTTAGCTCTGGCATTTGTTTCATACCTCTTTTTTTCAACAGGATCAATGGGAATAGAGGTTGGTACATTGTAAGCATTTATAACAATGCTCCAAACATCAACATCAAAAGAAATAAGAAAAGCTTCCATTCTGATTTTCTAGAACACATAATTTGTTCCATTAAATAACAGAGCTCTAGTTACAGAGGCACCGTCTTGAGAATGTGCCATTAAAACAAACTCCAAGACCAAGATCAATCCAAGGTGATTAAAACCTATCAGAGGACCCTATGCTCTAATACCAATTATTGGAGTTAAAATGACACTGAGAGGGGGGGTTGAATTAGTGTTTTAACAGATTTGACCAATTTTCAAAAATTCAAAAACATAGCTAAGATTTGATCTCAATATTACTCAGATTAATGCATTCATGAGTTGAATGTAATCATTCATAAATAGAATTGAGAAAAGTAATAATCCCAACAGTGAATAGAAATAAAAACAACACAGTAAAGCAGTGAGCACACAGAAGAACAAAGAGACACAAGATTTTCCTGAGTGGAAAACCCTCTTGGGGTATAAAAACCACTCCCGAAATGCCTTGCAGGCTTAATCTTTTTAAACAACTGTTCACAATGCTTTATAGGCTGATTTTTGAGCACCCACTCAAGGAGCACCAACCCCTTGTTGAGAGATATCTATCTCAAGGAGTACCGACCCCTCAAATTATATTTCTGAACAATAATAATATCTCAAAGGATCTCTCTGTTTTCAATTAAGCTCATAACTCTTTGTTTTCTCATCTATAGAATACCCTAAGGATTCAATAATTGAATCCTTAAAATATTACATAGAAAAGAATATTATAATATATCTCTACATCTTTGTTTTTCAAATTTTTAATATAGAGTATTTCAATACATTTTTGATACAACCAAAGAACAATATTCCAGAATTACGACCAGAGAGCTTACACTCTTTTCAACACAGGTTTTTATATACATTTCAAGTATGTCTGTCATAATGAAAGTATTCAAAGAATGCGTTTTTCACAAGAATCTGAAACTCACTTGCCAATTTTAGAATCTGAAGCTGAATAATGACAATCTATAGATGATGATAAAAATAAAGAGTAACGCTTGTCCAGAGGGCTGCAAATAATCCGTTATTTCAAAACCACGACTGCCCACAAATGAAACTCAAAGAATATTCTGCCATGTAACCGTTCTGAGATTCAATGCCAACCAATGATGTCGGCCTACAACTATACTTAGAAATTCCCATGTCGGCCACAGTGATTGAGTCTTTGTTAATCATTCGCTGAGACATCCAGATAGTCCTGCCAAAGGAAATTAAATCGCCAAACATTCCCCTTAGTTATCGCTTTCGCCATGACCCATCATAGTCAGGAAGACCTCTCGCAGACCACATTATGTTTCACCGAAAGCCCTTTTATCTCTTGTGTGTCGCTGTGACATTCTGCTGTCGGGGAGATGTTTCGTAGATGATTCTTTGTTTTACCAAAAGTCATCCTTTCATCCAATGTCATTGAGACAATCCATAATTGGGGAGACTTCTCATAGAGCATCCTATGTCTTACCGAAAACCCACGTGATCATTCTTGTCACCATGACATATCGCTCTTGGGGAGACCTCATATAGATAATACTTCGTTATATCGAAAGTCACCCACCATCTTGTGTGTCACTAAGACAAGTCAAATCCTATGCCGAAAAAGTCCTTTTGTGTTCCATCGGCGAGACCAGAGGTTACTCACCGAGACCTCACACCAAAAATCCTAACTCTTACCGAGATGTATACCTTTATGTTGTCAGTCGATATAAGAAAACAAACTCACCAAGACCTTTTTTAGATGCACATGAGTCATACCAAAATGTTCCTTTTGTTTTATGCATCGCCGAGACAATACCAACCTCTCACCAAAATCCCCTCATAAGACTTAGTCGGCAAGACCTGACGGGTTTGCTATGACATTACACTAAAGCTGAGACCTCTTGCCGATATACAATTTTTTCACCGGCGGTTGGCAAGACTAAAGTAAGTTTGCCAAGATGTTACAACGAAGAAGAACCTCTCACCGATGAGAACCCTTTGTTGCCAGTCAGGGAGACATGATGAGTTCGCTAAGACATCATTCCAACGGTATAACTCATGCCGATAGGGATCACCCTCTATCGCCAAAACCATGGAGAAGTCCTGCCGAAAGCTTCTTGTATGTAAAATAAAATTGTCATGACAACAGAAACATCTTGCTGATAGGCAACATAGACATTTATCAGAGAAATGGATTGGGGAGACCATGGCATTCTCACGCCGATATGTTCTTTCTTGTCACCAAAACAATGTACAAATAATATAACTTGAGACTGCACGAAGCTCAAACTGAACAGTACCTTAAGAAATTAAAATTATGAATGTAAACTATCCACAGAATGCCAAGACATGTAAACCATATAGAAAAAACTGTACCAAGATAAAGCATGAGAAACCAATCTGAAACTTTCAACAAGAAGAATCAATAGAAAGGGATTTTGTCATCAAGGACAAACCATATGATCACAACTGAGAACCAACAGTTGGGTTAGTGAATAGTGGTTTGCCTTGGTCAAACCCCTTGTTGGTAATTAAACCTTGAAATGAAATCAAATATAAATGGAGAATGATGAATGAAAAAATGATAATGTTGAAACTCACCAAACCCTAGCAATAAAGTGTTGCAAATATGCTTGAGATGGCTGCAATGGATGTAGATCTTGAATGAAATGCTTGCTTGAATCACAAAACCCTACATCATAATTGTTAGCATAATAACAAACACGATGCATAAAATTTTTGACATGATGATTGATGCTTGAAGAATGCTCTAAAATGCTTGATAATCTTCCCTTGAACTCTCTTGAATTCTCTTGTGAATGCTTGATTTCTTGTTAGATTGCTAGGTGAAAATATGACTGAAAGAACCTTGTATTTATACTCAATTATGTAAGAATTCTTGAAATTACAACACTACAAGTTGACATCAGATCTAGGAGAATAAAATCCCACCAAAAATTTGAATTAATTTTGATTGTGGGCCACATGGGACTCATTCGCCCAAGGTGGCGAATGAGTCCCAATAGGCTTAATTTTTGGACCATTTTTTAAAATGCTTAGAAATGTGTAAAACCAGGTTCAAGGCCAAAAGATCTAGGTGGGACCCATTTTCCCAAGGTGGAGAATGAGTCCTAGATCACTAAATCTGGGCCACTCAAACCTAAAACACCTAAATTATGATTGGCTAATGATTGGTGTTAGGAATATCCTCGAAAAGATGCAATAAATGAGTCTTGTGGATGCAAAATAGGGCCAAATAAAGCATAAGAAATCCCAATTATTAATGAAAATCCTAAAAATGTGTGAAAGTGTGTTACAACACTCTACAACACTTAAAAATAAGGAAAAATTAAGGTTTATTTTGATTAAAAAAAGGTTCATTAGGTTCAATTAATTAATAAAACATTAGAAAAGTGTGAAAGTGTGTTACAACACTTCACAACAATTTAGAAAGGTACCATTTAAATTAATTAGTTCACAAGGGCCCAAGACCTAATGTGAATGTGTCAACCACATTACAACACTAAATCAAGGAAAAATTAAGCCTAACTCAGAAGGAGGGCCCAAACAAGCCACAAAAAGTAGAAGGGATACTTTTTCTGTGACTTCATTTAGCCCCCACTTTAGTGAGAGGATGAACCTGCTTCAAAATCACACTAAAGTACACAAAAATGCATCAAGAGGGGTCTAAGTGTACCAATGCTAGTAAGATGAGATGGCAATGATCAAGAGGGGTGGTCAAGCCCCTAGGATCAAGATCTCATGGAAAAACAACATAGGCACAAAAGAACACAATGAGAATGATATAAAAAGATATAACAAGGCTTAAGCATGCATTGTCAATGATGAAAGAGAGAAAAGGTAAAAATAAAAGTCAAATCAAGATTTGACCATTTTTCCATTGTGATGTGGATCAGATCTAGGCTATTTATTCAAAAAATGCATACTCACTCTATGGCAATGAAACTTCAGGCTTTCCACTGGGTGAGAAATCCAAGAAGGTGAGACACATACACTCATGGCTGGTATGAACTCACACACACATATGAGTGGCTAAGGGAAATTCATGCCCTCGTTCGGCTTCTTGTCAAACCATACCAAAATTATACCTTCTAATAACTTTAGTAAGGTGCCATGCAAAATGATTTTCAAGTTTCATGAGACAAGGAAAAATTTGTATGATTGGAGCTCATGAACAATGGACTTCGAGCTTCATGAGGCAAACAAAATTTCGTATGCTTGGAAATCATGAACAAACAAGATGGATCCACATACATGCAAAGTTTGTTATGCAAGGTGGCCATATAACTGATGTTGTAAATAGTGTAAGGAATGTTGAAAGGGATTTTGCTTAATTTGTGAAAGGTCTCTTCTTAGGGGACATTGTGCCTAATGTCTCCAAGAGAGGACAAGTCAAATAAATATCACACTCTCAGAGGAAATCAAGCCCAATGACACCACCAAGAAAAGGACACATCGCAAGAAGAAATAAAACCGTACCATGAAACATGAGTGTCGATGTATGCCCCAACTTTAAAGTGGTTGCTAACACCATTACTATGAGAAATTGATTTAAAGTAGAAGAAGAAATGAGAGCTTATTTGGAAAGCCCTATGCCAAGTCATATGTTTCCAATAAGCTACATCATGAATAAGTATGTCATGCGCAAGTCAAATTAAGGCATGCCATCCACATCCCAAGCTTGCTCTTATATGTACATGAAAGGTGATCAACTAGCCAAAAGAGACAATGACAAGTGACATACAAGGACAAGGCTACCTAACCCCTTGCCCCAATTTAGTGCAGGAAAAGGATGAGCTGAATAGGATGAAAATAAGTTTCAATTAGAGGAACTAGGTGCTTCAACACAAGGAAGAGCACCATAGTCCCTAAGATGTTGAATTTTTTCACTTAAATCCTTACATTCATTAGTAGCATGACCATGAACTCTATTATATGCACAAAATGAATTCTTATAGGAAAATTTATTTCATGTTTGTTGTGCAATTTTTCCACACATGCCCCGCTGAAAGCAAGGACCCTCTTTTTCTTTCACTTTTGTTGTTTTTCCCCTTTGATTATGGGGATTTGCATTGCCTTGGCATGAGATTAAAGTGTTTATCTTTCTTTCCCAAGTGTTTTCCCCAAGTTACACGTTGAAAATATTAAGTTCTAAAGGAAGTTCGGGTTTTGGCTCTGTTTCAGGATTTTCCACCATGTCCGGATTTTTCCGGATCCCGCTTAAGGTCTAGCTCGGCCTATTTTACACTACAGTTTGGAGAATTTGGGTCTTCACGGAATTCTGCCTGGGCCATATTTTTTCGAAGTTCAGTCTTGTCGTCGGGTTTTCAGACTTGATTGATTTTTGGAGCTTTGTGCCTTTGTGCTTTATCGTTGGCATCTTGTTGAGTTGTGATATTTGGTCTTGTGGTGCTTTGGCGTTTTAGATTTGCTTGGAGTTTGAATTCCTATGTGTTTGGGAATTTCATGGCTAGCTTTGTGCGTTCATGGTCAAAATTTAGGGTTTCATGCCTAGGACATCACCATTTCCTCTTAATTTGCTTTTGAATGAACCTAGAATTCAAAAGAAGATCTATAGGAGGTTCAAGTTAAATGATTTCCATACCCAGGGTCCTCAAATTTGTGATCGTTCGATCAATTTGAGTGAGATTGTGTTAGATTGCCGATATTCAGGCTTTCTGCCAACTTCGGGATTCTCCTGTCTAGTCAGATTTTCCCAGTTTCTCCTTCTTCCCTCATTTTCCCAAAATTTCAATCATCTCTTCATTTTCTAGAATTTTGTGGACTGTTGACTAGTTTCACAGAAATCCATCCTGGGTGGATTTCTCTGAAACTTTGTCAAGGGCGAAGAATTGTGAGATGGCATGACTTGTTAATAAGTGATTATGCATTTTATGATGAATTTGAGCTATTTTGAGATCTGTCATGTTGTTTCTTGAATTGATAATGATCGGATTATGTCACTAATGGGTGTTTTTATGTTTATTCCGCTGAATCCCCCTAGCTTGGATTTTCCCGAAATTCCCTTCTGGCCCAGATTTTGCGGGGGGCTTGAAATCCTAGACTGTGTAGAAAGCGATTTTAACGATGTTCCTAGATTGATTTTGGTCTTTGCTCAGATTTGTTTGAATGATGAATATGTTATTTGTGATGAGCTAATCTTGATCTTCATGTTATAATGGATATTGATGCTGGTTTTTGCTGAGTGCAGGCTAAATTTTGCTGGGTCATCAAGGAAGTTCTGGAGATGAAATTAATTCAATTAAAGGATAAATTCAAGCTCTAGTTACTCCACCCCTTGGCTAACTTGGTGAGGTGCGCTCAAGATAAGAATGGAAGGAAGCAGTTAATATAGGGTTGCATTGAAACTTGTGCATTGGTTTGAATTGCATTGGAGCTCCCAGGCTGACTTGGATTGAATTCAAACATTTAATGTCAATTTTTTTTTTGAATTCTCCTTGAGCCGACCTGTTTTATGGCCATTTATTATTGTAAACATTAGTTGGGCCGACTTTTTTTTGGCTATTTCATGATTGTAAATCCCAGCTTGGCTAACATGCTTTGGAGGTTCCTATAAATTTGGCATTTTGCCTCATTTATAACATATAGAATAGAGAACATAGAACAAAATAGATAGATAGTTCTTAGAGCGAATTAAGCAGTAGAGCAGAGTTAGAAGTTAGTTCATTTTGAGCAAGTGTTGTAACAGAACATTGGAATTGTTGCTAAAATTTGGTGATTCAATACAATTGAAGACATTGTGATTTTCTGGTGATCTATTTTGTGTTGACTTATCTTGCATGGTTCCTATGCCTCTATCTTTCAAATTGCTCAAGGTTATTAGATATATGTTAGATTTAGATTTAAATCTGATTTAATGGTGTTTATGATTTGATGCTTGAAGTGTTTGCAGCAATCTCTGGTCCATACTTTTTGCAGCTAGTTGATTGTTAGTTGCTTTGCAAAGTTAGCCTGGACCCTTATATTCATTGTGCTTAGTTCAATTGTGGAGATTTATTCATTTCAATTGCAATTGGGTTGTCTTGGATGAATGTTCATGATCTAAAAATCTTTAATACCTTAGAAGATTGCACTATTTCTCTAAGATTGCAGATTTATCTTGGTCAAGTAGGAATTAGTTTATGAGGGATTGGTCCATTTCAAGTATTTCATCATTTGCATTATTAATCTTGGGAGTAGTTAAATTTAGGAATCTCTTTGAAACCCTAATATTTTGTTATTTCTTTCATCATTTGAGTTAGATTTAGGATTGAAGTGTCATCATATTTCCAAATCTGATAAGTTCAAGATTCAACATTTGCTTGTAGTAAGGTCCCTTTGTGATTACCAGCATTTTCACATTTATCACTGAGTTGTTTATGCATTGTCAAGACCTGACATTAGAGACCTTGGGGTTATCTCTTGAGGCTTGCTGATAGAGATTTACCTTTCAAGAGAGATAGGATTTAATATTTTGTGTGAGTTGTTGTTGTGCAGAAAACATCATCAACAGATTGGCGCTAGAAGGAGGGCCTAAATAAGCTAAGCTAGATCGATTTATGTCTGCTATCTCTCTTGAAAGATTTAGAAGAAGAACCAAATCTACTCTAGGAGAGGAGGAATTTCAAGAATTGTCAGCTCCCACTAGATCAAGAAGGATCAGCAGAAGGGGAGAATCATCATCCACCCAACCACCTCCATCATCTCCATCATTCTCATCTTCATCAAGTTCATCTAAGTCTGAGTCTTAGGACATTCCCATCCAACTACCTCAACCAGCCATAAATCATCCATTACCACCCCCACCTCCACCAATGGCTTTCCTAGCTAATAACCCATCTCCATTGACTTTCACCAATTACAATGTCATGCCCAAGAACCCTGAGCACTTTTTTTCAAAGTTCCATGTTAATGATCCCAATAGAACTGTTGAGGAACACATCAGGATCTTTCAAACTAGCCTTAAGGATAGGGGAATCAATCATGAGGATGTAGCATGTAGGCTCTTTCCTTACTCCTTAGGAGAAGATGCATTTTATTGGTATAATCACTTACCTGCTGGGTCTATCTAGAATGGGAATGAACTAGAGATTGCATTTCTGCATAAGTTTAGGATTCTCATTAGTCCCAGTGAGCTATACCATCAGTTTACTAATGTTAAGAGAGAAGTCCATGAGCCTATAGGGTCCTTCAACAATACGTTTCATTGTGCCTATACCAGATTGCAGGCTCCCTATGTTGTTGATGAGCCCACTGCTTTAGAGGTCTATTATGAAGGGCTTGACAGCCTGACAACCACCTTCATGAAATGGAGAAACAACCCTCCTAATACTTTGTTTGATGCATATGCAGAGGCTGTAAAGGTTAGCATTGCCTTAAGACAACATTTTTATGGACCTTTACCATCACTAGGACCTGCTGCTCACCCTAGACAAGTCCCAGGTCTCAACCAAGCTCTTGCTAATCATACCCCAATCATGAATCCAACACCTCAATTTCCTCTTGTCCCTCACCCAGGGCCTCTAGCGAGTCAAGTGCCACCTATAGTCAACTATTCCCAGCAAAATGCAAATCAGCCTCTTCATCCACAATCTCATGCTAGCTATCCCCCATATCTGCAAAATTCTAAAGTCTTGAACTAGTCATTAAATACTGACACTATAGTAGGATATTCCCAAAATAATGTGAGCCAGCCTCCATATAGAGGTCCTGACCAGGAGAGACTAGATGAATTGTATGAACAAGTGAAGAAGCTGAATATGGAGGTGACTTACTTGAGGAACCAAAACAGTCAGTTGCAAGCTGCTCAGAGAAATATGTAGTCCAATCAGAGCATAGAAAGTCAAGAAAATCAATAAGGACAATAGTTTGATAGAGGGAAACGTCCTGACAGACGATACAATAGTGAAAGAGGATACAAAAAAGAAAGAGGGTATAATAATGATAGAGGGTATAACAATGAAAGAGGACAAAATTATGATAAAGGACAATCCTCAGGCTAGAACTTTGATAGAGGGCAAGCTGGTGGACAAGGTTTTGACAAGAGATAGCCACCCAGATAGAATGAGACTTGGAATACAAGGCCTAACAATGGAGGAGTCCCTACTCCATTGGACCAACCAGTTAATCAACCAGTTAGCCAAGAGAAACCTCCAAGTGGCGTGTATCTAGCTAAAGTTGCTTTATCATGATGGTGTAGGCTCCATAAAATGAGTCAGCATTCTGAATTAGATTGTCAAGAATTCTAGGCAACAGCTTCAATTTTCCAATATGAAGTGGAGAACAATTCGAGTATTCAGGAAATGGTGCCATCCACTCCCTATGATTCACCAGTGTTAGTACTGAATCATGCTCCTTTTCCACATAGCAAAGACAATGTGCCTGAAGAAGAATCAGACTAGCTCAAGGAAGAGGCAAATCAGGTGTGTAATGGAGATGAGATTTCACAGTTGTTTGAGGAAAATCCAGTGAATGACAATGGCCCCATGGATGAAGAAGAAGCTTATGTTGAAGAGGTACAGACTTTCCATAGGCTTGTTAAGAAGTATAATTTGAGAGACATGCCACATAGACATCCATAGGCTAGAGGCACCTTTACCACCTCCATTTCACTGAACAACTTCACCACACCTCTAGATCCTAATGCCAACAATAATCCATTGTCTCCTCATGTGTCTAAGTAGTATCTATCAAAGGAAGGACAAGCACAGATGGACATGTCAAAAGGAAGAAGCGTTGAACCAAGCAAAGACAGAGTGGTGGACTACCCAAGAGAGACCCCTGTTGATCTAAGTGAAGAACAATTGGTCGTATATGTTGCAGAAGAACTCAAGAAGTTAAAGGTAAGTCTATTTGCATTTGAGTTATTGAGAGTTCTGACCATTAGGAATGCAGTTCTAGGAGCTTATAATGCAAATTCCATATCACAAGATAGATCATCTAGTGAAAGTGTCAACAAAGTATCTAGCTCTCAAATAGTAGGAAGGCAGAATCAGACTCATAATCAAGTTCATGTGCCTCCTAGAGATAAGGGAAAAGAGAAAGAAAAAACTCAGGTTGCTCAAGTAGATACTCCCTTAACTCTATTTCAAGGGAAAATAGAGACTCCTCCATTCCTGATCTCGGTCCGCATATTTGGTAAACACTTGCATAATTGTTTGTTAGATTCAGGTGCTTCCACCAATGTGATGCCCTTTGGTGTTTGTCAAGCTTTGGGTATTACTCATGCCGATTCCCAAAAGAAAGTTACACAATTGGATAGAACTAAAGTTAATGTTGTAGGGGAATTAAATGATTCATATGCAGGTTGCTTCTAACCCTAGAATTCAACAAGTTATCAATATACAAGTGGTTGACATACCTGATGCTTATGGCCTGATTCTGGGAAGAGACTTTACTAGGGCCTTGAATGGATATGTATCAACTAATAACTCTCATATGTGGCTTCCCTGGAAGGGAGTGCCAAATCATATTAGAATTGAAAGGGAACCCAGGATGAGATACATGATTACAAAATATCAAAATACCTCTAATGAAATTTTAATATCTGAGGTGAGCATGGGGAATTATGTGCTTGCAGCCCCCTTTGAGGAGTCAGATGCAGAGGAAGTCCTTATGTTCCATACAACACCTGTTGATCTCACAACAGAATCTAGTAATACTGAAGCTTTGGTGGAACCAGTTGAAAATGAAGATGATCTTGAAGATAATCAGCTCAGTTTACTGGATAATTTCTAGGAATTCATTTAGAAATGCATTGAGGATCATATTCAATTAGGTAGGAGGATGAATTTCAGAGATTTTCTCTTGCCAAATTGGTGTAGGGTTCATAATGCCTCCCATTCTGAACTGGATTGTTGTTTATTCCAGACTGCAGTAGAACAAGTGCAGAAGTGTATCAATCCCACTCCAATAGTCAAGATTGATATCCAGAATGTTTAGGAGGATCCAAAGGAAAGGAAAGTGATGCTTTCTGAAGAACCTTACAACAACAACAGTGCAAGGGATATAGTAAGGAAATTGGTAGTTGCTGGTTGTTGGACTTTAAGATTTGATGGATCCAAATCAAAGCAAGGAGGTGGAGCTGGATTTGATTTAATCAGTCCAAAAGGTAAAACTTTCTTTGCTACTCATAGACTTCAATTCCATTGCACTAATAATGTAGCAGAATATGAGGCTTTGGTACATGGGTTGTTACTGGTATTAAAGAAAAAAGTTAAGATCTTGCAAGTTTTTGGGGTGTTATGAAATAACTTGCACAATAGAAGAATATGATATGAAATATGCTGTAAATACTTGATAATAACTGAGAATAACAAGCCACTTCGAGGGGGGAAACCTCCAAATATCTCTAATGAGAACACACTTCACACTTGATGATGAAATAAGACTCACAACCTCCTATATATACCTATTTATGCCAAGGATATCACCTAGGCCAACTTAGACACACCTATATAAGACTTAGGCCGACCTAAACAACTAAATAACAATATACTAATGATAATATGACTTAATAGAGAGTTAAGATAGCCACAAGTCAACTATTCATAACCTGATGTACACTAATATTAAGGGTGTAGCATGCCCCCCTTCTTCAAAGAAGCATTGTCCTCAATGCTAATCAAGTTTGGATTCTTTTGAATGAACTCCTCGTCCTCCCATGTAGCATCTTCAATTAGAAAATATTTCCTTGTAATGAGGTAACTTGGAATTGTTGATGTCACCAGCTTCTTCATGTGTGTCTGGAAAATTAACTTTAGCTCCAAGATGTGTCTTCCCTTTACATCAAGCTCTTGATGGCGATGAATGTGTTCTTCCTTTACTTGAACCTTTTGATGTGTCATAGAGTAAGAGGTGAGGAATAATATATGGTACCCTTGCATTGGTTGAATAGATTGATTAGGAACTTCTTCTTCTTTCACTTCTTCTTCTTCTTCTTCATTGTCTTTTTCTTTTTCTATTGTTGCTTCTTCTACTTCTCCATATCTTCTTCTGTCATTTGTTTCTTCTACTTCTTCTTCTGCTTCTTCTTCTTCTTCTTCATTTGTTTCTTCTTCTTCTTCTTCTTTTTCTTCTTCTTCTCCTTCTTCATTTGTTTCTTCTTCTGGTTCTTGGCTACTTGAGACCTCCTTTCTTGGTTTATTCATAAAGGCGCTTAACATGTTTTGTATGTCTGATATATCTCCTCTTAGGTCACACATATCCATCTGAATTGAGGAAATGTCTTCCTTGACCTTATTTATTTCCTCATTATGAGTAACATCCTCGATTGTTTCACCATCCTTATCAGGAGTCTTCCCCGGAGTGACATTCTTTTTACCCCTTGTTGAAGGCCCCGACATGATGGAAACCACTAATGTTGAAATAAATCACACAAATGAAACTTAAATTCTCTCAAATTTTTACTGTAATCTCCTTTATTATGTCTTCAAAAACCCAATAAAAATCAGACTCCAATTCAACAAGATGTATATTAGTGTACATTGGGTTATGAATAGTCGACTTGTGGCTATTTTAACTCTCTATTAAGTCATATTATCATTAGTATATTGTTATTTAGTTTTTTTTTTTTCTTTATTTATTTATTTATTTATTTATTTTGTTTTTGTACACTAATATTAAGGGTGTAGCATGGGTATTCTGAGTTAGTAGTCAAGAAAGTTAGGAGATAGTATTCTTGTCATGATAGAAGAATGACTAATTATAGAAACAGAATATGGGACCTTATTGAAGGATTTGATGCCTTCAACATTTAGGTGATACCACGAAGTAAAAATTAGACAGTTGACTCCCTTGCTTAGGTAGCTAGTACATTGCAACCTCTGTCTCTGTCTGGATTGAAGAAGTTTATAGTCGAGTTAACTCCAGTGCCTTCAGTACCTAACAATGTCACCAACTTCTAGGTATTTGAAGATGATAAGCATATCTTAGATTTTATTACAAGCACATATGTCTTTGCTTCTCAAATTATTAATGAAACTAAACTCCAAGAAGCAGAAATGGATTTGGAGGGGGTAATTAATTTGAAGACTAATATTATTCCTAGAGGGATGGTGCAGTTATAGAGGATTTTTGATCTGGATAAGGTCAGAGATCAGGAACAAGATGCCAAGAAGGATTCCATCAGTGGACAATGTGAAAAGTATAACATGGGAACTCAGGATGATGACAAGAATGTCTCCATTGGCAAGGTATGTACTCCAGAAGAGAGAAAAGGAATAATTGACGCATTACATAGATATCCAAATGTGATAGCCTGGAGTTATGAAGACTTGAAGACCTATGACACATCAATCGTAACCCACACTATCCCTCTCAATCCAGGAGTAAAACCTTTCAGATAGAGGCAAAGGCCAATTAATGCCTTACTAGAACCTATAATACAGAAGGAAGTGCACAAATTGTTGTCCGCAAGAATCATATTTCCAGTCAAACATTCAACTTGGGTTGCAAACCTGGTTCTAGTATGAAAGAAGAATGGTGAAATTAGGTTGTGTGTAGATTTTAGGAACCTCAACAGAGCATCAAAAAAGGATAATTATCCAGTACCTTCACTAGATGAAGTACTTCAGATTGTCAATGGATCTCAAATGATGTCCTTTCTAGATGGTTATTCAGGATACAACCAGATCATGGTATAGTATGAAGACAGGCATAAGACTGCTTTCACCACCAAGTGGGGCACTTTTTCCTATAGAAGAATGCCCTTCGGTCTGATTAATGTTGGAGCTACATTTCAGAGGGCCATGGACATTGCATTTAAGGACATAATTGGTAAGTGCATAATCATTTATATGGATGACCTGACAGTCTTTTCCAAGAAGAGAGGTGATCATATAGCAGATTTGTGTAAAGTGTTCCAGAAGTGCAAGGAATTTGGTATATCTCTCAATCCAAAGAAGTACATCTTTGGAGTTACAGAGGGAAAATTGTTTGGACATGTTATCTTTGAGAAAGGAATTTCCATTGATCCAAAATGGGTAGAAGCTATACTCAAGATCGCACCACCTGCTAGCAAGAAAGAAATGAAGTCATTCTTTGGTAAGATCAACTTTGTAAGGAAGTTCATCACTGGATTTGTAGAAATAGTCAAGCCTTTGAATGCAATGTTGAAGCAGGAGGCCAAAGTTGAATGGAGTGCAAAAGTTAAGGAAGCATTTGCAGAGATAAAGAGGGCTATTGTTGAAGCTCCAGTTTTGGTGAGTCCAGATTATGCTAAGCCATTCTATATATTCATTTGCTTCTAATCACTCCTATGCTACTATGTTGACTCAAAAGTATAATCAAGGAAATGAACATCCCATAGCATTCATGAGTGCACCATTGAAAGATGTTGAATTGAGGTACCCAAGTGTGGAAAAGCAAGCTTATGCCTTAGTCAAGGTTGTGAAGAAATTTAGACACTATATCCTCAGAAACAAAATCTTTGCAATAGTCCTTGATCCTGCAGTCAAGCTATTGTTGATGCAGAATGAGCTAGGAGAACGCAGAGCTAAGTGGGTAACAATGTTACAAGAATATGATATTGAAATTCAGCCCATGAAGTTGGTAAGAGGGCAAGGACTTACAAAGACAATGGAAGAAATAGGCCCTGATCTTGCAGCTCAACATTACAATCTAGAAGATGTTTCCCTTGGAGAATGGTATGATGATATTGTTCATTATCTCCTAACTTAGAGGTGTCCTAACCATCTTAATGTAGTACAGAGAAGGGGATTACGTTTGAAGAGTGACAACTTCATGCTGAAAGGAGCTATTTTATATAAGAAAAATCATGAAGGCATATACTTAAGGTGTTTAGGAAGACACGAAGTTGAAAGGGTCATGGCTGAATTTCATGATAGATATGGTATTAGCCATGGGTCTGCGCATGCCACTACAAATCAGATTCTAAGGGTTGGTTATTATTGGCCTACATTGTTCAAGGACACACACAGTCACGTCAGAACTTGCCATGTGTGCCAGATTGCAGCAACCAGAGAGAAGTATGCAGCTCTTCCACTTCAACCAGTGTTCGAGGTAAAACCTTTCCACAGTGGGGGATGGACTTCATAGGTCCCATCAATCCACCTTCATCTGCTATTCAAAGGTATATTCTCACCATTACTGATTATTTTACATGATGGACTGAAGCTCTTGCATGCAAACAATGTACTTCTGAAGTGGTAATAGATTTCATTGAATCAGGTATTATCAATCACTTTGGATGTCCTTTATCTTTGGTTTGTGATAATGGTCCTACATTTGCATCATTGAAATTTTCCAATTGGGCCTTTGACCATGGGATTATAATAAAGTTTGCATCTAATTACTATCCACAGGGTAATGGGTTGGTTGAATCCTCTAATAAAAACCTCTTAACAGTCATCTGTAAGTTACTAGAGAAGAATCCCAAGGATTGGGACACTCAACTTAGATTTTCTTTATGGGAAGATCGTACAAGACAAAAGACTTCCATAGGGACCTCCCTTTATCATCTTGTGTATGGATAGGAACCTATATTTCCAATTCAATTGAGGATCCCCACTTTACAGTTCATTAATGAATATTATGATGAAGAAAATAGGCGTGAGGCCCGCCTACAGGAGTTGTTGCACCTTGAAGAAAAAAGAGATAAATCCTTAGAAAACTTTGCTAAACATCAGGGTGTAGTCAAAAGGTGGTTTGATAAAAGAGCCAAGGTAAAATCCTTTAGGATTTCTGAATTGGTTCTATACTGGGATAAAGCCCATGATTGTAAGGGGGAGCATGGTAAATTTGAAAAACTTTGGCTTGGCCCTTACCATATTTCTAAAATCCTGGGAGATAATGCTTTCCGCTTGAAAACTCTCACTGGGGAGGATATCCCACTGCCTATCAATGGATAGTATTTGAAGCATTATTTCCAGTCTTGAGCTGTTTTTAGCTCTTGTCTTGTACATAATTAGATTAGGTTTATTTTCTATTTCTTTTTCTTTGTTTGCTTTGGTTAAAGTAGGTTTTCCTTTTTGATTTTCTTTGCTTTCGGTTTGGTGTTTTTGCTTTGCTCTTGCTCAAGAGGTCTTTTTTTCTTCTGGATGTGTTGCACCTTCATGGAAAATATTCTTTTGTTTAGGACTGTTCTGAGTATTTCCTTGATGAAATTTAATCATGTATATTGAAAGGATGGTTGAGGTCTGTGTTATCATCATGCAGTCTAAATGTCTAATTTAAAGAGGATGGGTCACTGATTTGATTTGAATTTGAAGTATTCTGAAATCTTATATCTTTTATACATCCTAAAAATCCTTAGGTTGTTGTAGGATCCTTGTGAGGTCTTGTCAGGTGAAAAATCTTATTTATGCTTCAGTGCCATTATGGTTCTCAGCCCTGAGTGTGAACTTCATTGTTCATAGGTTGAAAAGAAAAATGAAAAAAAAATATCAAAAGAAGAAAATAGAAAATATTGAAAATCAAACGAATTCAACTTATCAAGGGTATCTAAATATCTCTATCGGGGCTATAGATGCCTGACTGGCAGCGAGGCTCTATCCAGGTTTCTTTTGGAGTTAGAATCTTTACATAGCCTGACCTGATTGAACTTGGTTTCTGCAGTAGCTCAAGGAGGGAAATGAACTCATGTGCACACACTTGGATTTTCAGTCTATGGAAGGTTCAGTCCACCTTTGGTTCTGATGCTTTAATCTTACATTTTGATTTGTTTGTCTGGTAGTGAGATCGAAACTAGAGATTTTGGGTTTATGATTCCTATTCGTCATCGAAATGCTCTGGAGCATTTCCCAGCAAAGTCGCCATTTGTCGTGTAGTTTTTGCACACACACCCTACTGAAAGCAGGGACCCTCTTTTGCTTTCACTTTTGTTGTTTTTCCCCTTTGATTTTTGGGATTTGCATTGCCTTGGAATGACCTTCAAGTGTTTATCTTGCTTTCCCAAGTGTTTTCCCCAAGTTACACGTTGAAAATCTTAAGTTTTGAATGAAGTTTGATTTTTGGCTCTGTTTCAGGATTTTCCGCCCCGTCCGGATTTTCCTAGATCCCGCTTAAGGTCTGGCTCATCATGTGTTACACTGCAGTTCAGAGAATTTGGGTCTTCACGGAATTCCACCTGGGCTAGATTTTTTTGAAGTTCATTCTTGTCGTCGGGTTTCCAGACTTGATTGATTTTTTGAGCTTTGTGGCTTTGTGCTTTATCGTTGGCATCCTGTTGAGTTGTGATATTTCGTTTTGTGGTGCTTTGGTGTTTTAGACTTGCTTGGAGTTTGAATTCCTGTGTGTTTGGGCATTTCATGGCTAGCTCTATGCGTTCATGGTCAAAATTTAGGGTTTCATGCCTAAGACATCGCCATTTCGTCTTAATTTGCTTTCAAATGAACCTAGAATTCAAACGAAGATTTGTAGGAGGTTCAAGTTAAATGATTTCCATACCTAGGGTCCTCAAATTTGTGATTGTTTGATCAATTTGAGTGAGATTGTGTTAGATTGCCAATATTCGGGCTTTCTGCCAACTTCGGGATTCTCCTGTCTGGTCGGATTTTCCCGATTTCTCCTTCTTCCCCTCATTTTCCCGAAATTCCAATCGTCTTTTCATTTTCTAGAATTTTGTGGACTGTTGACTGGTTTCACGGAAATCTGTCCTGGGCGGATTTCTCTGAAACTTTGTCAAGGGCGAAGAATTGTGAGATGGCATGACTTGTTAATAAGTGATTATGCATTTTATGATGAATTTGAGCTATTTTGATATCTTTCATGTTGTTTCTTGAATTGATAATGATCGTATTATGTCACTAATGGGTGTTTTTATGTTTATTCCGTTGAATCCCCCTAGCTCGGATTTCCTCGAAATTCCCTTCTGGCCCGGATTCTGCAGGGGGCTTGAAATCCTAGACTGTGTAGAAAGCGATTTTAACGATGTTCCTGGATTGATTTCGGTCTTTGCTCAAATTTGTTTGAATGATGAATATGTTATTTTTGATGAGCTAATCTTGATCTTCATGTTATAATGGATATTGATGCTGGTTTTTGCTGAGTGCAGGCTGAATTTTGTTGGGTCATCAAGGAAGTTCTGGAGATGAAATTAATTCGATTAAAGGATAAATTCAAGTTCTAGTTACTCCACCCCTTGGCTGACTTGGTGAGGTGCGCTCAAGATAAGAATGGAAGGAAGCAGTTAATATAGGGCTGCACTAAAACTTGTGCATTGGTTCGAATTGCATTGGAGCTCCCAGGCCAACCTGGATTGAATTCAAACATTTAATGCCAATTTATTTTATTTGGAATTCTCCTTGAGCTGACCTATTTTATGGACATTTATTATTGTAAACATTAGTTGGGCCAACTTGTTTTTGGCTATTTCATGATTGTAAATCCCAGCTTGGCCGACATGCTTTGGAGGTTCCTATAAATTTGGCATTTCGCCTCATTTGTAACATATAGAATAGAGAACATATAACAAAATAGATAGATAGTTCTTAGAGAAAATTAAGCAGTAGAGCAGAGTTAGAAGTTAGTTCATTTTGAGCAAGTGTTGTAACAGAACATTGGAATTGTTGCTGAAATTTGGTGATTCAATACAATTGAAGACATTGTGATTTTCTGGTGATCTATTTTTTGTTGAATTATCTTGCATGGTTCCTATGCCTCTATCTTTCAAATTGCTCAAGGTTATTAGATATATGTTAGATTTATATTTAGATCTAATTTAATGGTGTTTATGATTTGATGCTTGAAGTGTTTGCAGCAATCTCTGGTCCATACTTTTTGCAGCTAGTTGATTGTTAGTTGCTTTACAAATTTAGCCTGGACCCTTATATTCATTGTGCTTAGTTCAATTGTAGAGATTTATTCATTTCAATTGCAATTGGGTTGTCTTGGATGAATGTTCATGATCTGAAAATCTTTAATACCTTAGAAGATTGCACTATTTCTATAAGATTGCAAATTTATCTTGGTCAAGCAGGAATTAGTTTATTAGGGATTGGTCCATTTCAAGTATTTCATCATTTGCATTGTTAATCTTGGGAGTAGTTAAATTTAGGAATCTCTTTGAAACCCTAATCTTTTGTTATTTCTTTCATCATTTGAGTTAGATTTAGGATTGAAGTATCATCATATTGCCACATCTGATAAGTTCAAGATTCAGTATTTGCTTGTAGTAAGGTCCCTTTGTGATTACCAGTATTTTCACATTTATCACTGAGTTGTTTATGCATTGTCAAGACCTAACATTAGAGACCTTGGGGTTATCTCTTGAGGCTTGTTGATAGAGATTTACCTTCAAGAGAGATAGGATTTCATATTTTGTTTGAGTTATTGTTGTGTAGAAAACATCATCAACAATGTTCTTGGAGGGAGATATATCAAACAATCTTGGAGAAGTCTTGACAATATACTCTCTTAATCAATAGTAGAATATGTTCCTTTATTTGTGCAAGATTTCATACACACACTAAATGATAAGGCTTTAGATGGAAATGGAGATAATGGAGGTAAACCTAGATCTTCCTTGAAAGAGTATGGTATATCAGTTTTCTTTGTATGTTCATTGTATCTATGTGTAGGAGGGAGATTGTATTTGATACCATAACAATCTTTCAATTCAAATAAAGGGGGTTTATACTTTTGAGAAGGATTGGTTTCTTCATGAGAACACAAATCCTTTTTAAAGTTATGCCTCATCCCCTCATGGGGGATAGGAGTTAGATAGCCCCCATCACTATCATGGGGTAATGTTGTTGTCATAGAACCAAGTTGAGCATATGAAACACAAGGTTTTTTTGGTTTAGATTGTGAGATTTTGCACTCTCCTATAAAGGAAGGTGTAAAATCCCAATCGTCACTAGAACTTGTA
The DNA here is from genome assembly GCA_007258455.2 of Sequoia sempervirens. NCBI lineage: Eukaryota > Viridiplantae > Streptophyta > Pinopsida > Cupressales > Cupressaceae > Sequoia > Sequoia sempervirens. The sequence continues at coordinate 240,044,469 of VDFB02193867.1, read as the reverse complement.
TCCAAAAATGAATCATTTGTATATGACTCTTTGGATTTTGAGGGTGAGATTTTGGATTCTTTATTGAAATGAGGCATAAAATCTAACAACCCCCAATTATCACTAAAGAGTTTAGGTTTTACATCAACTTGTATAGATTCAAGTTTTTATTTTGGAATGAAAGTATTAGGGGAGTTGGAAGTGTTGCGATCATATGATTCATAGCTTTTTTCATCTACTTCAACTGTGTATATCTTGTTGTATTTAAATTTCATTGTACGATGGAGAGTAGAGGGAACTCCTTTCATAACATGAATCCATGGTCTCCCTAGGAGAAGATTGTATGAAAGGGGATTTGGAATGATATGGATAAGGGTAGGCAACACTAGATGAGGTCTGACCTCAATAGGTAATTTGATCATTCCTAATGGTTTCCTATTAACATTGTCAAAGCCATGAATATGAATATCATTAGGTTGAATAAGCCTCTTTTCCATGCCAATTTTGTTTAGGAGGTCAATGCTACAAACATTAATTTTTTCTCCATTGTCTATGAGAGTGCGCCTAACTGCACAATTTCATTAATGATCACCTTTATCATCAAGGCTTCATTCTTGTTTTGAGTCTCAAGTGGGGGTAATTCATTTTTAGGGAATGTGATTTCTGACTATGTGACTTGCGTGGAATGAAAGGAGGGTCTTACATTATTCAATTTCATATAAGATTGGATTTCCTCCTTTATTTGCAATATTTCTTGAAATAGACACTTGTATGTAGGTGATAGTTGAATGAGTTGCCACACAGATATATTAGTGGGAGTCTTTTTAAGGTCTTCAACAATAGGCGCAATATGTTGAGGCAATGGTGATGTTGTGGGAGCAATTTGTGGTTCCCTACATGTTTGAGCAACTATGTTATATCTTGGTTGCTGAAAAACATTGTTAGGTTGCATCCTAGATTTCAAGAAATCTCTTATTTTCTTGTGTGATTCACTTAAGGGAGGTGACTTAGGAAGATCACTAATTAAAGGAGATCCAATTTGTGTCGTCATAAACTTAACAAGCTTGTGCTTATTTGAATGATCTCTTAGTGAAGAGGAGTCTAATTCCACTCATCATCTTCATCTAAGGAAGCCCCATTACATGTGTCAATGTTCAGATTTTCTTGCACCATGATATCCTCCCTAGGAGAGTTTTTAAGAGAAATACAAACTAAATGTTCATGACATTCAAAGGTAGTTTCTTCTAAAATGACTTCATCACAAGTAGGGGAATGATCAATGGTTGAATTGTCTTGTTCATCAATAATGTTATTTTATTGTTCCATAATGTCTTCTGACATAAGATTCTCATGAACTTCATTAGTTTTGTTTTCTAACATCAAACTATCTTCTTCACAACTAGGAGAGATACTGATTGAATAACAAATGTCAATATTGTCCAAAACCCTACATCACGATTGTTAGCAAAATAACAAACATGATGCATGAAATCTTTGACATGGTGATTGATGCTTGAAGAATACTCTAAAATGCTTGATAATCTACCCTTGAATGCTCTTAAATTCTCTTGTGAATGCTTGATTGCTTGTTAGATTGCTAGGTGAAAATATGAGTGAAAGAACCTTGTATTTATACCCAATTATGCAAGAATTCCCGAAATTACCACACTACAAGCTGACATAAGATCTAGGAGAATAAAATCTTACTAGAAATTCAAATTAATTTTGATTTTGGGCCACACGAAACTCATTTGCCCAAGGTGGCAAATAAGTCCCACCTGGCTTAATATTTGGGACCATTTTTAAAAATTCTTAGAAATGTGTATAATTTGGTTCGAGACCAAAAGATCTAGGTGGGACCCATTCTCCCAAGTTACGAATGAGTCCCAGATCACTAAATCTAGGTGACTCAAACCTAAAACACTTGAATTATGATTTTCTAATGATTGGTGTCAGGATTATCCTAAAAAAGATGCAATTAATGAGGCTTGTGGATGCAAAATAGGGCCAATTAAAGCATAAGAAAGCCCAATTATAAATGAAAATCCTAGAAAAGTGTGAAAGTGTGTTACAACACTCTACAACACTTAAAAATATGGCAAGATTAATGTTTATTTTGATTAAAAAGAGGTTCATTAGGTTCAGTTATTTAATAAAACCTTAGAAAAGTGTGAAAGTGTGTTACAAAACTTCACAACACTTTAGCAAGGTACCATTTAAATTCATTAGTTCACAAGGGCCCAAGACCTAATGTGAATGTGTCAACCACATTACAACACTAAATCAAGGAAACATTAAGCCTAACTCAGAAGGAGGGCCCAAACAAGCCAAGAAAAGTAGAAGGGATACTTTTTTCGTGACTACACTTTTGCATGTAAAGCACTGACCAAGAAAAGATTGAACATTATGATTCATTATATTTCTAGATTCCATAGCATTATGTCCAAATTTATTGTAGGAATAACAAAAACCATTAAAATATGGGTACCTTTGTGCATTTGTTTGTTTGATTGGTGGTCTTTTGAAGTCTTTCCTTTGATTCTAAACATGCTTTCCATTACTCTTCTTGTCCTCGATCTTCTTTTCAACCTAATTTGGAGTTTGATCTATCTTTGAGATTTCACCTTTCTCAAACCCTAATCCTTCTTTGTCTTTAGATCCTTTCTGATTTGCAATCTTTTCATCAATCTTTATAGAACCATCTTGAATTTGTCTTCATGACTATTTTCTTTTTCAATATTTGATCTCAAGGTCACACCTTCTTCTTCAAGTTTTTAACATTCTTTATATTTTATTTTCATCTTAGCATTTAGGAATTCTTCAACTCTTTTTCGTTCTTCAACTTGCACTTTTAGAATGGTAATTATTTCATTTGCTTTCTTTAGCTGCTCATTAACCTCCTTATGTCTTTCTCTAAACTTCTTGATTTTCACTCTCAACTTTCTAATGCATTCATATACTTCTTTGACATTCTCCTTTAGATCTTTGTTATCACTTTTAGTCCTTTCCAGATCTTCAAGGGCTATTATGATTTCTCCATTCATGTCAACCATGCACTCTTCTTATGTGAATCCAATAGTAGGAATTTATTTTGGAGGAGTAGGATATCTTTTGAGAGCCATATGTTCAACCTCCAATATCTTCCCAAGTAGTTAATCTTCTTCCAAGGAACCAAGATTTGATACCAATTGTTAAACACCCAAAATACTGAGGGGGGTGAATCAGTATTCTCCAAAACCACTTAAATATTTAAACATTCATTCCACATAACATATTCAGTTTGCAATAAGAAAGAAAAGAATGAAGGAAACCATTAAAGCACATAACACATGAACACCATATTTTTATGTGGAAAATGCAGAGAGGCAAAAATCATGGTGAGGATTAGATCACAATATATTATAACTGGTTATAATATATTACAAAAGTGCTCACTATAGGTGGACTCACTATCTTAGTGGAATCACTACCCACAAAAGGAAGAAAAGATAAAAGAGAGGGGTGGCACACTGAACCAAAGAAAATGGTAGGATGGGATGAAGGCCCACCTCTATTCTCTTTAGGTCACTCAATAATGACCTAGGAATCCAAATTGGATTGACTATCAACCCCAAAGGGTAAGTCAATTCTCAACAAGGAAGACCTAGGAGGGGTTCTTTTAGGCTTTGAAAAGTTCACCACCAATTAAAATCTTGTAAAAGACAACTTAAAATTCAACTCACAAAGCCTAATAATGTAAGCTAAATGATGAATGAAAATAATGAAATAATGCAACAACAAGTTAGGATATGTGTACCTAGGAAGTCTAGAAATTTGATGAGGATTTTGGAAAAGCAAAGAAGCTGTCAAAATATGTTATGGAGGACTAAAAAACCCTTACTATCTTATTAGTCACGTTGTGTTTTGGGAAAATGCAGAATCCTCAGATGTTGGAATAGGATCTGAAAGAATCTCTACAAAATTCCACTTGGAGGACTAATACACCCTTGCCATTGTCTTAGACTTGATCTGAATTTCTAAAATCTCTGAATGTGAGCTTGAGTCTTGATGTTTTCACTTCTTTCTTCTCTAATCTTAGGTTCTAAAACTTCCAGATCTGGCTTGTAGGCGATTTTCCGTGAAGATGACAACTTTGCAATGCAAATTTGTAACTTTGCAACTTTTCACTTCAAATGATCTTCAAGTCTTCAACCTAAACCTACAAATAAAAACATGCAAGAGAGGAAAAACTTGTTGATTTTTAGTAAATGGGGGTTTTCCTTGGTTAAACCCCTTGTTGGTAATTAAACCTTGAAATGAAATAGAATAATGAAGGGAAATGATGAATGAATAACATGCAATGTTACAACTCACCAAACCCTTGTAATAAAATTTGTAAATTTGTGTGAGATTACTAGATTGAATGTAGATCTTGAAATGGTTGAATTCTTGATAGATATTGGCTTAAATTGCTTGCTTGAATCAAAACCCTACATCATAAATGTTAGCTCAAAAACACACATAATGCCACAATATATCCTTGATATGATGCTTGAATCTTGATGATGGCTCCAAATGCTTGATGAATTGCTCTTTATTTCATAAACTTGCCTTAGGAATGAATACTTGGATGGTTTTTTATATGAAAATGAGAGAAAGGAACCTTGCATTTATACTTATCCATGCTTAATATCTTGAAATTACACCACAACAAGCTGACTTATGAATTCATTAATTAAAGGAGGCTAAATCCTGCCAAGATTTGAAATTAAATCCTAAAAATACCTTAAGGGGGACTAAGATTCCCTAGGTGGCGTCTTAGTCCCGAGGCATGAAACTTAGGGCACAAACTCCAAAAAGGGACCCATTTAGGGTGCACTTAAAATCAGGGTCCCAAGACATTTGGGGACAAAGACTCCCTAGGTGGCATCTTAGTCCCAATGCAAAAATTAGGGACATACAACCAAAATCATTAAATTATCATTTCCCCTTTGATGTTTGTCGGGATTGACCAAAAAAAGATATAGTTCATTAGGCTTGTGGATGAAAAATAGGACCAATTAGGACATAAATAGGGATAAATAAAGCAAGGTAGGCCCAAAAAATTGTGAAGGGTATGCATTTTCCTATACTACATTTAACCCCCACTTTAGTGAGAGGATGAACTTGCTTCAAACTCACACTAAAGTAGCCAACCGCACAATCAAGAGGCGTTCCAATGAACAAATTCTAGTAAGATAGGATGAAAATAACCAAGAGGGTGGTCAAGCCCCCAAGATCAAGATCCTATGACACACCAACATAGGAACAAAGGAACACACTTGCTGATGATATACGAAGCCATAACTAGATCGCAAGCATACACTATCAAAGATAGGAAAAAGAAAAAGGAAAAAGGAAAATGCAATAGATCAAGCTTTGACTGTCCATCCAAAGCGCTGTGGATCAGGTCTAGGTTGTTTGTCCAAAAGAAGTTTACAATTGGAACACGTTGTCCACTATGCAAACAAAACACACGCTCACAAGGGCTAGTGAAGCTTGTTGTCCACTAAGTGAGCCCCAAGAGGTCCATATCAACGTCATACCCCCATGACTATGATAAGGACAAAAATAAAATGCTCTCTCACAAGGGCTAGTGAAGCTATTTGTTCACTAGGTGAGCCCTAGGGGACCATATCAAAGCCATTCCTCCATGAATTTAATAAGGTACAAAAATATTTCTCACAAGGCCTAGTGAAGCTAGTTGTTCACTAGGTGAGCCCTAATGAACCATATCAAAGCCGTACCTCCATGACTTTAGTAAGGGACAAAAATAAAATGCAATGTAACAAGAAAGAGGGATGTTCGAAAGTATTTTTCTTAGTTCGTGTGAGGTCTTAATCTTAGGGGAAATTGTTCCTAATGTCTCTAAGAGAGGACCAATCAAAGGATAAAAGATTCACAACTTAAAGAACGCAGTGTATCGTATCACCACTAAGAGGAATGTAATATGCTAAGATAGATCAAATTCTTGAAGGTCATTACTCCCAATGTCACCACAAAGAGAAAAAATCATCCCATGAAGAAAAACACATCAAGGAACATGAAAATAAATGCAAATGAAATCATGCCAAAATAATGCCAAGATAATGCCAATGTATGCCCCCACTTTAGAGGAATTTCTAAACACCATGTGAGAAATTACTTTAAAGTAGAAAATGATTAATGCTAACAATAAAGAGGATATGAGAGCTTATTCGAAAATTCCTATTCCAAGTCATATGTTTCCAATAAGCTATTTCATGAGAAGGGAAGAGGTTTCCCCCAAAAATACAATGCTAAAGATAACTTAGTACGTCACATGAGAACCAACTTAAGGCATGTCATCCACATCCCAAGCTTGCTCTTACTTATACATGGAAGGTGGTCAACTGTCCAAAAGAGGAAATGACAAGTGACATACGAGGACAAGGATACCTAACCCTTTACCCCCACTTAGTGCAAGACAAGGGTGTGCCCGAAATGGATGATGATATGCTACTCCTTGCAAAAGGGATATTATTTGCAATATTTGTAAAACATACAATAGTGACTATATAGTTGGTTGTTTTTTAAGAACCAATCAAATCTCACCAAGTACCTATGAGCTTGACAGACTCAATTCTTGAATACCCGATAGATAGTTGGCCAATGAATGAGATGTAGCACTAATGCTTCTTCTCTTGCACTTTGGGCTCTACAAAACCCAGGAGGGTAATCCCATAATGTATATTCTATAACACCTCTAAAAAATTGAATTATACATTGCATAACAACATAGATATATTCCCATTAGAGGAAAAGTATATGAAATCCTTCAAGAAATTGGCACTTCTTTGAGAGAATTACACACCTAAAGTTGAGAATATGATACAACATAAACCACAACAAAAGTAGATCAATTAAAGATTATTTATGAATGTTGTTCTCAAATTGAATAATCGAAACCTTGGAGAATGCATATAAAATTCAAAATCAGTTTCATGTCTGTTGGGCTAGGAGTAAAAGAAAATTGAACTGCAAGGTATATTTAATCCTAAAAATCCATGATCTACGTGAGATTTCTTTGCAATTCACAAACTAGTAATTAGATTCTATGACTACTTATCAGATCCAATTAACTTGTATATGAATTTATGATTTGATCAAAGCACTTTAACTGACCCTTTGAACCAGAGCTAAAATCAAAACATACATCAAAGTGTAAAGATAGTGAAGATTAATGAAATGATCCTTGATCAAAGTTTTCATTAATAATTTAAATATAGAGTAAAATTGGAGAGATGATAGACTCTGGATACTTGCATTATCATTCAGATATGATTAAGAACCATACAATTGACAAAATTTACTAACTAGACTCAAAGCTTAAGACAAAGAATTCAAAGTTGTTCTCTTTGCATTCACCATTTGCATAATTCATATCTAAAATTCAACAAGAGACCTACACTAATGGCCTTGAATTCCCTTTTATAAGAACAAGGGAGAAAAACAAGCCTCAGGCCATAAGTACACTTGTCACATTTTCATTTGACTGTTATGAAAAAAATTCCCTTTGTAGTTATCTCTACACTTTCAATTGGAGGGAATACATATGAGACAAAGATACTTCCATCGCTAAAGAAGATAGACCTACCTTCCAAAAGGAACTTTCTAGTATTATAACAACTTTATGACTCCTTTATTGACCAAAATAAGCCACATCCATGCCAAATCAACAGAGAAAAGTATAAAAGCAACAAAAGTGAGTAACTGATTCATCCAAATCATCACTCATTTCATCAATCTTTCTGATTAGAATAGAACAATATTTTGCAATACCTTAACCAAAGCCTAATTTTTTCTATTTCAAGGCTATGCATTGTTCTTCTTCCATCCATTACTCACCAGAATCCCTCTCATTAATGCACAAAAACTTATTCAATAAATTTCTCCAACCATGAATTGTATTCCTCATCAGTGGGTCATTGTGTACTCAATAAAGTCTACACCTTCTCATTATGTTGTGCATACCTGGCATCAACCAATGCTCTAGCCTCCCTGACAAATATTTCCATCTTTGTTTCAACTCCATCCATATTGTCAATATGGGAATTCATCCTTGAGTAATCAATTTCACTTAACACGCTTTTAGCCCGAGGTAGCCATTCTTCCAATTCATGTTTCCACTTGGAAAATTCCATCAATTATCCTTGATTATCAAATATTTTTGGCATTCCTTGTGCTTCCATATCCCTAAACATCTTCAATTTATTTCCAAGTTGCATCCCTAACTTCCCATGGAAAGTTGGTATTTCATTGATTAGATCAATGGTCTTCAATATCTCAGGAATGTGAGTAGGGACTTCTTGATGTTCATTATCTTTAGACATTATTTCCTTTAGGGTTCCCACTCTAGTGCTCCATTGACTCCACTCTTCTTGGAAAACCTTTTGAACTCACAAGTATTTGATGTTAGCATCATGAATACTCTTATAAGCTTCCCACACATCATCAGCTTTGTTAACCAATTTGGTCACTCTATGTTTCAGCACATCTTTAAAAATATTATTGGCTACTTTGATGGTTTCCAATTTTTCCTCCTTTGTGTGTTCCTTTTCTGCTTTCAAGCCTTGATTCAAATCTTGAATCCTGAGGGACAAATTTTCCCTATCTTGAGTGGACATATCTGAAGTAGAACTGGTTGGGGATGGAAAACCTCTTTGTGCAGTAGCCAATCCTTTGTTATGCTCATCCATTAGCTTTTTGTATCTATCCAACAATTTCTAATAATTGACCTAGACTAGGTGAAATCACAATACTGTGTCTCACTTTTGGGATGTGCTAATTTTTGCCTAAAATCACTGTTTTTAGAAAAACTAATGATTTAAGTCTTGAGAGGCTCTGTCTAAAGGGTTTTAATTGAAGAGGGATAGATAAGACCCCTTAAATCAATCCCCCTTGTATATAACCCCTCTATTATTAAATAATATTCACAATGGAGTCTCCTTCGCACCTATCAAAATGTTGGTAAAAACCCACTTTTTCTTTACCTTTTGAGGGATTAAATAACATCATTTAAAAATTATATTTTGCAAGATTGTAGCCCTCAAAATGATCTTTTAAACAAGTATAGGTTCGATATATTGTCATTTTATCATGTATTTAATCTTTAATTTTTACTAAACATAGGCTTTTCTCTAAACATCAAGCTCTTTGTTGTGCAGAGGTGGAAAAATAGTAAACCATTGTAAAAAAAATTCAAAAAATACCAATTCCCTAGGTATTGATGTCCTTGTTTCACCCAAAAAATAAAATTGTATTTTGATATATACATAAAAATTTATGTTGTACAACACACACGTATGTCCAAATTATAATTATAGTGACTTCAAAAATTAATTTAAAAATAAATATGCAACAAAAAAATATGAAAAAATATCCTTTCCCTAGATATTGATGTTGAGAATCTATATTTAGAAAGTTTAATTTAATCCTATAGAAAAAAATTTATGTTGTACGACACAAACATTACTTTCTGAAAATGTTGTTTTCTGTCTAAAACCAATTATTAAAGGAGATGTTGAAAGATTCATGATTTATTTTAGAAAATTTGAAAAAAAATATATTTAGAATCTACACAAAGATTGCCACAAATCACTAGTTCACATCATCTTCAAATTCTTAATGGTTTAGCTGCTATAGGTCTCAAAAGATGAAGATTTAGTTAAAAATATTGATGTAAATGTCCATCTTGGGGAAAAAGTGAGACACAGTATTGTGGGTTCTCATCTCTATGATCTGAGTAGATTCCACAGCCAACATTGCAGTGTGCATTGTCAGTTGTGTAGCTGCAGTAGTTGGCATCTTTGTTGCTCTCCTGACAATCAATGCTCCAATTTCCTTCTACATAGATTATATGACATTTCTTTTTCCTATATTAGGGGCCATAGACCAAACAACCAATGTATGCAGCTGGGGGATGGAACCTGAACCAAAGATCTTATTGTCAAAGGCCTCCTTAGAAATAGAGGCATCAAGGTCCTTTATGACTGCATCTAATGCAATGGAAGATGAAATGTGACAACCAGGCAGAAAAAGTGCACCACTTCCTTTCACTAGTTCCCCTGCCTCTTCCAATGACATATTAGCTATTTCTTGTCTTATTTTATCTTCCTCTTCTTTCTCAACTTCCCCTTGCAAAGAAGGGTCAATTTTATCTCTTGCTTCTTCAATCCTTCTTTTGATGTCTGCACTTTTGACATGGATGACAAATTCCCTAAATTTGTTAGACTTGATAAAGGTATATCACACATGAACTCAACACAAGATTTTATCCTGACATCATCATCCTCAGTCTCATCATATAACAATTTTACAACTCTACTAGGTGGAACCACAATGTTTAATGCATCATTTCTCTCTTCGGGGAAATCTTGATCCACTTCCTACTCCAATGGGTCATGTTCACTGGAGGCCTCTGGGAGCTGAATCTCTTCTATGTGCTCACTTTCTAGATAGTCTACTAATGGGGCCACAACAAGCCATCCACTAGTCCTACTTGATCTCACATGGTCACTTGGAGCAGAAGATTGAGCCGGTTGACTTCTTATCCGAGCATCACGATTTTATTTAGCAACCTTAGCATCAATCTCAACTTGCTTCATCTTTTCAAAGAAACTACCATCATTAAAATCACCCAGTATCAGTTTTTCCTTAGCAAACTTGTCTTCCACTTCTGAATAAGGGTTGACATACAGAGGATTATCCTTTCTTGTCTTGTCCTCTATTGCACATATCTTTCTCCATGCATCCTTTCTTGCATTGACTTCCCCATCCGTAGACAAATTCTTGATTACATATTTTTGAAAATAGAACTAATAAGCTATTGTTCCCAATGATCTAGCCCTTCTTTGAGTGAAGATTACCCCTTCAGGATCGCTTATCCTACAGACATCCTGGTCCAACCTGTAATTATTTAGAAGGGAGACAAACGTCTTAATTCCCTCCTTTGAAGTACAACTAAAGTATGCAAACTCCACATCGAGATTCACAAGAGAAGCTTTCTTTGGACCTCTGAAATACTCTTTATCCATGGCATCCATCTTCCACATTACTTCCATAAAATATTGTCTATCTGACATATAAATGGGAAATTTGTGAGGCAGCACTGTGGTTCCATATATCCTAATTGTGGTGTAGTTGGTGTGCAGATACCAATCTCCCCAATTGAACTGGTGCTTGGTATCCCATTCATGTTCTAGTGGCCTTATCATCTCCTTGAAACCTTGCAAGATCCTTTGGATAGGTTTCAAATCGAGTTGTTCAAGCACCAAGAACTTGAAGATATCACAAAACATCTTATAATCAGAATGTGGACAATGCACATCCTAGATATGTGTCCACATCTGCACTAAAAATTCATTGTGATTGTCATCAAACTCTCTAAATTTAATATAACTCCTCATTAGCTTCCTACTCTTCCATAGTAATAAGTGCATCAACAAAGAATAATTCCTATAGGATAGGGGACGAGTGACATCCTTCAATCTTACCAGGTCCTCATGCAAATGTTTAGCAATGTAAGTGGCATAGTCCAAAGACCTATTTTGATATTCATGTTGAATATCAATTTCCAAAGTCATCAAGGCAATATCCATCTTAATATCATACTCTTTATGGAGAAATTAATAAATACCATAATAAGTATTCTTGAAATAGTCTTCAAAATCAACACAATCAAAAGGTTCCATCTCAGAAGCAACAAAACTCACACCATTCATCTTCAAGTCGCACCTCCTATGAATAGGCAACACACCCTTTCTCTACCATACTTTATTCTTCTCATATTCATTGTACAATTTGTGAAAATTAATGGGTTCAGAGGTAGATGGATTCAACTGGAACGCCTCAATTATCTAACTCGTGGAGATCTTTAACATGGGAAAAGAGTCAGGAAACCTTTTAATTGTTTCGTCATTTGGGTCATAACATATGGCCAATGCTAACATCAATTCTACTTCCACAAATACATTCGGGCACACCAATTTTCCTATGTCACACACCCATATGTTGCAAGCATGGTGGTCAGCTCCTCTTTGTTTGAAAGCATAGTTGAATAGGTCCCAACCACTTTGTGGCACCACAATGTCACAAATCCATACTTTCTTCTTGATTTCCTACTTTGGGTTTTGAGGGGGATCTTCCTAAAACCTAGGACGATATTTCTTAACAATCCTCTACCTCTTGGGGTGTACTTGTTTCATCAAATTGAGGTTGGTCACTATGAGGTTTAGGTTTGTTGACACATTTCTAAGTGAGTTTTCTATTAATTTTAGATCTAGACCCACTAGGATGACTCATTGTTACTTGGAAATGTAACTAGGGTTTTCAAGATACTAAAAATCACCTTAAGTAGCTAAAACCACAAGGTTTGCAATGAAACCAATAATCCTATTCCTTTTACCCAAAAACCTCACAAACCACAATTTCAATTTACCCTTAGCAGAAAAAATTATCGCATTCAACACAATAAACCCCACCACTTATAACATTTTGAAACCACCTAGTTATCAAGTTGACTTAGGAGCTAGAAAATTAACTTACATAGGAGCGAACCGGTTGCTCTTCAAACTTGGCTTTGTGTGATATTTCGCTCTTGCTGCTTCTTGACTCAATGAATTCCTATGCTCGTGCCAACTGTAATTACTCAAAGAAGATGTCGGACAACCTCTTTAATATTCTAGCATTGAAGTACATTCACCATTAGTGGTTGATGGTGTTGGCAACACAAGGGAAGATAACTGAGAGGGGGGGTGAATCAGTTGTCACCAAATTTCAAACTTATTAAACTTATTAATTTTATTCTCAGATCTAATCAATATCAATGAAAGCATGAATTAACAACACATTAGAAATACACATAACACCAAGATTTTTTATGTGGAAACCCTATTAGGGGAAAAACCACGGTGGAGGTCAGTCCACAAGATTATACCCTGTTAAAAGTATAAGAAGAATAAATGGGGAATGCACATGCATTCAGGCACACTACCTAGAGCTCACTACTCAATTACAAAGAAAGATACACTGTCTTACAAAGAGATTTAGATTACAACCATCCAAATTTTGAACTAAGAAAATTGCATCTACTAATGCCTGATTACAGTTCTGGTTAAGCACATGAACACTTCACTCTTATTCACACTCTGCTCTGCCTTCGAATGATTTAGATCAATATTCACACATATACGCACAGAAGCACACTCTGGAATACACTCGTACACTCCAATTCGAATAAGAAATTGCTCTTATATATCCACAATAAGAAATTTCATCCCTTCATGCCGGCCTCAACAAAATAATAAAATGAATATAAACTGTCGGCTCAAAATACTAAAGATTATTAATGCGAATCAACCAAGGTTGACCACAACTTAGTGAAGACCCAAATCAACATCTCCAATGTGAAAACACTTCAATTAATTACTCCTTGAAGATCCACAACACGCTACAACCACCATGTTGGCCAAGAACAAGAAAAACATGAACACACAAGAGAAAATCACCAACCATGAGCACAATGATTAGTGTGGATGTGCAACACAGATAGAGCATGGTCTAGAAACATCCACAAGCATCATGAATCACCAAAGAAGCATCTGCAACAACTAAACTAACTAGAATCACATAATCTTCATTCAGGAACACAAACTGAAGTAATAGAAAAACTGTCAAAATACAAATCTTCATAACTCGATTAAGTCTTCATGCAGATCTTTGAAACTTGACATGGATAAACTAGATAAACTCAGCAACAAACCCTTTAGTCCACAGCCTCTGATCATCAACACACAAAAATTACTGACATACTGAACTTCACTTCACCATTGACAACCTGCAACTCATTCCATTACAATTTTCTCAATATCCTCGACATATACAGCTTCAAATGCACTAATGCTAATAGTGTTGACATCAATGACAACCACATATCAACAACACAACCACAACATCCAACAATCTCCCCCTTTGGCATTGATGGCAACACATGATGTGAAAAACACCATCAACGCAACTAACTCTTGACACTTACTCCCCCTTAGGTTGTGACTCATTTTTCTCAACTTTTTCACACAACTCTTCTCCCCACATGACTCTTTTCTTCAGATAATTCATAGTTTTTCACATGACTCTTCTCCCCCTTTGACATAAATGACAAATATTTCTAAGCTCCACACAAACTCTAAACCACATATTTGAGCATCTGAAAATCTGACTACTCCCCCTGAGTAGCCACCATAACATCAATCGGAGTTAAGAAATGATTATGAAATGCACAAACTAATGCAAAAATGCATCCTTAGTTCTAATTAGGAGGGGTAATCACCCCTAACTTCCCTCTAAGATACTCAAAATTATCCTTAGAAACAACTTTGTAAAGATGTCTGCAATCTGCTCCTTAGTAGGCACATACTCCAATCCGACTTCCTTTTCACTTACCTTCTCTCTCAAAAAGTGAAATTTGATAGATATATGCTTGGTTTTTGAATGCAACACCAGATTCTTAGAAATTTTAATGGCACTTGAGTTATCATAGAATATAGCAATAGGCTCATCATATATTTTGTGCATGTTTTGCACACACGCCCTCCGTGGCAGGGACCCCCTTTTTAGCTCCCGATGACTGCTTTGCTCCTATCTTGTTTTGTGTGCCCCATTTTCCAAGCCCAAATTGGTCATGTGCCTTCAAGCGTTCAAATCCCACGACCAAATTCACCTGCTTTAGGTATTTCAAATCCCGGAGAAATAAAGTCCCGTCCCTTTTCTACCTTTTTTCTTTTCCTGCGACTTGGTCCCTAATGCTCAATTCACTTTTTTCCACATTTTTTACTTTGGGGACAACTTTTTGGTGGATTTGGGATGTGTTTGTGGTGCTTAAGTGAATTTCCAAAGTTTTTTCAAAGTTTTGTTAAGATTTCGTGGTTTCAGAACTTTCCCTCTGGATCTCCCTCCCTCTTTGGCTATTTTGGAAACATCTGTGGACCCCTACCGGTCCGGTTTCCACATTTTTTACTTTGGGGAAAAAAATTTGGTGGATTTGGGATATTTTTGTGGTGCCTAAGTGAACTACCAAAGCTTCGTCAACGTTTCGTTAAGTTTTGGTGGTTTTGAAACTTTCCCTCCAGAACTCCCTCCCTATTTAGCTATTTTTGAAACATCCGTGGACACCCGACGGTTCACTTTCCACATTTTTGACTTTGGGGAAAAATGTATGGTGGATTTGGGATGTGTTTGAGGTGCCTGAGTGAACTGTCAAGGTTTCATAAAAGTTCCATTAAGTTTCGATGGTTTCAGAACTTTCCCTCCAGAACTCCCTCCCTCTTTGGTTGTTTTGGAAACATCTGTGGACCCTTGACGGTTCGGTTTCCACATTTTTGACTTTGGGAAAAAAAAAAATTGGTGGATTTGGGATGTGTTTGTGGTGCCTAAGTGAACTGCCAAAGTTTTGTTAACGTTCCGTTAAGTTTCGGTGGTTTCAGAACTTTCCCTCTGGAACTCCCTCCTTATTTGGTTGTTTTGGAAACATTTGTGGACCCCCGACGGTCCGCTTTCCACATTTTTTACTTTGAGGAAAAATTTCTGGTGGATTTGGGATGTGTTTGAGGTGCCTAAGTGAACTTGCAAGGTTTCATCAATGTTCCGTTAAGTTTCAGTGGTTTCAGAACCTTCCCTCTGCAACTCCCTCCCTCTTTGGCTATTTTGGAAACATCCGTGGACCCTCAATGGTCCACTTTCCACATTTTTGACTTTGGGGAAAACTTTTTGGTGGATTTGGGATGTGTTTGAGGTGCCTAGGTGAACTGCCAAAGTTTCGTCATTGTTTCGTTAAGTTTCGGTGGTTTCAGAACTCCCTCCCTCTTTGACTATTTTGGAAACATCCGTGGACTCCTCCTAGTCCGGTTTCCACATTTTTGACTTTGGGGAAAACTTTCTAGTGGATTTGGGATATGTTTGAGGTGCCTAAGTGAACTGCCAAGGTTTTGTCAACGTTACGTTAAGTTTCGGTGGTTTCAGAACTTCGTCCCTCTTTGGCTATTTTGGAACATCCATGGAACCCCGGTGACCTGGCCTCTAGGACCTGGCCCCTCCATGGCCATTTTGGAACTTCCGTGGAGCCTCGGCGACCCGGCCCCTCTGTGGCCGTTTCTATTTTCTAGGAACTCTTCCTTCCCCATTTCCCATGTGTTATAATTGAAAAATCTCGGTTTTGCTAGGTTTTGTGAGGTCCAGGAACTTCCCTTCTGGTTTGTTGTCCCTCATTCGTTGCCCACCCCTTTCGGTTTGCATCAATGTTTACGATCCAAATGAGCTCCAAATATGAATATATGATCTTTTGATGATGCATGGATGGATCTAACAAGGATTTTGCAAGATTTGACTAACGTTTTCTTTGATTTGTGTATGAAATCACTTACAATACTTCATGTATGTAGGATTCAAGGAGCCTACTAGAGATCCGTCAGGAGACCCATTGAGAAAGTTTAACAAGGAATGCACATAGCTCCTATCACCATTCATTTCATGTTCGCCTCTCCCCCTAGCACCCACCAACAAGGTCAACATTAGAAGAAGGCATGTGCCAAGGAAGTCAATGACAAAAATGTAAGGGGGTGGTCTTGAAGAGAGCATAAGGGAGTTGTCTACCCGAATCAGAGGAAACCAATCTATTGATTCCAATCATCAACAAGCTCATTTGATCTAAGGAAGAACACTGCAAACACATAAAGTAAGAAGGAAATTTTCAAGCAGTTTCAACTATAGTAAAAGGGGCAATCAGCTAAATGATGAAACTGCTACAACACCTAGGAACTAGATGACAAAATAGAGAAAAGACATGGAATGTATTTTTAATTGCTGAATATTTTAGGGTAGGTGAAACCCTAATGTAATCAAATCTAGGCCATTCGATGTAATTCAATCCTAGCCATTCATTTGGGCTTTACAAAACTATAAATAAGGGATTGCCCCTCATTTGTAAAGGGTTGGAGAGTTGTTGTAAAAAGAATTTGTAACAATAGAAGATAGCATTGCATGATTTTATGGATGTTCTCTTTGATTTTGCTCATCTTGCATGCATGGTTCTACCTTCTATGTTAGTTTTACTATTAGTTTCTTGAATGGTTGTCATGATGGTGTTGTTGTTATAGTATTTGATGAGCTTCCAGCCCATGCTTTTAGCACTTGTTGATGACAAGAAGTTGTGCAAAGTTAGTCTGGGCTTCTTTCTGTCATTGTTGCAACCTAGTTCAATTGCATGTTCATAATGTGTATGTGTAATTTGAAAATCAGTAGACCTTAGAAGATTGCACTAGTTTTGTGTAGCTGTATATTTCTCTTGGTCAAGCAAAACTCAATTTAAGAAGTTTGTCTACTATAGTAGCCACCATTGTTACTGTTCATTCGTAGCTTAGGATTAGAACAAATTTCTTAACCCTTCTTCTTTTGCTATTTCTTTTAATCCTTGGTTAGAGTAGGATCCAAAGCATCACCATGAAGCTAAATCAAATGACCTTGATGAGTTTCAGCTTGCTGTTTTGAGTGGACAACCACTGTTCATTCACTTCCAACACTTTGAAACTGCATTTTTAGATCCAACTTCCCCGCTTTGTAACTCATCCGTAAGTCCGCCTTGTGATTCCAGAAAATCACATCAAACAACTGAGATATTCCAAGCACTTCCAAGACCTGACATTAGAGACCTTGGGATAGTGTTCTGCAATCTGATTATGGAAGATTGTCTTTCAAGAGAGGTGATGCACCTATGCATTACTTGTGTTGAGAAGTGCATAAAAAACACATCAACAGAACTGGCGCTCGGAGGGCATGACATGTTGAGGCTAATAAAGTTGGAAATAGAAGAGAGCACTTTCAAGAATAAATCTGAGATAGGGAGATCTCTTTTAATGCTAAAATTAGAAAATTTTGAAGGCAAGTAGAAGCTAAGTCAAAATGGAGCAGCATGCACAAATTGACATCACTCAACTGCATGTAGATTTGAACAAGAGATTGAAGAAGCCATTACAGCAATTTGCATTGGCGGATGGATGTCAGATCCATTGCACTCACAGGCACAATGAGTCGGGGTGTCTAACTTTCTTGAGCAGAATTGAAAAGGTCTTGCAAGGAGAAATCCCTTTCTGGGAAATCTATCTACCTTTAGCCCTTACAGACCTACAGGAAGAATTGACAACCATGGAAGCCAAGGCGTTCAAGGAGTTGATCTAGGAACATTTGAGTAGCAAGGACGAACCAAGATTGGAGGAAATATTGATGTCTAGTTGGTGTAGATTTCACAATGTACCCCACTATGAATTATCTTGCTCGTCATGCACAAAAATCATCGCTTAAGCCAAGGGTTGTTCAAAAAATTTGGAGTAGCCAACTCCCAATGAGGAGAAGTTATCCAATGAGGTAGAAGAGCTGTCAACATCCGGAGGACAACACATTGAAGATGAACCAAGAAATTTGACACGATCTAGTGTTGGGACAACGAACGTTGAAGCTGAAAATGAAAAGGAAGAAGCTGGTTTTAGTAGGGCAGCAAAACATTGTGATGAAAATTTAGTTGGAAGGGAGTTGGAAAGCCTTTCCTCTATTAGCAAGGAGCAGTCCTCTAATCTAGAAGAGGAGTCATTGGAAGTTGATGAATCAACAAAGTCTGCAACAGTGCATGTTGGGACAGCCAACGAAGATGTTGAAGAACAGGAAGGAGAAAAGGTTGACAACCTTGGAGCAGCAGAAAATGACAACGAAGGTATAAGTGAAATTAGATTGGAAGACCTCCCCTTCACCAATGACAGTGATCGAGGATCTGAAAATGCAGATTTGGAGGAGTGGGAACAACCACTCGCCATGGTTGTCTACCATCAAGCTTCTTTTTCAAGTGACGATGAGGACCCAGTAGTGGAAAGATATGACCAGCTCATTTCTAGATTAGTAAAGGATTGGTCAGAGCTGAAATACCAGGTGGATTTGGAGGTACTACTACTGCCGAATTGGTGCAGACTTCATGATTCATCACACTCTAAGTTTGCATGCGAGTTGTGCAAAGAGGCTATCAAACAAGTTAGAGGACAAGTGGAGTAGCCAAGCATCCGACCTCCTCTACTTGCTGCTTGGATCGAAGTAAAAAACCAAGAGCCAGAGCCAAATGACAACTCAGCTGAAGGCGAACCTCAAGAGGATGTTGGGGCAGCAATAGAAGAAGGACAACAACACAATCTCAAGCCTCCGAGTGATGAAGTAGATCAAGTGGGAATGTTGTCCACCAGTCATCAAGAAGTTTTTCCTCTTGAAGAGTAGTTGTGCACCATGGATGATAGGATTTTTGGCGAGTCTTTGGAGGGAGATTACATAGTGAATTTTGGTCCCCTTGATGAGGTGCCATCAATTGATGACTTCTTTCCATTGGAAGCTGCACTACAGAGGTATGCTCATGCCAAGGAAGAGCACATCCTAGAAGATGGTATCGATGAATACATACTCCTTAAGCCCCCGAACAGTGATGCACTAGAGTTTCTAGATTGGGAGAGGAGCTCCTTCTCCATTTATAGTGATAGTGAGCAAGAGGAAACAAGTGAGCGTCATAATGAGATGCATGAACAACAAAGGGAAGAAGATAAAGGTGGGGGTGTTTTGATGGCTTCCAACAAGTATGACATAATTGACCAACTACAAGATACAACTTGGAGCCCTTCCGCCATGATCGTTATTGATCCTCCTTCACATTCAGGGAGCTGCAATAGGACAAATTTTTCCATGTCATATTTATCCCATGACATTGAACATCATAAAAAGGAGGTTGATACTTAGGGAAGGAGATGAGATAACATACTGCCATTTGAGGACAACAATCAAGTGGATCCCAAGTTTGTAGATGATCAATGTGGAGAAGTATTTCTTTTTGAAGAACTGCCAACTGGGGCTGTAGATCCCATTGGTAGATTGGAAGAGTTGTTTGCTGCCCCGTCCTCCCAGCCTTATGAAAGCTTAATGTCTGAAGTGCTACACCCTCCACCACGCCCGCTCGAGGCTACCAATGCAACGATCAACAATGTTGTGCTTGCTCTCGACTGTCCAATGCTACCACCTCCATGTGATGACATCCAGGTTCTATCCTGCCTTGCCCCTATTATTTCTCATAACTGCACTTATTATTTCGATCATGGGAATGAGGGAAAATGAACATGTTTATGGATTAACCATGGGTTTAGTGAGCCTCCTCAATTGCTGATTTTTCATGATGATGTGATTGAACTTGAGTGCTGCAACATTGAATTTCCTTTTTTAGAATATAAAGATAAATTTGCATGGTTAATAACGACAACAATCGCCCATTTGCTTGTACATGCACTGCAAAATCCAATAAACGATAATGTCAGCTTGCCCTACCTGAACATAGTACTTTGTAAATATCTTTGTACATAGCCCATTTTGAGTAGTATAGGTTTCTTGTAAATACTCTACTTTCCTGCTTTCCTTAGGTTAGTTGGTGTGATGTAGGTTGTTTGTTTTTTATTTGCTTTCACTTTGTTGCTGCTTTGCTTCAGGGTCCCTCTACTTTTAGCTGGGCACATCTATGCACACAACAACCATACTTATCGCCTGGAGTTGTTCTATGTATTTCTTTGTCAAACTCTAATCAAGTCTTCAGAGTGGATGGTGAAGGTCTTATGTTAGTGTCAAGTGATCTGGGTGTTTGATTCAAAGAGGATAAGTCATTGGTTTAATTCAACTCTGACATATTTTGAAATTTTACAGCTCTTACACATCTTAAGAATCTAACAATCACTGTAGGGCCTTTTGTGAAGTCTAGTTAAGTGAAAAATCTAAAATTCTACTCCAGCGCCACTGTGATTCACAGCCCTAAGCATGAGCTTCAATGCTTGCAGGTTGAAATAAAAGAGCTGAAAAGAGAAAAGAAAGAAATAAACAAAACATTGAAAATTAAAAGAAAGAGAAAATTCAACTTTTCAGGGGTATCCGAGAAACTCTGCTAGGGCTATGGACGTCTAGCCGGCAATAGAGCAATGTTCGGGAGAATCACAGTGATAACCTCGTCGGGGCTATGGACGCCTGACTGGTAGCGAGGCAATGTCTCGGATGCTTTTGGAGTTAGAATAAACTACATAGCTTAACTTGACGGAGCTTGGGTTTCTGTAGCAACTGAAGGATGGGAATTAACACAACAGCACACACTTGGATTTTCAGCATACTGAAGGTTAGGTTAGCTAGTGGTTTTGATCCTTTAATTGAGCATATGGTTTTTTTTCCCTAGTGTGAAGGTCGAAACCAAATATTTTGGGTTCGTGATTTCAATGTCATCAAAATGCTCTGGAGCATTTCCCCAGCAAGTCACCATTTGTTGTGCACGTTTTGCACACACGCCCCGCCGTAGGTAGGGACCCCCTTTTTTTTTCGCTCCCGACAAACTGCTTTGCTCTTGTCTTGTTTTTTGTGCCCCGTTTTCCAAGCCCAAATTGGTCATGTGTCTTCAAATGATCAAATCCCCCTGACCAAATTCACCTGCTTTAGGTATTCAAATCCATAGAGA
Source organism: Sequoia sempervirens (assembly GCA_007258455.2). Lineage (NCBI taxonomy): Eukaryota > Viridiplantae > Streptophyta > Pinopsida > Cupressales > Cupressaceae > Sequoia > Sequoia sempervirens. The sequence continues at coordinate 240,022,898 of VDFB02193867.1, read as the reverse complement.
AATAAAGTCCCCCATCCCTTTTCTACCTTTTTTCTTGTTCCTGTTGATTTGGTCCCTGATTGCTCAATTCACTTTTTTCCACATTTTTGACTTTGGGGACAACTTTTTGGTGGATTTGGGATGTGTTTGTGGTGCTTAAGTGAATTGCCAAAGTTTTGTCAAAATTCTGTTAAGATTTGGTGGTTTCAGAACTTTCCCTCCAAAACTCCCTCCCTCTTTGGCTATTTTGGAAACATCTGTGGACCGCTACCAGTCCGATTTCCTAATTTTTGACTTTGGGGCAAACTTTTTGGTGGATTTGGGATGTGTTTGTGGTGCCTAAGTGAACTGTCAAAGTTTCGTCAATGTTCCATTAAGTTTCGATAGTTTCAGAACTTTCCCTCCAGAACTCCCTCCCTCTTTGGTTGTTTTGGAAACATTCGTGGACACCCGACAACCCGCTTTCCACCATTTTGACTTTGGGGAAAACTTTCTGATGGATTTGGAATGTGTTTGAGGTGCCTGAGTGAACTGCCAAGGTTTCGTCAAAGTTTCGTTAAGTTTCGGTGGTTTCAAAACTTTCCCTCTGGAACTCCCTCCCTCTTTGGTTGTTTTGGAAACATCTGTGGACCCTTGCCGGTCCGGTTTCCACATTTTTGACTTTGGGGAAAACTTTTTGGTGGATTTGGGATGTGTTTGTGGTGCCTAAGTGAACTTCTAAAGTTTTGTCAACATTCTGTTAAGTTTCGGTGGTTTCAAAACTTTCCCTCCATAACTCCCTCCCTCTTTGGTTGTTTTGGAAACATCTGTGGACCCTCGATGGTCCGGTTTCCACATTTTTGACTTTGGGGAAAACTTTCTGGTGGATTTGGGATGTGTTTGAGGTGCCTAAGTGAACTACT
>VDFB02193867.1:239062469-239272356 GCA_007258455.2 Sequoia sempervirens | reverse complement strand
AGTGATGTCTCACCGAAAGGATGATGCCTTTGGTATAAGGTTGTGCTCTCGAGGAGATGTCCTACCAACACGGGGAGTCTCGCTGAAAGATTTAAGTTTGGCATGATGTCTGGCTGAAGGGGTAAAGTCTTCCCGACTAGGTGGAGTCTCGTTGAAAGATGAAGGCCTTGGGGAAAAGTCCTGCCGACTGATGAAGGGTCTCAGCAAAGTTTTGAGCTCGGTGAAAGGTCTTGCCGACCAAGCAAGGTCTCCTTGAAATGAAATGAGCTCTCACTGAAACAAGGTGGCTTCGATGTAATCTCTTGCCGACCTGGTAGGGTCTAGCCGAAACAGAATGAGCTCGGGGAGAATGGAGGAGCTCGACATGTTGTCCTACCGACAAGTGATGGTCTCGCCAATGGTTTTAAACCTTCAGCGTAACTAATGGAGCCTGTTGTGATGTCTGGCCAACCTGATGGTGTCTCGTCGAAGGAAGAGGGGCTCGATGTGATGTCATGCTGAGGGAATAAAGTCTTGCCGATAGCGACAAGCCTGCCAATGGAAAAGGGATTTTGGTATGACCGATGGGAATTCGCTATGACCTCTGGCCAGTAACGATTGTCTTGCCGATGGGTTTTGTGATATTGATATAACTTGTGCATCTCAACATGAGGCCTTGCCGACTGTCGTATGTTATGTCGATGGCTGCTATGAAGTATAATCACATTAGGGAGACACGATTGGTGTCTCACTGACATGTGATTCTATGTTAACGACCTTTGACTGCCCGAGAATCTTATGTGGGGTGTGTTCACCCAATCAGAGGGAACTAAAAGCAAACCATGGGTCATTTGACTGATTGACTACCCCTGTGAAGAAGATCAATAGGGTGTGCACAACATGGATCTGCTTTGTGAATAAAGCGATGGATCAATTCAGGGTCCGGGGATGTTGTTTGTGAAAGATCTAGGGGGAAAACCTGATGCTACTTCCAGAGGACGGTCAACTTGCAGAAAGATATTGAGCATTAGGAAGCCGAAAGGAAGCAAAGAAGCTGCGAGTCTTGATGATAGTTGTGGTGTCTACTAGCAAAGAGAGATCAACATTAATGATAATGCTTTAGGGCATTCAAAGAAGCCCTTCAAGGAAGTTCGAGGATGGACACGAAGGCCATAAGTAAATGCCATAGTTGCAAAAGATCTGAAGGCTTCTCCTGAGGGCGATCTATCACCAACATGGACATGGGGATATGCATTGAATGCAACATTGACTTCATTCCAAAAGATTTGAGGGCCGACTCTTCTATATCCAACTGATATTTTGTTAACCCTAAAACAGGGGCTGACTTTTTTTTTGGCATGTTTTGTATATATGGCATTTTTTGCCTCTTTTAGAAGGGAGGTATGAGTTTTAGAAGATAGAGAGAGATTTTAGGGATAGAGTGAGATTTTGAAGCAATAGGAATTTTCTGAAAGATAGAGGAGACAAAACTACATCTTGTTTCTTCGTAATGGGAGCTGCTTTTGTCTTCTTAGTTAGGAATTAGATTCAGTGTAGGAAGTAATGTATCTTTTAAGTTATCTTAGTATAGATGGAAACAATTTGAAGACATAGGTTTTCTATACACTAGTGATTGTGCCAGATTTGTAAATGTTGTTTATCTATTTCACTAACATTAGAAGCAACCAGATTTCAATCTACTTCATGTTGTGTTCTAGGATGATGTTTATCTTGGGTTAATCATTTGATTTGGGAAGCTTTCAAGGAATGAAGTTTTATTTTATGTTTTGTCTAAATGATGATTTAAAATCTATTGTTGAAGTTAGCACTGTGAATGAATGAAACTATGTGTTAATCACAAGTTAATTTTTGTTCTGCAGTTTTAGTTAGCAATTCCTTGAAAGGTAGCAAGTCTGGTTAAGTTGGATGAATTATTATTCTTTTCAATTCCAAAGCTTTGATCTATCTTTTTCTGTTTCTTTAAAAACCCCAGTTAAAGTAGGTTTGATTTTATGCTTGATCTTAGAACAATCCAAAAGCTCAACACCAGCAGGCCCCTTGAACATTATAGTTCACATCAACCACTGAGTGAAATCAGCACAGTCGAGAACCGATTACAAAGACCTTGGGAGTTAAGATATCCATGTGTTATTCTTTCTCTTTCAGGAGAAGCAGAATAGTGATATTCTGTTTAACTGTTGTTGTGCTCATCCGAACCATCAACATTATAGCACTGAAAACAAAATGTACAATGCCCCTAATAATCCATTGTCAAAAAGCACTAGAAATCTAACCAATTTGTCAAAAATGTTGCAGGATAACCAAAAATGAATATATGGTAACAATACCAATAATACCAATAACATCAATAGAGGTAAGATTAAGAATGAAAAGCTCCCCCTAACTCCATGGAGTGAGAGAGATTCATAATATGCACTGTCATTGGTAGAACAAACAAACTCTTCCACTGTACTGCCACTATCCAAGCAACCTTTCAAAGATCTGTATCCAAAATTCAAACCAAGGCTAACTGTCACTATGTATCAATATTAGAAAACAAAGCACTATTAACCAATATCAATGTTTCATCTTGCCCTTTGTCACAGAGCTATTACTTGCTCCCCTTGCAAACAACATTGGTCAAAGCCACAATAATGTTCAAGCAACCTTCAACGTATCATCTTTAAGACCATATCTAACAACTGAGCCCTTTTCATATTTTGACAATAATGTCAAAGAAGCTACAAGGAAGGATCATTATCACCAGGCAGCAGGATATCCATTGACTATAAGTAACATTGAAAGTTTTGTAAGACTCTTGTGCTACTATTTTCATGCAAACACACCAAACATCTATACCAAGCAGTTGTGATACATTATCATCAAACAAAGTTCCAGGGACCACCCTAGAGCAAGGTTCCAAAGACCATTTCACTGTGTATGACAAAAAAAAATCACTATAAAGCCACTGCTCATGTCACAAAACATAAACAAAACACATTAGATATACTCTGTCAATAACATGAAGTTTGAATGGACAAGCACAACATTGTAATGCTCAAGATTCATTGTTTCAAAAACCAATTTTTATGCAAGATAACTATATACTCAACATAACACTTCACTGACTACTAACAAAACCAACTGTCTTGTTGTGATGTTCCACATTATTAAGAAAGACTGCCTTCAAGGAAGCTCTGTCAAAGATCACTGAATTGGCAACATTTATAAGATGCATTGAACACTGTCAAGGATCATTGAGCACTGACATCTAGCATCATAGGTCTGAGTGAAGACACTACCAATATATACCAAACACTGTCACCAAAAGCATTGACACATAAGAGTACTGGCACATGAGAGCACTGGCAATAATAAGAGCACTTTTAATAAAATGATCTGACATAGGTTGTAACTATTATGATTATACTGTGAGACCATCACATGAACTTAGAGCATTCTATAGTACTTTGATAGTACTATTTCCCATTCTGTAACTTACTCCCCTTACAAATGAGCTCCATATGAAAAGTTGTAGTCTCTGACCTACACAGTGTCGCAAGCTAAGAGAGTGCATTATATTCATTACTCCACTCTAGTAGATTGACCACCTCAAAGCACTACAAAACTCAATTTCAAGCAAATTTTATGATCAACTATCAAGACAAGTATTAATATGTTTCAATCATTGCAACTGTCAAAGCATAGGTACCATCAAACTTACTGCCAATGCATAGCAAGTGTTTTCTAGATAATGCATTACATCACCATTCACCCTAATACTGTACTATATTTGTTCACCTTTGTAACAAGAATTCACACAATATAACTGAATTTGATTATAACATAAATGATCAATTTGAACTGTCCCTATACGGTGTCACAATATATTTATCATTTTGACACCAATGACTTTTCTTTTGAACCTTCCTTAGAACTTGATTTGAACCACCCAATTTTTGATCTGAATAGCTTTGTTGCCAAGGCAATTACCTTCTATTGGACTGCTCACTAAGATGATTATTGACTATCAATGCTTACCACTCCACTGAACATTCATTATGACCAAAAAACATTGCTACTATTCACTGTCTTGAGTATTGCCTTGAAGTTCACTATGCTTTTTCATACAAGTCACAACAGTTGCGCAAAGCTCTCAACCAATTGATACAACCAGTGTCACAAAAAAAATAAAATGTCAAAACACTGAGAAACAACACTACAAGAAGCATTACAAGCAATTACATGATCGTGTTTCCAAATAAAGAAAGTATCTTCATGCCATTTCAAACACTACACACTGTCAAACAGTGCCACAAAGCAGAGGAGACTTGACCATTTTTACCACTTGCTACACGAATCTCTCAAGACAATATGTCAATATAGTTGAACTAAAAAACTGCCAAATGTTCCACATTCTTCTAGACTTCTCAAAGGGGTTAAAAGATAAAAACACTAATTTGGTCCCCCTTACCTCATGTGAGCTTTTATGTGCTCATAAATGTTTCTTGTGCAACATGCACAAGGTTAGGTCCTTTCTCTTCTTTTCTTTTCTTTCTTCTCCAAACCATATGTGATCCTTTTTTTTTGTCTTGATCCCTAAGTAGTCTTTTAACACTGATCAATTCTACAAAAGTGTGCAATATGCCCAAGATTATTACATTTGAAACATCTTATATTCTTATCTTTTAAGAACACACTTTTCTTAACAGACTTTGTAGACCTTCTACAATGTGTGGCCTTATGACCAATATTATGACAATTGAAACACATTTGATCCTTTGAAACAAAAGAATTTCTTCTTGAAAACCCAAACCACCTTTTATCAACAAACTTACAAGATGTAGCCTTATGACCATAAGTGTTACAAATATAACAATAACCTTGAAAATGAGTAGAATTGTACCTCATTGACTGATATTTCCTAGAAGGTGGAGGTCTTGAAAATCTATCTGTTCCTTTTCTTCCAACATCAACAACTTTATCTTCTACTTTATTCTTGTCTTCCTCAAGAGCAACAAAATGATAACTCAAGTCTACTTTCTTTCTAGGAGTTTGTCTAACTTAAAAATTTTGCACTTTTCAATATGTAGATACAAAGACTTTCTCATGTTTTGGCTCCTTTTCATTTGAAGAAGTTTTTCCTATCTCATATCCTAGACCAGTAGGATCTTTATGTTGTTTTTGCTTCTCTAGCATTTCATTCAACTTGTTGACACTGTCATCAAACTTTTGACTCTTTTCTAATTGCTTCCTAACAGTCTCGAGATCTTTTCTAAGAGAGACTATTTCTCCTTCAAGTTTGTGGCATACAACAATTTTAACTTCCAAATATGATTTAGTTTTCTCTACTATTCTCTTTCCTTCTTCAACCTCTATTTTCAAGGAGATGATTAACATGTTAGAATCTTCAATCTTAGTTTTCAATGAATTGATTTCAAATTCTAATCTTTTACAATTGTCCTCTTTTATCTCTATCTTGTCCTTGGAGGCTTTTTTTTGTTGAATTTGGTCTTTTAAACTTTAGTTCTCTTTCCTGAGTTTTTTAATCTCATCTATGGCAGTACATAATTCTCCCACAAAATCAATTTCACATTCTTCTATATCTAATTCATTCACGTCAACCACAAATTCATCAAGTTCTATATTAGACAACTTCTCTTCCATAGGCTTTGGATTCTCTTTAGGCATTTCTACTTTTGCAGACTATGATTTTTCTTTCTTATTCCTATTCCTTCTACTTTTTTCCATATCAGACACAACACTCTAATTCCAAGGACCCTTAAGCCGATTATGCTTGTTAAATCAAGGGTTTGGCTTTGATACCACTTGTTGGAGTGAAGAAGACACTGAGATGGGGGGTGAATCAATGTCTTAGACAAATTTTAACTTTTTCCTTGAAAAAAGAATTGAATAATTTATTCTCTTAACATTTCAATGATAAATACATTCATGAATTGAATGCAATCATTAAAGAATTGAAATAAGAAATATTAAAGCAAACCAAAGATCATCACAGTCTTGAAACATTATCACATCAAAGCAATGAGACCATAAGACAAAGAGTTTTACAAGTGGAAAACCCTCTAGGGGTAGAAAAACACTCCAAAAATGATGCCTCACTGGCTTAATCAAAAAAAATTTCTGCTTATAATGCCTCGCTGGCAAAAATGGCCTCACTGGTTACACATTTTCCTCATTAACATACAAACATCTGCCTCACTAGCATACACTTCATCATACATTTCTCAATAAAGAATTCAACTACAGAGGATCACTCTGTTTCTCTACAAAACATTACAACACTTTTACACTAACATAGTATATGTCCCAAAGATTCATAAGATGGAACCTTTAAAACATATAGTATACTAGGTATTTTTAATTGTTTTGTGCACAATCCTTTAAAAAATAGATCTTTGCATTTTACTCAAGATCTTTATAACATAACAATTACAAAGGATAAATATCACATATACAAACTATATGATTTTTGCATTATGTTCAACCAACCAAACCTAGAATCCAGAAAAGATTTTATATCCTTCAGGGTTGTTCATATTCGAACACATAACTGAAAGAGCCATTAATCAGTAACAACTGTCTTTCAGATAATGCCACATGTTAATTGTCTTCAAAACTGCCCCTTGTTCAAGCTTATAACCAATAAGACAACTTATTCAAACTGTGTCTGAAAACAAACTGCCATCTTCATAACTGATTTGTATGTACTTTAATCCTTAATCATAAAATGGTTTTGTGCTTTTGTTAAAAACCGACTAGGGTTTCAAAAGAAATAGTTACAAATTAATGAAACACCATTTTAAAACAAACCCAACACTATTTATCAAACGAAACAATAGTTCAAAGTTAATGAACATTTTATCCTTTACCATTTTTGATAAACTGAGAGCCATCAAGATTAAGGAATGAAAAAACCTATTCACCCTTGCTTCATATCACCGAAGTCACTGCCTCAACACCTCCACTGTCATTCTAACTATTATGTCGAGCCCTAGCTCGAGAGAGCTCTTTGTCTGCAAAGATACCTTGAAACTATCATTGCTTGGTGAAACCCTAAACTGCCCAAGCCATTCACTAATGTTAAAATTTGCATAATACACAATATTCTTTTTGTTTTTCCACTCTATACACCCTTACCCTGCTGAACCGGTTAGCCCTAAAAGGGCCGGTGAAAAATACAATATGAAACAATGTCTTTAACTTGTATCAAGACCTTGAAACTTACCAACCAAGTTGTCCTTGTTTTTTTATACCTTTTTTACATGGAATGAAATCTATGATTTAAACCAAAATAAGTTAATTGCCTCATGTGCTCGATACTCATTAGGAGTATGTTGTCCACTCAAAACAAAGGTGCCGACCATGTATAACCAAAACAAAACTTATCCAATTCCATATGCCGATGATAATTAAGGAAAACACATTACCTTTGATGATAACCAAAGTGTTGCACCTTACATGCCATCTAGGTGAAACATGATATTGTAATGATACCTTATTACAAGATAGAAATTGATATTGTTTGTATTAGAAAATAAATGTCTCATGTATTATGTGAATGATAAAATATTAATGGCTTATCAATGGAATCATTGATAGGACATTAAGCCCCTTATCAACGACACAATGCATCTGACATTGAAATCTAATCAAGTATCAACATGTATCAACTAATAAGATAACATAAACCACATGAATAAAATAGAACACAATATAAATATCACGTGAATCAAATTTGAGAATATGCCATCAACCTATATAATGCATTGTCATACTAAACCCAAACATGTCATACCCATGCATGAAATGCAATGTTAAGTGATTTTATAGTCTGTATTCCTTTCAAATACCTGTCATCAAGTGTCTTTGTGTGTCTTTGACATCAAGGGAAACAACTGCAACAACTATGAGGGTCAACAAAACCAATTTAAAGACACTAAGAATATATCCAATCTTACTGCAATTTGCAAAAAACCTTTCCGCCGATTTGTCCAAGTAAATTTTCCCTTGACTGGAATTATATCTTTCAAAGCATTAGTTAGAAGAAAAGAATTGAAATCTTCCATAACCTTTAAAGGAGGGCTAGCTCCTCCTGCTTTCTCTTTCGGTGATATAATGGCATTAAAGTCACGACCCATCAAAACTTTAACATCCCCTAACCCATTCAGAACCCGTGACAGCTCATCCCATAAACACTTTTTATCACTTTGGGATTTTCTTTATTCTTCTTAATTAAATAAAAAAATTCTATGTATTTAATAATATTTTTAATTAGTATTCACCCATTCTTCCTAAATTAAGTAATTACTTTAATTATTTAATTATTCCATTTTCTCTCAATATTATCCATTCATCAAGAATAAATAAAACATTTTATTTATTTATCTAATTCCCACTTGCAAATTCCTCAAATAATTAATTAATTTAATTAATTATTATCCTCTCATGCAAATCTAAATTTATCTTCTAACTAACACTTTCTTTCACTTCACTTCTCATGCAACTAGTTAACTCACACTCAACTTGAGTTATCTTCCACATAATTAATTATTTAATTATGTCGCTAAATTAACTTATTCTTCTATTTTAATTAAATAGTTATTAATTAATTATTTAATTAAATATCAAACCCCCTTCTAATATTAAATAATTATCTTTATATTATTTAATTAAATCACTTACCATCATGCATGAATTAAATAATTATCCTAATTTCCTTCAAAATATCTTAACTTAACTTATCTGAAACATCATCCATTAATAAATAAACATTTTATTTATTAATCAATCTTATCGTTGCACGTTCCTCAATTGATTAATTACTTTAATTAATTATTTTATCATGTAAAAAACAAACTCATCTTCTATCTCAATCTTATCTTACGTTCGTCCAATAATTAATTAATTATATCATGCATTATTCCCTCAAATCTTAACTAAAACTCTCTTTCAATCAATTGATATTGTTTGAGCACTCTTCTAATCAATCACTTCCCTTAACACTTCAATCAATATCTCATGTAACCAATTAATTGGAATCCTGCGGCCAGTTGCAATCAATTAATTGGACAATCAATTCCTCTCATTAATTCTTAGCCTTTGATCTCAAATCAACACCTCTTAATCCAGGTCGTATTCAATTTCCTAAAATCTATAAAATAACCCTTCATCTATCATAATCATTACCTAGAATTTTCATAGCGAAGCCATATTCTTTTGATTCTTGAGCAATTGAGAATTTATCATAGCATCTAGGTCATCACCTTACATCAAGATTTAGCAACTATCACGAAGACTCTTGTGTTGAAGCAATTTGACATATCACACAACACAGGGTATTTTGAAATGGGATGGTAAGGTTGTTCTCATTTTTAGATTTAATTATGTCAATGTTTTGATTAACTTTTATTTGAATTCATTAACTTGTTTGCAATCACATTTTATTAGTATTGCAGGTTTTATTGTATAAATCAATTCCATAATTTCCCCTTACATTAAATGTCCCACCGGGTATGCCATTTAATGTAAGGGGAAAATATGACATGGATTACTAACAATGAATTCAGTGAAAGAAATAAAAAACATAAAAGATAAAACCACTTACCAATGAAATGCAATTGTCAAAAGCTATGAATTCACAACCAAAGTTAGATGATCAAATCAATAATAAATGAATTCAAAACCAAAACAATCTTACCATTCCATCATTAAGTAACCTTAGTTGAAAGTATGTGGGATTGCTTCAACTCAAAGTCACCATGATAGTGTGCAAAAAGCTTCAATACATGATGACCTAGATGCTATGATAAATAATTCTCAATTGCTCAAGAATCAAATGGACATGACTTTGCTATGAAAATTCTAGGTTATGATTATGAAGGATGAAGGGTTATTTTATAGATTTTAGGAAATTAGATCGATAGTCTGGATTAAGAGGTGTTGATTTGAGATCAAAGGCTGAGTATTAATGAGAGGACCTGATTGCCCAGTTAACCGACTGCAACTGGCTGCAAGATTCCAGTTAACTAGTTGCATGAAATATTGATTGAAGTGTTAAGAGAAGTGATTGATCAAAAGAGTGGTCAATCAATATCAGTTGACTGAAAGAGAGTTTCAATTAAGATTTGAAGAAATAATGCATGATACAATTAATTAATTATTGGAGGAACATGCAAGATAAGATTAAGATAGAATGTGAATTTTTTTACATGATTGAGGTAATTAATTAATTGAGGAACATGCAAAGATAAGATTGATTAATAAATAAATATTTATTTATTAATGGATTTTGTTCCAGATAAGTTAAGTCTAGATGTTTCAAAAGAAATTTGGATAATTATTTAATTTATGCATGATGAAAAAGGTCAATTAAATAACTAAAGGATAATTATTTAATATAAGAAGGGGGTTTTGATATTTAAACGATTAATTGATAACTATTTAATTAAAAATAGAAGAAAAAGTTAGCGACATAATTAAATAATTAATGTGTATTTAATTAATTAGGAGGAATGAGGTTAAATTAGTAATAAAATAGTGAATTAATTAAACAATTCAAGATTATTTAATTAATAGAGAAAAATAAGGTTAAATTATAGAAATGATGTTAAAAGGGGATTAATGATGCAAATGCAATAATGGTAATGGAAATGATGCCAACAATGGAAAAAATGTAGTTTCAGGATGTGCGCTATGCATTAGGTATTTTTACATGTCTACAGTATGTATATTTATAGATACATATATAGTCATATTAAATATATTTATGTGTATACATTCTTATAAAATCAAGAACGCCTACGATAAAGTATACCGCAACTACACAATAAGAGAACGCTTGAAGAATACATAAGCATACTTGATAATCACGGTAAATGATTAAATATTCCTATCTTTCTAGGAAAATGAATATATTCTCTCCTAAATCAAATATTAAATAAAAATCACTTTAAACATTACTAATCTTATTGAAATGAATACAATAATCATTCTCCTAAAATTTTGATTTAATAAGAGTATATTTATATCTTTTTCTCAAAAATTAAAGAATGAATTATTGACAATAACCTACTTTTGAATTCTTTGCAAAATAAAAGAATGCCAATAAATATAACCCCTGAAAATAAAATAATGAATGTAATTATGATAATAACCCATTTTCATCTTCTTTGTAGATTAAAAGATCATTAATATTTTTTGTTCTCATAGATTCTAAATAGTTACTAAATGAAATGGTATTAATAAACTACTTTCAATTTGCAAATCAAATGAACATGCATAAATCCTAATCTTGATATTAGAAACTTTTCTTAATAAGTATAAATACTTACAAGAAAACCCACTCTAATCTAACACCTCTTTGTTACTAAGATAAAATCCAATGACTAATTTATATTTTATCAACTTAGTACTCGAAATACTCATGCTTATAACTAAATTCATCCTACTATAGATGTTCTAGCTAGGGTTGATGATACATCCATAATATACATATCAATAATGATTTAGGAAGAATCAATTATAGAATAATAATTCTATCTCAAAGTCAATTATAGAACAAAATTTCTATGATTTAATAGTTAAACAAGCATAGATGTTCATATAAATTAACTAAGGATTTTCAAAGGTTTGGGTTATTAACTAATCCTCCTATTTTAGGATCAGTATGTGAAAGTTTATTGTTATGTTGAAAAGGCTTTAGAAACTATCAAGAAAAATTGGTGGGCATATGTGACACCAAATTCCACAGCCTTTGTCAAAGACTTGCACCATGACTTGGTAGCGAGGAGAATGAATTTTACAGTTGCAACCACTCTAGTAAAAATGTATGCTAAACATGGAAGTATTAGGCAAGACATGTGAATTGTAGTGAGAATCAACCTCCTACGAGTGATGTGTGCAGTGACATGGAACGGTTACATGCAATGCATGCCTCTAACCTCCTCCCAACTCTTTCCTCAATGCCCCACTTTCCTTTCATGCAATTTAGTTACATTAATAATTTCCATTTATTCGTAATTGGAACTTACTCTCCTTTAATTAAATTTATTAGTTTACACGAATTCATAAAAATTTTCAGTTTTTAATACATTAAAAATCTTATTCTTAATTCCTTTTTATTGATTTTAAAATTTTAATCTATTTATAAATTGTTTTTCAGTAACTTTAGATTTTATATAATCAAAATAAGAATCTTTATTTATTTATTAACTCAATAATAATAAGCTTGCAATTTAAGCCTTAAACTATTTAGTAAATTTATGAGAGAAACAAGACATGACAACATTATATGTTATCACACATACATCAAACCCTTTTACACTCGTATAGACAAATATGATAAGAAGAAATATAATAAATATGATTAAAATATCTCCCTAAGCATTGCAAATTTCCATGGAGACATACCATTATATAGTATGTGCATTACAAAGCCCTTCTTATGCTTCTACAAAATGCATTCCTTCATTTATGACTCAAACCTTTAGTGTTTGATGTCCTATAATCTATTTGAGGCACCTGTAGACTAGAAAATTAGCTCAACAACCAACAATTTGAATGAATAATGAACGGGTCTTTATAGAAGTTGAGAGATTTGTGCCTCTACCACCCACAAGAATTTGGAAGAGATTTAGACTTTCAAAATAACCTACAACATTGATGGCGATCCACATGAGGGACCTTCATCTAATTTTTGAAAAAACATGTTTTGAATCACATCTTTGGAGAGAAAACATGTTTGGAATGTTTCAAAGATCAAATAAAGGCCTTAATAGAAATATAGAAGTTGCTGGGGTAAGGTGAGATGTTTCCTAAGGGTTTATAAATCAAATTTGGTTGTTTGATAGGAGTTTTAGAGTTTTGAGGATCAAGGGTTGGAGATACCTTGTAATAGGGTACCCAAGTAAGGAAAACATTGAAATTCTAACAAGGATAAGGGAAAGAGTGGGTAATGGGTGAAATGGATGTTGGTATAGAGAACTTTGAAACTTTGAAAACATATATTTGAAGACATCTCTTTCCTTTAGCCTTTTTTTCTTATGAAGCAAATGAGGGGGACAAGGCAAGGAATCAAATGGATTTTGTAGTGTCAAACTTAGAAATCAAGGGTGAAATTTTTTAGAGTTTCAAGGAGTGGGGATTAGAGATACCAATGAATGGGTACTTAAGGAAAGGGAAATCGATACTTTAATTTCGAAAGGAGCTTTAAGGAAAATGTTCAAGGTTTCAAGGTTTGAGAGTTGGGAGTACCATGAAAAAGGTACATAGGTTAGAGAAAATTTAAAAATATGGCACATAAAGGACTTCAAGGCAAATAGTTGGGGTTTCAAAGTTTGTGGGTTTTAAGGGAATTGTATTCTAGCAAGGGGAATTTCTAAAACTTAGATGTTGAAAGTAACTTAAGGAAAAGGATTGGGGTTTCAAGGGGACAAATGGAACAATGCATAGTTAAGATAAACCCCAAAACCCTGAAAGTTTGACAACCTACCTGCACATAGATAAATGACCCAAAAATATTCCCCACTTATAATTTTATTGAATTATTGCAATTGCTAGCACATGATAGGCACATCAGGATCATAGAGAAGAACACATGCAAAATTTGACCTAGGGAGACCCATTAGGAAGCATATCAAATCAATTACCTATGATGGGGGTAATAAGGCCAAAAGTGCACAATAGGGTTGGGACTCAAGAAAAATTGGGCATTAAAGGCTTGAGTCCTAATAATAGTTGTAGTTGGGGACATGTGCCTCTTGCAAGAACAATAAGAATCTAAATATCTCTTGAAGTAGACCAAAATAGGGGACCAAAATAGAACAAGAAAAAGATGCTTTATAATGATTAAACAAGGATCATGGTTGTATAAAGACATAATAAAAACATAGACACACTATATGCAAGGTAGGACCATAATTTGCAGCCAATGACAAGGAGGACCAAAGAATATAAATAAATGGCTACAAGTAAACTTACAAATTGATTTTAGGTCATACCCTATATGAAGACCCATGGAACAAGGCCATGGATAATCTACTACAATCACTTACCTATGTCAAAGAAAAGACTGTTAAAGGAGTTAATCTCCCTCAAGCCATAATTGTATTCAACACCCATCTACAACAAATGAAGCCTCATGTTTGCATGCATCAATTTGCAAAAAATACCTTAGAAGTGAAGGCTAATTCCACCATCAACATTATTACTATAGGGAAGTCACAAGTAATAAATGTTGGACCTAGTCTATGATGCATCATGCATACACACACTAGTAGGGTGTGAAACTAAAACCCAATAAATAACACTATATGTAGATGAAAGAAAACATCCACCATCTAATTGTTCAACCTCCATATACTTGTTGACCTCTTCATGTGAATTAAGGAAAAAATAAAACACCTCCAACTCTCATGGAAAAAAATATTGTACTTGGCTACAACCTTGCTCAACTTAAGGAAGGAAATAATCGTGCACTCCAAATTGGAATGCCTCAAGCTTAGGTACACTATCAATTTGGGTTACAACATGTTGATCTTCTTTTAGTGTTGTTTCTCAACATCATCATCATTTGTATGCTAGACCCACATAAATGTCATGCCCAATTTTTTTTGCTAAGACAAAACACAACTAACAATTTTTGCTTTTTAATACATATATATAAACAAACGTAACCCCAATTTCTAGATCTTGGCCTTGACAACACCTCATAACACAACACTATGCAACTTGAGATGTCATGGAAGAAACCCACCGACTAAAACTCACTTCTAAAGTAGGATTCCTTATGTTTCTACTCATCACTACCACACATATGAAAAGAAAACAAAAGGTTTGTGTGCAACTTGAAACTTGTAACTTTGTTAATAGAAGTTAATTGTTAAAAAACTCTTAATATGTAAGGTCTACACTATTAGGGTAACTAATATGTTAGTTCAACATTTACATAGGGTTTTATGAGGAATAGTTTATGTGAGTTTAGGTTATCTTCAGTAAGAATTTTACAAAATACTTTATAAGATGAGCCAACACATAAGTTGTCATAGATGTCAAATGGTGTTAGATAGGGTTCTAATAAGTTATCTCATGATATTAATTTATATAACCTATCAATGATGATTTTTTTTTCTTACAACAATCCACCATTGTATTACCTTATAACTTGATTATTATGTTAACTTATTTAATTTAATTGTGCCCTAGATTTGAATAATAAATTTCCACCAAGTTTCAAATGTATGTAGTGTGTTATGCTTCCCTTATCCACTAATAGCATAAGATTTCCACCAAGTTGGGTTAATATATATTGTTATGAGTATAATCCTCCTAATTATGAATTGATTAATCCATTAATATTTTAACATCATTAATTCGATTTTTGAATTGCTACTCCAACCCAATGAAACCTTATCTTTCATCTCACAAATTCTAACATATAGATTTTTGTTTCACAAGGCCTATGTTATACCATTAACATACATATTATCATAGTATGAGATAATAAAAAAAGATTAATTGAAGGAAAATAATATAATTTATAGTAATTAAATGTAAATTGATTTTTTTTTATTTACTAGGATATCATTTTACAAATGGTAACAATACCCAAATTTGCATTTATTTATTTATTTTTCTATTTTTAAGGGAGTTATTAATTATTATTTAAAGGTATCAACATAGTTCTCAAACAATGAAATGATTGAGAAATTCCTTAAATGAAATTTAACACTTATAAATGTATAAACTACTTAATGTCCTGCATGGTTGAATTATTTATTCAAGTATATTTATTAAGTTGTAGTATTAACTCATAATCTTTGATTATGCATGACATTTCAAGATGGTGGTTGTCACGTCTTAATGTATTTGATTCTCAAATTTATGAATAATTTGCTCAAGTAGATATTAACTCAAAAGCTCTCTATGTTGTAATCCAAGGATTTGTAACTATATTTATAAAATTAATTATTTTTCAATGAATGAGGATGTAGATTGCATGTTTCATCATCTAATATTAATTCAAATTATGTTGTTGTTCTATGTAAACTAGTCATTCATGTTAGTATATCTCTATAAACTATTTATAGGTTTTGTTCTCCTTAATTTTATCTTTCCAAATCATTTTAAAATTGGTTAAGAAATGTGGAAGTTATGATTTTTTATTTTTTTTCTATGGATGGTCTCCGCATTTTAACAATCATAAGTGATATTAATCTCCATATTAAATCGAGCATCGGCTATTCACCTTCGAATATATGAGAAGTAGCACCAGTCGACGCTCAAGAATAATTAAAATGTAAGAAATTAATTGATCTATACACCCCTTTAAACATTTCAAAAGAATGTCCTCATCACCAATTTATATATATACCATTAAACCAATATGTAAAATCTCATATTATATTTTTTTGGTTATCTTATTATTTTAATAATCATATTTGATATAAATCTCATGTTATTCAATTCCTCATTGAATACACATGTCACCACCCATGAATAATTCTAATATAAATAATTTCCATTATTATTCTATTTATTAAATCGAGTGTTTGCAAAAAAAAGTTTGGTCTAATCTACACAAACAGTTAATTTGAGTAATACTTTACTTATAATATATTTATTTATTTTTCTTTTGATAAACAATACCTTAAAGACAAATGAATGCTCTAATATTTATGTATTATTAGAAGCACCTACACAGAGGAGAAAGCCGCCGCCAAATTGCATCAACCATAGCAAGAGGGAGGGGTTAGCAGGTATGAGTAAAGATTTGGATGCCTCCTTTGTGCCAGATGAAGGGAAGTCATTGCACAACCTTAGGAGACTGAATCACCCACCACATAGAGCCACTCTCTCTCTCTCTCTCTCTCTCTCTCTCTCTCTCTCTCTCTCTCTCTCTTTGTTACATGTTATTTTGATGTATCTTTTGTTTTAAGTTTTATAATTGTAAATTATTATTTTTTATATACAAGAATTTTTTTTATTAAAATAGCCATTCAGATTTTATGATTGTATGTATTATTATTACAACCATTTATATTTATTTTTTCCCCCCTTTCCTATGCCTGTTTTAGAGAGGGGCTAACCAAAAAATTTGGGGGGTTTTAACATGAAATAGTTCTATTTGTTTTTTTGCAGGAGGCAGGGGGATTTATGTGGTAATGAAATTGAAAAGGATGGAGTTGGGGCATAACCAATCTTCAAGACAAGGCATTGAGTGGCTGCCTTCTTGCATCAACAATTTTATTTAATTTATTTTCTTTATTTCATTACCGATTTATTAATTTATTCTATTACTTATTTTTTATTGTTTTGTCTTGGCTTCTAGGTTTCTATAGACACAGACTTCATACCTGTTACATCTCTATAGCAAGGTAAGATGATAAATTTAAGTTTGACCTACCTAGGATTAACTCTTGAAAGGGTGTCAACCTAGGGTTTGTGTATTCTAGGTGATATTTTAGTCAGGCTACAACATTCCAGGGGTTCAAGCAGCCTCGTCTTGGCTCTATGGTGACATACTCAATGAGCCATGACCTCTCAATTCGTTCACCACCCAAAACTTCACCTAGATTACATGTATACCATTTTGTACATATATATTTTCTTTTATTTTATCATTTGAAGAAATGAATAGAATATAAAACTTGAAGGTATTGTAAATTAAACAAATAAGCTCCTCCATCTTTTAGTAGCTAGAGTAATAGGTTGCATATAAGAGAATGTTATGCTTTGAGAGGATTTTTATTCAACTCTAGTAAGGTGCTTGCACATAATTATAAAATTTTTATGATTGAAATCTTGAACAGATTTAAAGGAAATTTCAAGTGATTTTTGTATTAATATATATTTTCTTCTTCGATGTACTAGCAAATTTCTAGCATCAGAGAAAACAAGGATGCATATATTATTGTAGACACCTAAAAATGACCTAGGTCTGCAAGCTTCATTTTTACCACTTTCGTCCTAGCATAATTGTGACATTTAATTATGTCTTTGGTCCACATTCGACTATTGATTAAATAATTCATAATTATTTAATTAATTCATGTCCTTTCATTCTTCATGATTATTAAATGAATAAATTTTATTTATTTATTAAATACGTCATTAATTGTCTAAGTCTTCACTTAATTAAATAAATTTCTTAATTTATTTAATCACCCTTCCTTGGTCACTTCTTCCTAATTATTAAATAAATAAGTTTTATTTATTTATTTAATATGTCACTAACTTTCATAATTAAATGAATTAAATAATTTATTTAATTATTGGTCTTATTTGCTAAATTAAATAATTAAATTTAATTATTTAATTGCCAAATTTGATATTCCTCTCATTTTAAATAAATTAAATTATTTAAAATGTCATCTCATTCTTAACTATCAGCTCACTTTGGTAAATAATTGGAAAATCAATTATTTATTATTTCACAAAATTCACATTTGGAATTAATTTAATTCCAAATTGGTAACTTTCCTCTGGAAGTCAGGTGATCATGCAGGTTCTTGATCTTTCCTAAACTGATCTTCAGTCCACTCTTTATCTTCTTCATTTTTGAAAATCTTTATTTTTGAATTAATTTCCTCATTTATTCTCCACCGCCGATTCGATTCTTTGAGATGACATCTTGACTACTCGATTGATAACTTTGCCCTAAACCTAATTATGGATTCTCAGATTTAATCTGAGCCTCTCATTTTAGGTCTTAGTCGGAAATCAATCTCACCCGTCCATTCAAAATGGCATTTTCTATAAAATACCATTTTCCTCTCATTTTGCGATTACACATCCACTTTATGCACTTTCGCGCTTGCACTCTTAGGCTTTTCATAGCAATTGTTAGCATATTTCATTGAGTTTTGGCATCTTTAGGCATAGACATTCTTAATCATTTAGGCATAGTCATAGGCATTAGACTTTGATCAAATCCTTCAAGCTTGGTGTAGGACTTCGTCAAGGATTGCTCGCACATTAGATCTGAGGGCAACATGTCAACCAGCAAGGTAGAAGGTACTATCAAGGTGAATCATGGAAACTCATGCGAATCAAAGGTATAATTGTTCTTGATAGGATCTTTGGGTTATATGCTTTATATGTTAGTTTATCTCACAACCTAACCTTAAGAAATTAACCATAGATACAATTATTACAGCCACAACAATATCACACAGTTTATAGAGGACTAGTTATCCCCCAACATGTTGCAACACAGTGGTATTGATATAAAAAGACATTTACTTGAAGTTCAACTACTCTTCTTTCTACTTATTTCTCCAAAGGAAAGGGTATAAAATATTCAAAATGCTTGTTCTAAAATGTATTTCACAAAATATTTAACATGTTACAAAATTACATCCTTTCTTGACAAAGATCTATGAGGCCATGGGGCTTAACAACAAACATGAATGAAAGCCTTTAGTTGAGTACCCTACAATTTCCTGCAAACTAACTAGCCAAGGAGGGGTTGCTCTCCACCCAACCATAATGGGTTGTTGAACCTTACAGGCTCTCACCATTCCCATGAGCCAAGAGAAATCACCAAGGACCCCATATAAATTTTACATAATCATGGAAGATAATAAATGAATGCATCAAGTTTCACACACACAACCCACACAACAACAAGAAGTCATTACTGGGTATCATCACAAGAAATACCAACTAGCACATGGGGAGGACTCCTATCATTATAAGGAGGGACCTATTTTCCAAGATAAGACCAAAATTACAACCCAACAATACATAGTTGCACAAGAATTTGCAACAACAAAAGAATCATAAAGAACAAAAAAGTAAAGGACAAAACCTACCTCTTACTAGCATAGCATCCATGAGGTGAACCTTCCTCATCTTCCTTCTCCCTTTGCCCCCAGCAAAAGTCTCCTAAGAAAAACCTAATTTACCTCCTCTCCAAGTGCCCTAACCCTAGGCACTTGAGTTGGAGACTCAAAAATGGCATTTTTTACCAATTTTTCTCATTTTACACCACATAAAAATGGCTTGAAAAACTACCCACGAGATTCACTTTAACATCCTATTTAAAACACTACATTTGAAACTCTACACCTTACAATTAAAATATTTAAACTTTTTAACACCAAGGTTATTTGGTTCACGCATATAAGAAAACAATGCTTGACCCAATGTTTACACAAACCAAACACATAACTTCACAATGTGAAGTGGGGATGATTAGGGTCCTGGTGATTCTTTCGTCCTCCATTGACCATTTTAATCTTGCACACTTTTTCCATTGTTAATACTCGATAATATAATTAATCGAAATGTAAAATTCATAATGATAAAATTAACTTGATAGTAATTAAATTTGCATACCTTGGGAATGCTTGGTGTGCACTACTGGAAAGACATAACCTAGTATCAAATGCCCAAATGCATGGATTCTTGCCACTAAATGTTAGAAACTTACGTTTCTTCTTAAATTTTGTAATCATTATGGTTACAATTGATAAAGATATGATAACTTCATTATTATTCCCTGGTTAAACTATCATCACTATTGTAACATGCCCATTACTCAACTCAATAATTTCTCTTATGTTTTACCATAAGTGAATTTACTAATTTTCCAAACATATGGTGATAAAATTTTCTTTTCAAAACAAGATAATATGTGTAGACATCGAAAATATACAGATTGATATCGCACACTCGATCTTGATCTACTAACATCTCCTCATCCTGAATTATCCCTCTATCTAACCATTTAATCAAATAGCCTTATTTGATTAAAGTCATCATAATTCTCCTTTTAATTAAATAAATCCCTCGATTTAATTAAATCATTGTCTCTGTGTAATTAGCTAGGTCATTTCATCTTCCTATATTTATTTAGTTAAATAATCCATGATATTTGATTAAATCTCTAAAGTTCATCTAATTAAATTAAATAAATCAAACATTTATCTAATTTAATCTAACATCACCCCCTTTGGTTAAATAAATTAAAATATTTATTTAACTAGGTCTTAATCATTTTCATCTCTTTTTGATTTATTTCAACCCACAAATCTAAATCAAATAGTCAAATCACCTAATCTCCCCTTAAATTAATCAAATCCTGATTAATTTAATCCTAATCACTCAAATCCTCTAGATTTTGCAACTTGCACATGAAAATCAATTTAATTGATTTATAAATCATCTATTTTCATTCAAAAAAGGCATCAAAGATGGAATATTCCTCAAATTTGAAATCTCCCCCCAAAAGGACTTGTCCCTTCCAACAAAACATTTAAAATCTCTTACATGTCCTTTTCTTGAGCCATGTGCATTTGCTTCACCTTTCACCTCATCCTTCAAGCCATATTTTGAATTTGAATCTCCCCCCTCTTTGCACATCCTCAAAACTTGCACATCCTCCATCCACTCATAGGTTGACAAGTGGCACTTTGTCATTGGCTAATTCTTAGTCCCACATTGCTCTATTTTGGACATTCATCCATCTTCTCATTCTATAAATAAGAGGCTAATCTCCTCATTTCATCATCCACAATTTGAGTAAACTTACTATGCTCAAATTATTAGCAAATTCCATCCATTATCATTGAATCTTAGCTAGGTTATGCAGGTTTTGGTATTGAAGCACTCACCATTCTTCACCAAAGTGGATCATTCATCAAGCTTGCATCATAGGAGTTGGGAAATAGCCAATTTTCACATCAAATTGGCACCAATTCCCCCATGGGATCAAGAGTTTGCTTGTTTAATTAGGATTCAATCTCTCTTTTATTGTTTTCTTATTGTGTTCTTCATCTCTTTTCCTAATTTAAACTATGCTAATGGATTTCATGGGGAATCCTTGTTCTTACTTGCATTTGATATCCTAATGTGTTTGTTTATGTTGTTTTGCAGGTATTAGGATTGGGGTTCATACAATATGCACATTTGATAAAGCAATAATTCATCTTTCTCATTTCATTCAATGAAATGTTACAATCTTTCTAAATAAATGATTTCATAAACAAGATACAAAATGCATTTTCCATCTTTCACAAAAATAGATACAAGATACATGCGTAGCTCATCTAAGCTTCAATGGTACTAGAAATACAAATCATCCAGGAAATCCCCCTTCAAATCTTGGCTTGTCGACTGAGAGGAGAAGCATCACTCAAGCACTTTTTTTCCATCCATGGACTTACTGCAGTCGCTCGCACATCTACCACATATGGAAGATGGCCCTACCCTTCAATGAAGAGCTTTGGTATGAAACCCTCAAAATACTAGCCAATCCTAAGCTTGGTTTTATGTCCTACATAACTAGAACTTTACCATACAAAGTCTATATTCTATGTGTATGACAATCCCAAAATAGCATGCTAAAAGGTACACAATGAATTGATAGTAGAACCAGTGGAAAATTACACCACTTTGGCCAAAGTATTCATCATCCCTAATTTAGAATGGACATCACATGCTCATCCACAATTCTAGCTTGATTTGTTATGACCATTCATATTTTATGCATAGGCTATCCCCTTCATTGGATTCAACCTAATCCCAAGACAACCTATATACTCTTAAGTTTACTATGACTCATCTATTAGATTAAACAAGTGTTTCCATAACCTATCATCACAAAATAACTTTAGCTATATATACTTCAATCTACTATTGTATTTAGTACTGATATATACAATCACTCTTGAATATGGAGTACATACAAATATTCAAGAAAATAGAGATTCCAAAACTAGAAACAATAAGCGACTTTCAATTTCACATCTAGGTAGAAAATAATCTTTCCCTAATATCATATCACATTTTCCAATCAAACAAGAAAAACATAGAATCTTTTCAAAGACATTCAAAGCATAAAAGAGTAAGATTCAACATGCCTATAAATACAAAGCTCCAATTCAAATTAAATGGTTTCCAAGATTAGCCTCCTTAAATTATCTTGCAACTTAGCAACTATATTTTCCACTCTTCCCAAATACTCTCACAAAAACCTCTCACTAAAACTCTTGCAAAACCTCTATCTAAATCTCTCAACAAACTTAGAAGAATAGAACAATATTCAAAAAATAACAATAGAATGCAGATATGCATCCCTTTGAGATAAAGAATGCCTCTATTTATAGATAAAAATCAGCATCTAAAGGCTAGAAACATGGTAATAGATTTTAAAACTTCTCAGCTCCATTGGTTTGACTCAACAATGTAAATAGAAGGTGGAAAATTTACAAACAAAGAATCAGCTTTACTGTAAAACTAGTCACTTGTATTGAGAACAACAAGAGAATCATTTAGATATACAAGGTAATTATTCTCACAGGTTGACTCCCTCTTTGCCAGCTTCTATTTGACTAATTCACTCATTCATATTTTGCCTCCATAATTGGACAGAGCTCTCAAAATAGACTTGTAAAGGTA
The DNA here is from genome assembly GCA_007258455.2 of Sequoia sempervirens. Classification (NCBI taxonomy): domain Eukaryota; kingdom Viridiplantae; phylum Streptophyta; class Pinopsida; order Cupressales; family Cupressaceae; genus Sequoia; species Sequoia sempervirens. Next base: position 239,248,953 of record VDFB02193867.1, on the reverse strand, counting down.
AGCAATTATTCATAATTTGGCACCACATAAACCTTATGTGTGCTATTTTGGTGTTTCAGATAAACGACCAAGTCAAAGCTTGTTAATGAATTTTAGTTTTCCTTCAATACTTTTGACTATGTCTTTAAAATATTTCCACACACCTTACATAGCACTTCATGTATTTTGCAAAGCATACTAATACATTATGAAATGCTCACATCACTGTTATATTGCACACTATTCATTATTGTTGTGCTTTTTATTGTTTAAGATATGCACTCTACTTTATAACATGTATATTATGCGCTTTACATTATAACATTAGTGCTTAATATATAATCATCGCTTATTTGAACATTATAATATATATATCTATTACACACACACACACATATATATAAATAAATTAACATGTTATTACACACACACACACACACACACACACATATATATATTAACTTACACATTTATATAGAATGTATCATTCGATATTCAAATGCATAAACTTATATTCATTTATTTCCAAATTATTATCACTAATGTATATATATAGACATATATACATATGCATATTTATATATATTAATACACTTATATGGATGTTGCCATCATGTCAATACATACATGTATATCAATATATATGTGTATATATACCTATACATATATACATCGTATATATACAATATTACCTCCAAACAATTAAACTTATACAATTACAATAACATCGACTAACATATATACCCAAAATATATGTATACATACAGACATACATATATGTGTGTGTGTGTGTGTGTGTGTGTGGCCATGTCCGTTTGATGTTCCTATGCATATGGGTAAGCCGTCCATAAGCATGCGTAGATACGTCTATCTCCGTATTCTTATGTACGTCTTTACTCATGTGTATGAGTTCATCGTAGACATGTATATATACATCCTATATATATTTGATTGATTAAACTCATTAAGAAGTACTCATAGATACAAAGAAACTCAAAAACTCAAATCAAGAATGTTTACACAATCAAACCAAAACCTCTCCTAGTTTACGAACAACCAAACTAAGGTATCTTACCTTTTTCTCGTAGCCATTGAATTGACTTGACCAATCTAAAAGTGAGTGTGTGAAAGCTCAGTTAAACTCATTAAGGGTTACCGAACCAAAATCTTCTCTTGAGTGATACTTTCCCTCTCTTCTAGAGGTGTGAACCTGTACCTACAACCAATTTGGCACATTTGCAATGGTAGTCAGCTGATCACAAAAAAATCATTTGCATTATATACTCATTGTCATAATTAACACACATATATAATCAATTTGAATCAACCATTTATTCATTATATTTCCAATGATTCATATAACAAAGTACAATCACATTTATTTCCATCAAAGCTACAAACACACACATATATGCAAGTATTTCATCTAGCTTGGTAATAATAACAAGGTAAATACACAATGCGGTGTAACAACTATACTTATTATTTCAATTTAAGTTCCTTTTCACATTGAACCAAGTTACAATAACTAATTAGTCAACTATGCAAGATTTCTAAATATTATAAGTAACATCCACTTGAGTACATAGAAAGTGATATTGAAAATAACTACTTGATTAGCTCGAGAAATGCCTGATAGAATAACATGTCAAATGTTATAAGATTACCTTTTTATTTTTTAGATAAAAGGATTGCATGATCACTAGTTTCATAATAATAAATAATAATGTAAGAACTACTTCCTCTTCCACCCCATCTATAAGGTAATCAATTTTAAAAAAGATTTATCTATGACATATACCACATTTATTAATGACACCCTCTTAAATGCTATAACATGTCATGCACACCTTAATCCATGACTAAGAGTACACAGCTCATTATTACAACCTATGATCTTGTTGTCACTACACATGACATGTTACATGATATAAACTTATGATAATCAAACACTTTAAAATATATACCTCATGCTAAGACATTAATGACATATCGAAGATAACGTTCATCACATGGGTCCATATTAGATGAAGATTATCAATCCGATTTCTTTAACTTGACTATTTATCACTGTTGAAGTTCACAATAGGTGCTAAAAGAGTTGTGTCTATCATATGAAAGATGGGGTCTTACAATAAAAGACTTCAATTCAGGTACACAACTACTATCCACTATAGTAGAAGTTTGGAATTTAAAAAGGGATGCCTCATAATTATTAGTATCCTCATCAAACTTTAAGACAATAGGTGGCCAACAGACACCATTTTCACATGTGATAATGCAATCTTCAATATCTGAATCATGAACATGACTCAGGCTACAATTCAAAATATCAACACAAAAATCACTCTCATGAGACACTTCAAACAAACAACCAAGTTGTTTAAATTATTTCTCTATTTTAAATTCAATTTAAATATCAAGTATGCCATACATGCTAAGTTAAAATTAGATTCATGACACATATCTTCCCTATCTATTGTTGAAAATGGAGGTAATTATGTAGCTTTAATCTTTGTTACAATTTCTTTATGGATGATTATATGTTTAATTCATTTTACCATTTGTAGAAGTAGATATAAGATTGTAGAAGAATAAGACCAGAAGAAAGAAGTTACACAACATATACCATGGAGAAACCCTTTCGGGAAAAAACTCCACCAAGAATCAATGTATTATTTAATCGTAGAATAAGATTACAATAATTCCAATCCTTGCTTGAGATGCTTCTTTGGCCTTCAACAATTCTTCTTCACAACCTGCAATCAAATATGATTAACTCTCTTCAACTTGCTACAATAAATAAACAATAATGAGCCTTGTACAAAGCACAATGCTTATTTCACAAAACCTATGCCTATCTCTTGCAAGTAGAGTTCTACCATGAAGAACAATGTCAAATCAACTCCTTCATCCATTTGGGCATCCTAAACTGAATTCATAACTCAACGTTGATTCCAAAGATATCTTGTAAGTTTATCCTCAAAGTTGGCACCCAAGAATGGGCCCACTTAACTCAGCCTTATAAAATATCTTATCATGCAAAAGTGTTAACTCCAAGATGCCAACTTGGGTGCCCAAGGTGGGTCCAAGTCAATCTCTGTTAACTGAAACATATCTCTCCATCAATTCATGCAAACAAGATGCATGATTGATCATCCCCACTTAACTATATGTATCACCTGTTATCTGTCATGCAACTCAAGTCATTAGTCATGCATTCCAAATCAATTGAAGTCAACTAGAATTCAACTGAAACTAACTACATGCAACTGAAGATAACTAAACCATAACTGAACTGAATTGAACTAAACTGAACTGATACTAAATTGAACTGAACTGAACTAATCAAAACTAAATTGAACTAATCTAAACTGAACTGAACTAAACTCCATGCTTTTAAACATCAATCCCTAACTTCTAGGATCTTTACATGCATTACTGAAGTCTTATCTTTTACTCCAAATAGTTAACTTAAGTCAAGGTGAGTTCCACCTTCCATGTGGGTGCCCCATGCGGTCCTATTTTGTAGGATCTCTTCATGGGCATCCCCACATGTTCCTATCATTTAGAATTAATTAAAAATGTCAATTAACATGTTCATTTCATTCGAATTTAATCTCTTTCTAATCCTAGTGTTGGGGAACACTTTCCAATGACTTAGGAGATACATTAAATAATGTTTAGGATTGCAATTAAATGACATCCTATTCCCAACAGATATCATGCATGTAACAACATGTTCCTTGCTCCACACAATTGATTGCTCATTCATATCCTCAACAAGAGCATGACAAAGAAGATAAAAAATAATATTATCTTCTTTATTATGACTTTCCAAGAGAAAAATTGGACTAGCATCAATAGATGTAATCTCACTTGTGATGTTACAATTGTCTTCTTCATTATGCAAGCACCTCTCTTCCTTATACATGTTGACACCTTCATTAGATAGGTCTATTTGATCATATAGAAAGGTAAAGTCATATGCATCAAGGATGTAAGGCATGACTTGAAAATAAGAAGGAACATATGTTTCCTCCCTCATCTCATTTCCTACACATTCCACTTCCAATGGTAGGTGTTGAACCAAATTTTCTTTAGCAATCAAAATTATTCCTTCTAGAACTTCATGTTTATGAGATAGGAGAACCTTTTGTTTCTTCACTACATACTACTGCATTGGATCATTAATTTTATTTGTCACCTTATTCATAGCACTACTACGCCTGATCTTATTATTTTCCCCTTGTGACTTCTTATTATTGCTCATGGAATTTATGCTTGATCTAGTAATGATATCATCACTTATTATAAGAACATGCTTCATCATAGGATAATATTCATTTTGGACCTCCACCACTATTGCATCTATATGGGCTACCATGTCTTCACATGGTGGCTTGGACTTATGGGTTTGTGAGATGAGTTACCTTGTATTTTTTGTGTTGTGAACAAGCAATTCAATTAATATGGATCAATAGTATGTCCATTTTAAAATTTTGGATCAGTTGGACCATAGTCACTATATTCTTGTTCTCCATCCATGGAGTCATATCCTAATGCAAAGGGTTGACCATTCTCATTCTCATAATAATCTAAAATATATTCCTCATAAGGAAGATCTTCCTCTCTACTCAATGAGATAGCATTTGGATTTAGAGGGATTACAAGTTGAACATTACATAGTTACAACTCTCCAAGAAGTTATTTTTTGATCAATTTGATACATCACCTCTTCTTCCTCTTTAATTGTCTCTCTTTTTGACATACTAGGAGGAAAGGGATACTTTCCAATATCATGTTCTTTCACATTTAGGAAACTCATTCCAAAGTTGTGTGCATCATAAGATCTATTGTGAGTTCTTCCACCAATAATCTTATCATCAATTTGTATTTGAGTACCCTCAAAATTATAATCTTTAGTTCATAATTGTCATAAGGGAATTCACATTGTTTTGATTAAAGGGAAAAATAGGTTTTGAAGGAACCCGAAACCCTTTACAACTAAGGATCATACAAAATGCTGCCAAGGGAAATATTCAAATGACCATAGTAGCAACCCAACAGCCAAAAAACAAAAACAGGCGGGTGCTTAACTAAAAGTAAGACAAAAGACCACCAACAACACCCAAAAAAAACACAACAACAAAACAACTTAAAAGAAACTAACCCCCAACAGGAAATAGAAAGCAAGAAAAAAAAAACACACACACTAATTCAAGCCACCCAGAGTGTTGACGACCTCAATTTGTTGGTTCCTATGCCTCTTGACCATGTCCAACAACTCTTTCTTCTTGGCATCAAATTTTTTCTTCCAATCTACTGACCCTCTACTAATAGGACCTTTGTCGTCATCCTTAGCCACTTTTTTTTCCCTTGTGCTTGGCCGCATGCTCTTTCTCCATAAGCTTAGAGAAGTAAACCTGATCCTCCCCGAGCTCACTAATTTTCTTAAACAAGACTTCTAGGGAGTCTGCATGTTCTTGACTGAGATATGGCACGCTTGAATTAACTTCTTGATGTCCGCATTTATGCTTAAAACCTTGGCAACAACCACCAATCTATCCTCACACATAGACTTAAAATCATGATAAGAACCCTCAAGGTCCACCAATCTATCTGTGTGCAATGTGTTTCTAACCTAAAATAATGCAAAACAAATGAAATGCAAAGAAAGAAAAGCACAAAACAACACCTCAAGATTGGCCTAGCTAGACTTGAACAAAGAAAAGATAAAAACAAGTTGATTACCTTGCCCAAGTCGATTGGTTGGTTGGCCCTATTGAATCAATTGTTTGTGTGCTCCTTTGGATGGAAAATCACATGAAACTAGATGCAAAATGATGTAAATGCAATGGGGTATGCAATGGTGAAGGTGTGTATTTGGATAAGTGCACAAAATGGATGCAAAGTGAGCTTGAAAGTTGCAGCAATGGAGGATGAAAAAGTTGAATGCTTGAGAACTTAATTGCTTGAATGCTTGAATGTGATTGAATGAAAATGAGGTCAAAATACTCTATTTTAAGGAAAAAGCCTCTAAAGAAATGAAGGGCTAGGATTTAGCCACCATGGACAAGATGAAGGGTTATGGTGAGGTGAGGACTCACGAGTCCTCACATCTTGCCATGTGGCAATGAGGTGTAAAGGGGGAATGTGATATGGAGGTACTTGAAAGTACCTTGGGATTGGGACAAGATCTCCTCATAAAGGAGGTCCTTGTCCCCATGTGGGGGGGTGTGACACATGAGGAATTTAAAGTTCCTCAATAATCCTCATGGGGAAGAGAGAAACCTTGAAGGGATAAATGTGAATTTTTAATTCACATGATGTGAAGTTACTTAGAAGTACCTTGGGATTGGGACAAGGTCTCCTCATAAAGGAGGTCCTTGTCCCCATGTGGGAGATGTGACACATGAGGAATTTAAAATTCCTCAATAACCCACATGGGGAAGAGGAGAGCCTTGGAGGAATAAATGTGAATTTTTAATTCACATGGGGAAGAGGTTGCCTTGGATAAATGGAGAAACTATTTATGATGGTTGACTTGGAGGTATGCCATAAATGGCATGAGGATTAGGTTGACCTAATCATATGATGAAGGTTGTGCAAACATGTGATTAAGGAGGCTAATGAAGGATTAAGGACAAGTTGCAAGTTATGAAGGATGTGACATTAATCCTGATTAAAGGTGTGCACATCCTAATCATGGATTAATTAAACTAATCCAGATTAAAGGAGGATTATGGAGGATGGGACAAAGAGAGAGAAAAAAAGGAATTTAAAATTGATTTAAATTCAAAAGTCCAAATGACTAAATTAAATAAATTGATGTATTTATTTAATTTAGAGAGGAAGGGGTAAAAGGTAAAGTATTTAATTATTAAATTAAATACTTTAGGAACCTTAGGAAAAGGGGAAATATTAATTAAATAAATCATTTAATTAATATCGATGGGGAAGTTGAAATAGATGAATAAAGGAGATGGATTTGACCATATGAGAGTGGTCAAATTCAAATGTCTACATTTTCCCCCTTTTTGAAATACTGTTAGAATAACAGTGTTTCGAAGAAAAATAAAATGCAGATGACTCGATAGAGGAAATGACTAAAAGATGATGCCCCAACATGTGAGAAGTTGTGTAAGCTATCCAAATGGTGGGAAATGCAAGAAGATGCCCTAGTGTCGCAAGGAAATGACCGTGATAGAAGAATTAAGGAAAATAATAGGGTATGCTCCCTTGAGAAGGCGGTTGGGAAGAAAAAGGGGGTCCCAGGCAACTTCTTGATATGAGGAAACAAAGGGTACCATTGGATAGAGCTCAAAAAACTATGAAGATTGGCTTTTGAATGGAGGCAAACGGACACACGGTGTGCAAATGGTGGCCTGTAGAAGTTAGAGGATTAGTTAATTAAAAAGAAAGTTAAATAATGGGTAAAAATACCCAAAACTTAAAAAAGGTTAAAAATGAGGGAAATGGTAATATATAGTAATTTTAGAATTACTATTCTTCATTTGCACACCTAACAGTTGAGTGAGAGAGTGACGAGCATTGTTGATGGGTATGATAGCGGGGACGAGAGGTTCTTGGAGTATGAGATCATCCATCGAGGTGATGAGGTACGACGGTTCTACTACGAGTGTGCGGTGGCCTGCCAGGTTAGTCCCAAAACTTTTCTTTGTGATTTTAGCTAATTTTTGAAATTTTCATGCATTTTGAAAACATGGGTTTTGGGGTTCAAGTAGGTTAGTAAAATGGGTAGTCAAGAAAATTGCGATTTTGCCTAAATTTTTGAGCAAAATTTCCTATTAAAGCGTCAGGAGGGGGTGGCAAATTCGCCTGTTTTGGGGGTGAATTTTCCCAAATAGAGGAAAAAGGGCGAAAGCATAGCAAAAAGGGGCAAATTTTCCCAGGGAAGGGGGTTACAGTTAGTTATGGGAAAATTCGCCCGAGGGGCAGAGCATGGGCCGATTCGCCTGCAAAGCGAGAGGATCCGCCCACAGGGTAGACCTGGGGCGAATTCACCCATGAGGCAGGTGGATCTGCCCATGGGGCAGGCCTAGGGCGGATTCACCTACAAGGTGGGCAGATTTGTCCATGGGGTGGGCTTAGGGCAGGCTTGGGGTGAATTTTCCCTTGAAGCAGGTGGATCCTCCCAAGGAGTGGACCTTGGGGGATTTGCCCGAGTGCAAGCGGATCCGCCCAAAAGCTAGACCTGAGGTGGATTCACCCACGGAGTGGGCGGATCCACCCCAAGAGGGAAGATCTGGGCGAATTCACCCAAAAGAGGTGAAAGTGAAAAATAAAGGGGCGAATTTGCCCGAATTGGGTGAATTTTCCCAAAAGGGCGAAAGGGATGCAAAAAAAGGGTGAAAGGGATGCAAAAAATTTGAGAATTCAACCCGGGGTGGGGGGGAAAAGAGGGAGAAAGAATAGTGAAGAGGTTAAATAAAAGAGAACTGACATGTCGTTGGATGTGGATGCAGCGTTTTGACTCTCTACGGACACGAGAGAGATGTTCAACGATTTTGGAGGAAATGATATCAATGATGAATGAGGAGGATCACACAACATTGGCATGAGTAGGCTTGCTACATATGCTTGGATATCCTACCATCAGAGCGCATCGAGTGCTGTTGATTGCACTGATAGAGCGATGGAGTTCCGAGACGTCCACCTTCCATCTCCTGACGGGGGAGATGACAGTCACACTGGAGGATGTGTGGAGGATTTTACGGTTACCGATAGCTAGTCATTTGGTGAGTTGGACGCAGTCATAGGGAGAGGAGCGGGATCGAACCCTACAGATCCTTTTCCGGCGAGAAGACCTATCAACTCAGGGAGCGGAGCTAGATCTGGTTGGGTGCTTGGGGTTGGGAGTGCCACCATTACCTTTATATCTTTGTGGTCTAATTAGTGGGATACTAATGCCAGACAGGAGCTGGAGGTTTTGCAGCCTCAAGATGATTGAGGTTGTCAGACATATTGTGGAGTAGAGAGAGGGAGATTTCGCATGGGGTCCATGCATATTGGCACAATTGTACAAGGACATGCACTAGGTGTGCTATCGACAAGCGCTTAGTGTTACTCATGTGATGCTGTTACAAGTATGGGCCTAGGAGCACATCAACATGGCCAGGCTAGGAGTTTTGATAGGAGGGAAGATGGATCCTACACTACCAGTGGCATACTGGTACGAGACTAAGTACGACTGACGATTTCACTATTAAGACACTGGTGATCTAGAGAGATGGAGGAGATTGGATGATTTATAAGAGGATCAGATAGTATGGAGGCCATACATGACATGACGATTTTCTAGATGGAGGGAGGATGAGGCGAGGCATAGAGGATTCTTCTACACAATATCCTATTTGATCGAGAGATACCCAGGTATTATGGAGCTCCACATGGTTGATAGAGTGTTGAGACAGTTTGGAGTACAATAAGACATTCCCCTAGGACCTCAGAGGTTTAGATGGATCTCCCAAGAGCAGTTATGGGGTGATCCAATCCTGGTAGATTTTTCTAGGCAGCAGTGGGTGGAGCTACAATAGGTACCTTACCCAGGCAGGAGAGGAGGAGAGGTGGATGCAGGGGTGACAGTGAGGTATTCCGCATGGTGGGGACATCATTGGCCACTACGAATTATGACAATGCATTACATCAGAGAGGCACTGGGCTATGGTTTAGAGGATGAGAGGAGGTTGAGAGGACAACAAAGAGTCAGGTGGAGAGGAGGATAGTAGAGGTGAGTACAGGAGGAGGTTGAGGCAGAGGAGGAGAGAGAAGATCGATAGGGGTGAGACAAGAGGAGGCGATGGAGATAGATGCCCTAGATGTGGATCCACTGGCCATAGTTCCATATGTACCACCACCTTTGGAGGACCCAACTGTACCATTGAGAGGAGCTATAGCAAGGTTGTAGATTATAGAGCAAAGACTTAGGGATTCAGAGGTATAGAGGAGCAGGCTGCTGGCTGAGGTGGATAGGGTGCGCATAGAGGGAGAGAGGAGTTACATGACCTTGGCCTATGAGGTAGGACAACATGTGTATGAGATAGAGACAAAGAGATATGGACTGTGGGCCGAGGTGGGTAGGTTACGAGCAGAGGTGACTGGACTAGAGGAAAAGGTGTCCAAACTGGAGATAGAGGGATAAAGACACTATGGGAAGCTGGCGGATTAGGCCACCCTACAAGTAGAGGTGGTGGATAGGGGTATGGAGGATTTGAGGGGACAACTAGGAGAGCTACGACAAGAGAGGAGTGAGTTGGTGGCAGAGAGGGATATATTGCAGGCCGAGGTCACCAGACTATAGGAAGGGGAACAAAGGGACCATGGAGGGTTGGCGAACTAGGTATCTGTACAGGTCCTAGAGGAGGCAGAGAGAGATCTGGAGGATTTGAGGAGACAGGTGACAGATTGCTGAGGGAGAGGACTGATCTAAGGTGGGAGTGAGACGAGCTCTGTGATAGAGCAGATAGTTGGGGATGCAGGGTTGGTGCTAGAGAGAGAGGAGGCTATGATGGCGTAGATATAGACCTTGCGAGGTGAGAGAGATGCAATAGAGGCACGGGTGTAGACCCTATAGGGTGAGAGGGACATGACAACAAGACAGATGTAGACACTGCAACACGAGAGGGATGCAATAGAGGCACATGTACAGACTCTGTAGGGTGAGAGGGACACGATATCAGGGTAGATGTAGACATTGCAGCATGAGAGGGATGCAACAAAAGCATAGGTATAGACGTTGCAGGGTGAGAAAGAGACAACGATGGATGAAGGGTTGGTGACACGAATGCAGGCACATATTGACCAGCTAATGCTAGCACAAGATTCTTGGGAGCAGGAGAGGAGACAGGTGATCGGGTCATGGGACAGGTATAGGATGGAGCGAGATGCGATGAGGATACATGCACTAGAGAGGGATGAGTACATGCGGGAGGAAAGTTATTATATGGCGGCCTACTTCATGGCATTTCTAGATCAGGCATGATGTGTACCTCCCTACGTCAGAGCAGTGCCATAGATGCCAACGCCATCACAGTCACTAGGGATGCATACATGGGGATATAACATCTATCGTGAGACATCTCCATGCAGGGGGGAGTGCTAGACTAATCGTAGAGGTCAGATGCGGGAAACTCAGGGTAGGGATGACAGAGGACAGATGACATGATACATATTTTTGACAGGTGCAGGGTGGATGTATAGTACATAGCGGCAAAGATCACATTTGATTCAGAGCCTTGTACTTGTATTGTATTCGATGATTATTGATGTATACGATGGATACGTATTTTGATGATTTGATGGACTTTATTATTGATCATGTGATGACCATTATATTCTAATATTTATATGATGTTCCATAGCCCTTATTTACATTATGTTGTGTTTATGTGATGGATGATTTATTTATGCACATGTGTATGTATGTGATTTTATTATGATGATTATGATGATAATGTGATATATGCATATGTTTATGGGATGTGTGTTTATGCATATGTGAATGACATGGATGATATGTATGATGTCTAATATTTGTGATGCAGGATGTAATGAATGATATATGACATTGCATGCTATGGATATGATCCTAATGATTTGTGATACAGGTGGTGATGTATGTTATATATTAATGAAATGAATTGATGATAAAATGAACCTAAGATGCTTAGAATAACCAATTAAGATTAATTTAAACAATTTAAAATGAATATGAGAAATGATATCAATTTTCCACAATCCATATTGATTATTGCTAGTTGATTTTTGGATTCGATTGTGTAAGAGTTTTTTCATCAACGTTTCAAATCACACTCTATGATCCATCATCAGGATGAAGAAGAGAGCATAAGGAGTAAAAAATAAAAACTTGCAGACCCATAATTGTATAAAAAGGTAGGGAAGAGGGATGAGAGAGAAGGTTGGCACAAGAAACAAGGTAAGCAAAAAGGTGATTAGAGAAGGAAATAAGTAAGGAACTAAAAATGAAAAATAAAATATTTACAAGAGAACAGGAGACAAGAGTTAAATAACAAGTATACAATTATTATAATAGACTTAAGTAGTTTGTTATGTTTTTTGTTTATTTGTATAGAGTTCTTTATCTAATTGGATGGTTATGATCATATATTTTGATTTTGATTTTTGATTATTTTAGCTAGTTGTTTTTATTATTGTTTAGTGGGGAATTTTCTTGGCTAGTTTGTCATTGGCTTGCTAGGTATGTTATTGTAATTTTTTGATTATTTTAGATTGTTGATTTTATTATTGTATAATAAAAATAATATATTATATTTTGTAGATTCTTTTTAGTTTTGTATATTCTTAGTTTGTTATGTTTTTTGTTTATTTTTTTTGAGTTCATTATTTAATTGGATGGTTATGATTATAATTTTGATTTTGAATTTTTGATTATTTTAGCTAGTTGATTTTATTATTGTATTCTTATTTTTAATTCTATTATAATAATTGTATACTTTTTATTTAACTCTTGTCTCTTGTTCTCTTGTAAATATTTTATTTTTCATTTTTATTTCCTTACTTATTTCCTTCTCTCATCACCTTTTTGCTTACCTTGTTTCTTGTGCCAACCTTCTCTCTCATCCCTCTTCCCTACCTTTTTATACAATTTTGGGTCTGCAAGTTTTTATTTTTACTCCTTATGCTCTCTTCTTCATCCTGATGATGGATCACAGAGTGTGATCTGAAACGTTGATGAAAAAAATCTTACACAATCGAATCCAGAAATCAACTAGCAATAATGAATATGAGATGATAATGCACATGGGCAGAAATGTAAAGTATGCAATGAATTGATAAGAAAATAATCACAAGATGCTTAGAATAACCAATGAAGATTAATCTAAATAACTTAAAATGAATATGATATGCTAATGCACATGGGATGAAATGCAACACCATGAACCTAAAATGTGGGATGGGATGCAATTAAATGCCTTACAACACTAATAGCTAAATGAAATGCAACATGGACATGAATGTAAATAAGGGCTTGCATAATGATGGGAGCGGATGGTAGGCTAACTTTATTTGCAGATCATGCTTGCTTTAGCTTATTGGAAAGTACTTACCCTGTAATAATTGGAAAATTAATTGAGGATGGGTGTGGAACGACACCTATCAAGAACCGTAGGTATCCTGAGAATGAAAGATGAATGTTGAATGTTTGCACAACCAAAATCATAGGTCATAGGCTAGGGATAAATGCAATGCAACAAAATGGAAAATGAAATGCAATCCTAATGCTATTTTCCATTTTCAGAGCATTGATTTTTGCTATAGCATAAGATACCAGATGCCAGGGTATGTGTAACCAAGGAAGATTAGTGTCTAATGCATAAAACAAACACAACAGACAAGAAGGCTATCCCAACACCCCAAAGTCATGATGAATTTGGTCGGGCCAGGAATTGGGATAACCCCAAGCACAAAAGGATGCCCTAGCATAACACAAGACCACAAGGATCTTGGTGGGTACTACGCAGGACAACCAAGTAGACAACAACAAACAAAAAGATCAAGATATGCCCCTATATTGACCAGTCAAAATACACCATGATATAATAGATCATGGTGGCCCTGACAAGTTATGATAGGAAGCTCAAATGATAAACAAAATGCCAAAAGCATCAAAAGAAGGAAATCAATTTGAAAAATCCTTTGCCACATGATCAAAAGGTGGATGGGATTGATGTGGTCTGATGAGGAAGGATGCATCCTGTTAAGACCAAAGATGCAGACTAAACTAAGAGATCAACATTACACAGGATACTCAAAACTAATTGAATTCGATGATACTAGTGGATCTCATTTGTTAAGAACCAGCTAGATAAGGACATAACATGACAACATGACACGAGACACAAGAGATATGACATAAAAACAAACACACCCTAAAGACCTAGGGGCTTGGGGGCTGATCAAAAGATTAGCCTTGCCTATGTGAAAGTGCAGTGCCCTCGTAGTTTGATAAAAGACCATGGATAAAAGCGGAAAGAGGACAATGAAGACAAGTGATGGAAGACAAAGACTGGGCATACCAAAAGGAGCCTTGGGGGTGAATCAAATGATTGAACTCTCCTATGTGAAAGCGCAGGGGAAATGTAGTTCGAAAAAGGACTGACGACAAAAGACAAAATGGGAAAAACAAAGGACATACGACTGACACAACAAGACATATGACACAAGATCATATTAGGATAAAAGATCAGGATGATGGATAGTAGATGAAGATCGTCCAATTCTCAACCAAAATATACCAAACGACAGATGAAGAGATGCAGATAAAATGATGGGATTGACAGGACATTAGGATTGGGTGCAAGGCCAAGATGGTCATAAGCACAAAGAAACTATGATGCAAAGTAGATAATAATTAAGCCCTGTACGAATCACGCCTGTTACTAGGATTTAACCAATCATACTCATCCAAGGTGCCACCAAGGGCGGTTTTCACCATAGGAAAAATTATTTCTCTTTACTATTTTTGGATTTTTTGTATTTTTGACGATTTTTTACTTTTTTTGGTATTTTTACAGGATAGGATAACCCAGTTGACTTAAGTGTAAAACCTCTTCAGATGCATGATATTAATGGGATCCTCTAGGGGCTCTCCTTCAGGTGTGGCAAGCCTATATGCCCTTGATCCATATTTTGCTGTGATGACATAGGGACCCAACCAATTTGCTTCAAATTTCCCTTTCTTATCTTGGTCCTGCTGGGTACGTTGATTCTCCTTAAGAACTAAATCACCAACTTTGAATTGGTGAGGACAAAAATTATTGTTGTAGATTCTCTTAAGATGATTTTGGTATGCTTTAATCCATTTTTCATTGAGGAGTTCCAACTGACTGAGTCTTGCGACCCGAGCATCTTCATCACTGATGAGGTTCCTCAAAGATATTCTCAGTGAGGGGATCTCGACCTCAATTGCCAAGATGGCATTGAAACCATAAACAAGAGAATATGGAGTGGTGCTAGTAGGAGTACAGATGGAGGTGCGGTAGTGCCCAAAGGGCAGGATGGATATGGAGGTGCCAATCTCTACTAGTATTGTTAACCACCTTCTTAAGGATCTTGATCAAGGTTTTGTTGGTAGCCTCCGCTTGGCCATTACCTTGAGGGTAATAGGGCATGGACCAACGATACCGAATGTGAAAGGTGTCATAGAGGTGTTTAATGGCCTGGTTCTTGAATGGATTTCCATTATGGGTGATGATGGTGGATGGAATTCCATATCTATAGAGAATATAGAAGAGGATGAATTTGGAAATCTGAGTACTTGTAATTTGAGAGAGTGGCATTGCTTCCACCCATTTGGTGAAGAACTTACTAGCAGTGATTATGAAGGTGTGGCCATCAGAAGATGGAGGGTATATCTTGTCAATTAAGTCAAAACCATACTGAGAGAAGCGCCATGGTGCTATGAGAGGCTACAAATCTTGAGCAGGAGCATGTATCAAATCCGCATTTTATTGGCAGGGTAAGCACTTCTTCATGAACTCACAAGAATCATGTTCCAGTGTAGGCCAATAGTAACCAACTTGGATAATTCTTTTAGCTAAGGCCATGCCATTTGAATAGGCCCTACACACACCACTATGTACCTCAGTTAACGCAGTGTGAGCTTTAGTCTTGTTCAGACACCTAAGAAGGGTTCCATCATACCCACAACGATAAATAGTATCACCTACGATAGTGTAGTGGGAGGTGCATTGAATGAAATTTTTTTGTTGATTACGTGTAAGGTCAGGGGGTAAGATGTTGTCATGAAGGTAGGTGTAAATGTTGTGATACCATGGTGACAGGACCTACAATGTCATACACCATTTCGCTCTCAGGGATGTCATAAGCAGGGATTAAGAGTTGTTCAACTAGGAACTCGCAGTCTATCCAATCTTTTGGCATGTCAATCAAGGAACCAATTGTAGCCATTGCATCAGTTGCTTTGTTTTGTACTCTTGAGATCTAGTTGAATTGGATAGAGGTGAAGTATTTTTTGAAATCATCTACCATGCACTTATAAGGAAACAACTTATCATCCCTTGTCAAAAACTCATTGTTAACCTTCTTGATGATCAACTGGGAATCACGAAATAATTTCAAGTGAGTGATGTTCCATTGGATTGCGATTCTAAGGCCGGTAAGGAGAGCTTCATATTTTGTGATGTTGTTCGTGCATGGAAAAGCCAACCTGAATGACTTCAGGATATAATCACCTTGGGGGGTGACGAACAAGATGCCTGCCCCCGCTCCATTATGTGTGTACAACCCATCAAACTAGAGTGTCCATGTGGCCGCTTATGACACTGTGAAGACCCCTTCATTAGGAAACTCTGTTACCAAGGGATAAACATCTACTAGGGGAGCGTCTGCCAACTGATCTGCAATCACTTTCCCTTTAATAGCCTTTCAATCAACATACTCTATATCAAGTTCGCTCAATAACATGACCCAATTGGCCATGCGACCTATCAAAGTTGTCCTAGATAACAAATATTTGAGTGGATCAACCTTGGAGATTAGCTTCACTAGATGGATAAGCATATAGTTTCGAAGCTTTTGCAAGCTAAAGACCACGAATAGGCAAGCCTTTTCCATCAGAGAATAATTGAACTCATAGCCTACTAGGGTCTGAATGATGTAGTAAATTGCTCATTCTTTGAATGAATCATCATGTTGTGCCAATATTGCCCCTAGTGCCACTGAAGTAGCAGAAATATACAACATGAGCGGTTTACTTGAAATTGGTGGCATAAGGATGGGCGGATGACCCAAATACTCCTTGATTTTTTTGAAACCGAGCTAACACTATTGATCCCATTTGAAGGCAGTATATTTTTTCAAGAGATGAGTGAATGATTGGCATTTGTCGGATAATTGAGCTATAAATCGTCTGATGGATTGTAACTTTATGTGGAGGCTCCTCAACTATTTTAGATTGCACGGTGGAGGCATTTCCATGATTTCCTTGACTTTCACTGGATTAACTTCTATGCCTCTTCTAGAGACGATGAAACCCAATAATTTTCTAGATGTGACCCCAAAGACACACTTTTTTGGATTCAGACATAGCTTATAGTGCTCTAGGCACTCAAAAATATTCTTCAAGATCATTGGGTGCTCTTCCCTTGTTCTTGATTTCCCCAACATATTATCAACATAATCTTCCATTATGAGGTGAATAAGGTTATGGAAGATGACTGCCATGGCACGTTGGTAGGATTCCCTTGCATTCTTGAGGCCAAAGGGCATAACATTGTAATAGAATGTGCCCTAAGGTGTGGTGAAGGTTGTTTTATGTTGATCTTCAGGCACAATTTTGATCTGATTATATCCAAAGAAACCATCCATGAGGGATAACATCTCCTTTCTTGTAGTTAAATCAACCAACATGTCGATGTTTGGCAAAGGGAAGTCATCTTTAGGACAAGCTTTGTTGAGGTCCCAGAAATTGATGCAAATCTTGATGTTCCCATTTGGTTTAGCAACTAGCACTATGTTGGAGATCTAATCATAGTAGTCGACGGGTCTTATAAATCCAGCTTCTAATAGCTTTTCTAGCTCTTTCTTAACCAGTAAAGCCACTTGAGGGTGCATTTTCTTGAGTTTCTGCTTGACAGGTTTTGCATCTGGGTGTACGTCTAAGTGATGTACCAATAGAGTGGAATCAAGACTTGGCATATCTGAATATGTCCACACAAAATTGATGATGCCTTCTTTAAGAAGTTGGACGATGGTAGAGTATTCTTTTTTTGATAATGATTTGGCTACATAGGTGACATTGGGATCTTCTTCAGTTCCCAAATTTACTTCTTGTGTTTCCTCGATTAGAATAGATGATTGCTCAGAAAATAGAGTTACTGCAAGGGGAAGATGAACATCCCCATCTTCCAGTGCCTTGTCGAGGTTTTCACTATTAGATTCACCCTTTATTTTTACTTTTTCTAAGTCAAGAAGTGCCTCATAGAGGTTTTCGCTAAGTGACCCTTTTTTATTTTGTTTCTTCTTATTTTTGTAGTTAGGGCGTTCATCCTCCCCCAATCCCATAAGTGCTAGGGTTAGAAAGGCAGATAGCTATTAATTAAATGCAGATTTAAGTAATAAAACAGAGAAACTAAAAACACACAAAATAAATTATAACACAAAGAATTTAATGTGGTTCATCCAATTCGGGCTACATCCACCAAACCATGCAGCCATCCAATGATTTTATTATCCAGTACAAAAACCTATTACAATCTTGTGAATAATCGCGTTTTTCATTATTTTTTAACACCCATCCGAACCCTTTTTAACAAGCTTAGAAGCTTCCAGATTTTGGGTTCTACAAAGTCGGATTTTTCTTTTTTTGATGATTTTTTCCTTTTTTGGTGATGACGCGAAAAAGTAGGAGGAAATTTTTTCTCAGGGGCTGCCGCCCCCGAACCTCCACCCAGGGCCCGGCCCAGCCCGGCCTTGGACCCCGGCAAGAATACATGCCAGGCTATACAGTATAGCATGATCAGTCACCACATACCAACAATCTCCCACTTGGAGACTGATTAGGCTCCACACCAACACAATCTCCCACTTGGAGACTAATCCTAGATGACACTATTGCACTTACAGCTACTACTAGAAATAAGTACCTTGGACCCTGCTGCTCTGTTATACTTGAATTCAACCTTGAAGGCCAACCGAAGCTAAAGAGGAGCTCAAATTCTCCCTTGTCACCGCCTTCGTAAACATATCCGCTAGATTGACATTTATATGTATCTTGTCCAGCTTGACCTGTCCATCCTCCAACACCGACTGAATGAAATGATATCTCAACTGTATGTGTTTTGTTTTAGAATGCAAGGCAAAATTATTTGCAAGATATATGACACTTGGCTATCTGTAAACAAGTAATTTCCAGCTTGTTGCTTGCCCAACTCATCCATGAAAAAGTGCAGCCATATCATCTCCTTTGCTGCCTCTGTTGTAGCAACATACTCTGCCTCTGTGGTGGATAAAACAACCACTTTTTGCAATCGAGAAATCCAACTCACTGCTGTCCCACCAACTTTAAATACATAACCTGTGGTACTCCGCCTGGTATCTATATCCCCTACCAAATATGAGTCAACATAGCCTTTTAAATAAGTATTAGAGCCCCCAAAACATAAACATTTATTGGATGTACCTCTCAAGTACCTGAGAATCTATTTTATTGCATTCCAATGCTCAACTTCGGGATGACTCAAATACCTGCTAACAACTCCTACGACATGTGCAATATCCAGTCTCGTGCATACCATGTCGTACATTAAACTTCCTACAACTGAAGCATATGGTATCTTGGACATTTTTTCTTCCTCCTCTTGTGTCTTTGGACAGATATCCTTAGTCAATTTAACATGACTAGGCAAAGGTGTGCTGAAAGTTTTTGCATTCTCCATATGAAATCTTTGCAACACCTTTTCAACATAATTAGCCTAAGATAAAAACAATTTTCTATTTTTCCTATCTCTACAAATTTTCATACCAAGGATTTGTTTTGCTGCCCCCAAATCCTTCATAGCAAAAGATTTTGCTAACTGTTGTTTTAGCTCATTTATGTGATCCATGTTAGACCCTGCTACAAGCATGTCATCAACATATAAACACAAAATAATGTAGCTATCATTATCCAACCTCTTAAAATAAACACAATGGTTAGAATTACACCTACTATAGCCTTGCTCAGCCATAAAACTATCAAATTTCAAGTACCATTGCCGAGGTGCTTGCTTCAAGCCATATAAACTTTTATTCAATCTGCACAATAGTTTCTCCTTACCTTTGACCTCAAATCCTTGTGGTTGGTCCATATATATTTCCTCTTCCAAATCACCATGAAGAAAGACTATTTTAACATCAAGTTGTTCTAAATGCAAATCTTCAACAACCACAATACTTAAAACAATACAAATAGAAGTCATTTTAACAACTGGAGAAAAAATTTCATCAAAATCAATACCCTTTTTCTGTGCAAATCCCTTTACAACTAATCTAGCTTTAAATCTCTTCTTACCTCCATCCTCCTTTTTCAGCCTATAAACCCATTTGTTTGGTAGAACCTTTTTACCTGCAGGGAACTTGCATAATTCCCAAGTCTATTTTTTTAGCAAGGAGTCCATTTTTTCTTCCATTCCATGCTCCCACTGAACCTTGGTATCCACCTGCATAGCTTCATCATAATACTTTGGTTCACCAGCATCAGTTAACAAAATAGTATACAAAGAGGGAGAGAATCTTTCTAGATGTCACTTATCCTTGAAGATCGTCTAACAGGAGTTTTTGGTATTTGTTGTTGCTATTGTTGCCCAACATGAGGAACCACTGAAACATCATTGTTTGGAATATCATCCAACACTACATAATCATTTTCTTTCTTCTCATGTTGCAGCAACATATATTTGTACAAAACTTTCTCATTGAATATGACATCCCTACTTCTCACAATTTTCTGATTTTCAAAATCCCAAAGCCTATAACCAAATTCATCAATGCCATATCCAACAAATATACATTTCTTTGATTTTACATCAAGTTTGGTTCTATTTTCAGAATCTACATGTGCAAATGCTTCACAACCGAAGGTTTTGAGAAAACAATAACTCACCTTCTTACCTTTCCATGCTTCGTCTGGAATACCACAACCCAAAGGATTAGAGGGACCTCTATTAATTAAATAAACAACAGTGTTTACAGTCTCTACCCATATTTTTAAAGGCAACCCAACATGCAATCTCATAGTCTATGCACACTCCATTATTGTTCTATTCATGCGCTCAGCCACTCCATTTTCCTATGGAGTCCTTGGAGCCATTTTTTGCCTACGAATACCATTAGAGGAACAATAATATTCAAAATATTTTCTGTAATACTCACCACCATTATCAGATCTGAGACATTTTATCTTTTTACCCGTCTCATTCTTAACCAAGCTTCTCCATTTTTTAAAAGTTTCAAATACATCAGATTTCTGCCTAAGGAAATAAATTCATACCTTCCTAGTTGCATCATCAATGAATGTAACATAATATAGAGAGTCACCGAGAGAAGATACTTGAGCTGGTCCCCATACATCCGTATGCACAAGCTCCAATTTCTCATCTTTCCTTTGCTTCCCATCCTTGAGAAAACTTACTCTCTTTTGTTTTCCATACACAACTTTCACAAAAAATCATATTAACACATTTTAGATATGGTAAAACATTATTTGAATGAAGTACTTTCATACCTTTTGCACTCATATGCCCAAGTCTATTATGCCACAGTGTTGATTTAGAGTCCACAACAACTGTATGATCTTCTACCTACTGAACTGCAACAACTGTTCCTAAACATTGACCTTTTTCTGTAACAATTAAAGTAGAAGGAACAGTATGACCTGTACAAAGATATAAGGTGCCTACTTTCACACCTTTTTCTACCACTAAGGGACCCTTTGTGACCTTCCAATTTTTATCACTAAATGTAACAACACAACCTTCATCATCTAGTTGCCCTGCTAAAATTAAATTTTTGCTTAACTTTGGAACATGCCTTACCTCATGTAGTAGCCAATGATTCCCATTCTTCAACTTAATCTTGATTCTTCCCTTTCCAACAATCTGACAGGGTTCGTTATCTCCTAAATAAACCAGCCCAAAATCCCCTTGGACATAATCAAGAAAATAACTTCTATAGGGCGTAGTATGAAATGAAGCCCCTGAATCTAACACCCAAGAATCATCAGCATTATCAAGGGAAATAATCAAAGCATCCTCATCAGATTTATCACTTACCACATTTGCCTCTTTACTTCCTTCCCTTTTGTCTCCTTTATTTTTTCGAGACCAACAATCTTTCTTTAAATGACCCAGCTTACCACAGTACCAACAATCCCTCTTGTCTCTAGATTGGGACATTTTGTCCTTTGATTTTCCTCATGACTTCCCACAATTTCTAGAATTATTTCCTCTCTCCTTTGTTCTGCCCTTACTTTCTGCATTCAAAACACTACCTGATGTGGATGTTCCACCTGAGCTTTTCCTACGAATTTCCTCACTCAAAATAACACCAACAACATCATCAAATTTCAATTTATTCAAACCAGAAACATAATTGCTAACAACCATTACCAAGCTATTCCAGACTTTCAGGAAAAGAACACAAAATCAAAAGAGCCCTAACTTCTTCATCAAAGTTTACTTTTACAAAAGTTAATTGACTAGTGACCGTATTAAACTCATTTAAATGATCAGTAACTGACCCACCTTCTACCATTTTCATATTAAATAAATGCTTCATAAGAAATACCTTATTCGAAGCGGAAGGATTTTCATATAACTTCGCCAGGGTTTCCATCAACTCTTGATTTGTCTTTGCTTTTGTAATATTGAACGCCACCGATTGTGCCAGGCATAAACGAATACTACCAAGAGCCTTTCTATCCAAAATCTCCCAGTCCTCATCAGACATTGCTTGGGGTTTCTTGGTTTTCCCTTCCAATGGCCACCATAAATCCTTCTGATAGAGGTAGTCCTCCATCTGCATCTTCCATAACTAATAGTTCTGCCCATTAAACTTCTCAACCTTCTTACCCTCATTTGCCATTACTCCCACTCAACCGTGAGACCTTCCTACAGACAATAATCGAAACACAACCCGCTCTGATACCACTTGTTAGGGTTAGAAAGGAAGATATTTAACAATTAAATGTAGATTTAAGTAATAAAACAGAGAAACTAAAAACACGTCGAATAAATTCTAACACAGAGAATTTAACATGGTTCACCCAATCCGGGCTACATCCACCAAACCGCAGCCATCTAATGATTTTATTATCCAGTGCAAAAACCTATTACAATCTTGCAAATAATCACATTTTTCATTATTCTGTAACACCCATCCAAACCCCTTTTAACAAGCTTAGAAGCTTCCAGATTTTGGGTTCTACAAAGTCAAATTTTTATTTTTTCGCTGATTTTTTTCCTTTTTTGGTGATGCGAAAAAGTAGGAGGAAAATTTTTCTCGGGGGCTGCTGCCCTCGAACCCTCGCTTTTTGGGGGTTGCCACCCCTGAACCCTTGCCTAAGGCCCAACCTAACAAGGATACATGCCAGGGTGTACAGTATAGCATGATCAATCACCACATACCAACAATAAGATGTACATATGTATCAACTAAGGAGAAAGTTTCAATAGGTGCACTGCCATGTAGGTCCCAGTCCATGAGTTCGGGATGGCAAAGGGATAGGCCGACGGAGGAGACAAATAGGCATTCAAACATGGAGGAAAGGTCCACATGATCCATGTCATCGTACACACGTATGATGGATTATTCTTCTGGTATATCTTCGAGGAGACCATTGTTCACACTAACATTGTTAGAAGCACTAGTTGATGGCATAGGACCCTTTTGTTTGGTGTCATAGCCCAAGCCCAAATTTATTAGATGCACATAAGTGTCTATCAGTTGCTATCTTCCTTGCTCTTCTACACTAAGGCCTCCCCCCCGATAATTTTGTCTCTTCACAAACTTAGAGGGACAAGGATAGGTCTCTTAGAACTATTATTTTAAAGGGGGAGAGGGTTCAGGTTCCTCATGATATACCCATTGACTGATGTCATCTTCAGGTGTGTCTTATCTTAACCTAGGGGAATGAAAGGTGCTAGATCCCACATTCTTAGAGCTCAAGGTGATCATCTTCTCTTCTTCCTTCAGTGTAGACTGAGAAGGTTGGCCATATGTATGTGGCGAGGGTGGCATGGTTGCCATATTCAACGCTGTACGCATTTCATATTCGCCACAACCTTTTGTCAATGATCTGGACTTTAGTAAGGGTGGAATCAAATGTGGATGATGGAGTGGATGAAGTGGTGGCTAGCGCATTGGAAGATGAATGGGATGATTATGCCTGAGGTGGTCCCATTTCTCCTCCTGGGCAGTAATGAGAATGGCGAAAGGAAGCCTCTAGTGCACAAAAATATTTGAATGGTTGAGGGTCCACATGTATTGTAACTTCCATCCCATTAAATGGGAATTTTAGACACTGGTGGTATGTGGATGAAATGGCTTGTGTGTCATGGATCCATGGATGACCAAGGAGGAGATTGTAGGGGAGTTCTAGATCAAGGACATGACAGGTAGTGTATTGCACAACGGGCCCAACCTAGATTGGAAGACAAATTGTCCCCTCGAAATCACGCTTTGCATTATCATATGCTTTGATAGTGATGACCTGATTATTTAAGTCAGTGTGAGTGTATCCCACCTACTTTATGAACTTTAACATACAAAGATTTAGGGTAGAGCCATTATCTACCAAGACCCTTTTTATTTTGTGATGGGCTATAAGGACCTCGAGGTGGAGAGGAAGTTGTGGTTGGAATCAATGCAAGGCATGTCATTCTAACTAAAGCCTAGTTGATATGTGGCAGAGAGATGTCCTACCAATGCTTGGAATTGTGTAGGATCTATGTAATTGGGAACTTGAGTGTCCTATAAGGCTTTAGTTAAGATTTCTTGGTGCACATGGGAAGACTTAAGCAAATCTAGAATGGATATCTGGGCTGGGGTCTTTCCTAAGTGATTAAGAATATTTTATTGAGAACTTACAGGTGGCGATTGGGTGGACGTAGAGGCTCTAGGAACTGTAATACGAGTGTGGTGGGTTGTAGCAGTGCACTGTGGATCCTTTCCTTTTACGTGTATCATAGACACACATGGTTCTGCCTGTTCAATGTGCATGATAATACCTTCATAATTAAATGGTACATTTTTGTAACTGATGTTGTTTGTGCTATTGCCTTGATTGTTATTGTTACTAGATTTAGGGTTTGAGTTTGATGTGCTAGGGCCTTGGTTATGCTTAGGGAAAGTGTTTTGATATATTTACAGTTGAGCATTGGACGAGGGTGCTGTGTTGGCATCCACATGTATATTGCCTCGATCTATGAGATTCTGGATGTATGTTTTCAAACCTTGACACTTGTTTAATGTATGCCCTTTGATTATGTGAAACTCATAATACTCATTTTCTTTATACCAGGCTGGTTTAGGTTTGGACTCATCTAGAGGTTTGGTCACGAGGTAAGTGATCGGGTAATTAGCCTGCAGAAGCCTATTGAACACAAAGCTCAAGGGTTCTCCTAGTTGAGTGAATTGACATTTGTTATTCCCTTGATTATTCTGATTGGATTATTGAGGTGGACGTGGTGCCCCTTGAGGCACTTATATGGCATTAGGGATTGACTACCAAGAAGGGGCGTACAAGGGCTTCTGGGAAGAATTAGCTACTTGGACATGTTTGGTGTTGGTGACACCATCATTGAAAGCGTTCTTATTCTTGTTCCAGTAGCGAGGTTTATCCCCAGATGACTTTTCTTTATCAAAATTAAAACTTTTGACTATCCATTTCGCAATGAGTGCTCTCTCAAGGATAAGACCTTTCTCTACTATCTCCATGAAGGTTGTGACACAGTGAAGTATGAAATTATGCGCCATATTTGGATGAGAGTTTTCGATAAAGAGGGTGACCATGTATTTTTCTCTAAGTAGGGATTTCATCCGACCAGCTAAAGCTTGCCACCTTTGAAGATAGCTTGCAAAATTTTCTCCCTCACGCTGCTTCTCTTTCAGGAGATCCAAAGTATCAATATATTTCTCCAAATTAAGGGAGAAGTGGGAGATAAACCTTTTTGAAAGCTTTGCAAAAGACTTGATGGATCCCTTCTCGAGACCCATAAACCAGTCAAGAGCTATCCTTTGTAAACTTCTTGGAAATAATTGCAGGAGGTAATTGTCATTGTGCATGACTTCTTGACAATGGGCATAAAACTCTTGAAGATGAGCCTTGGGGTCTTTTGTTCCTTTGTATTTGTCAAATTTTGGCATCTCAAAATGCTTCAATAAAGGAACTAATGAGATTGAGGGATCGAATGGGTAGGGACAAATGTCTTCAAACTTGAAGGATTGTTTGCTACTCCTTGCTTGCAAGTCTTTTAATGCAGCTTTGAATTCTTCCAATTCTTTATTGATAGGTGTTGGGGAAGTCAGATTGGAAAGATTGGATTGGTTGTAGGGAGGATATTGTTGATATGATGGGGATGGGATGGAAGCGGTTTGATCATAAGCTGGTGGAGGTGTATATGGAGGAAGTTGCTAGTATTGATTGGTGTAGGTGGATTGCAGTTGCGAATTGATTTAAGGTGAATAGGAGGATGATGGATTTTGATAGTAAGAAGTGGAGGCTTCTTGTTGGTAGGGACGTTGTTGTTGATAATACGAGGTGGATGGGACACCCTGCTTGTATTGCGGAGGAGCTTGGTAACATGACGATGTGGAGGCACCTTGTTGGTATGACAACGATTGCTGATGATACGAGGTGGATGGAGCACCTTGTTGATAAGGCGGTTGTTGCTAGGTGTAATATGGATTAGACTGGTAGTTATACACAACATTTGGCTGTTGTATGGTATATGGGGGTGGTTGCGAATTGGACGTTTGGTAGTAGGGATTTGAGTGTGATTGTGAGGGGTTAGTGTAAAGTGGCAGTTGAGATTGTGGAGGATTCTGAGGAACTGAATTGGGGTTTGGATTTGATGGGGTATCATAAACAACATATGTGCTTGATGGATGATAAAGATATTGCGTGAGGGGATTGCATTGCACTTGTGTGGGAATTGAAGTATGTTAAGGTGGGCGAGACAGGATGTGTTACTACTAAGGAATCGCCATGGAGGCACCATGGGGTGGTTGTTGAGGTTGCGATGTAGCCTGCATTACCTGATGAGGGGGTTGTGTAGGAACAACAGTATGTTGCTGCGGGACTAGAACATTTTGCTATGAATTTTTTTTTTGTGGAGGTTGTCGCTAAGACGGTTGAGATGAGATAGCAACAATAGCAGTATGTTGTGGTGGTGCTTGCGAGGGGACAATAATGTGCTGTGGCGGTGCTTGTTATGCGGTGGATTGCGAGGGATTAACGAGAGGGTGTTGGAGCGCAGGGATGTTGCCTTGGGGTGGCTGTTGAGATGTGAAAGGTGGAGGTGGTAAATTAGTTGCAGGTGTAGATCCTGGAGGTGACATTAATGCAAGGAAAGGATTGCCCCCGGTATTGATGGGAGGTTGACCTAGATGATTATGAGGAAGTAGCGGTGCAAATGGTATAGGATTCAAACCTTGTTGGACAAGCACGAGAGGTGGTCGTGGTGGAATGTTCTGCGACATACCATAAGCAAGGGGGTCATTTGGATCAGGTTGTGCTCCTAAGGCCAAGGCTGGAATGCAAGGGTAGCTTGTGACTTGATACATCACAAAATTTCCGAACCCAGGTTGATACCAATTTTCTATGGGTGGACCCTCAGGAATATACGGATTTCCTAGAACATTTTGTGTAGTCTTTGGGTCTTAAGGTGTTGGAAGAGACTGGGCGCCGATATACTGTGTCATGTCAAAATTGGGTGGCAGTTTGATCCCCTTCATGAGTAAAGTGGCAAGAATCTTGTCCCCACGCTCGTTGAGGAGGCAATCCATCATCAAAACATTGGCGGGATTACTAGGTACTCATCAACTGTGACTTCAGGCTGAACTACCATGTTCTCATCACTAGGAAGTGAAGTGCTCTGGACATCGGTATTGGACTATGATGAGGCGCCATTGTTGGGATCCTGAGGGATGTTAGGCTGGGAACCTTGACCTTGTTGTTCAGCCATCTTCTTTGCTTGCGATCCGGTTTGAATGGGCATGAAAGTGCAAAGTTACTAGGTGAACTAAGATGACACTACTCACTAGTATGTAGATGAGAATGATCTAGATGACGACTTAGGAATTGGATTAGATGAGGGATTGATTGATGGGATCAGATGATGGATAAGGATGCAGTTGGATTGGGATTGGTTTGATTGAGAGGATAGACAATTGATTGGATTAGATGATAGATTTAGATGGGATTATGGAACTGATTCTAAACTAAGTTTAGAGATTTAATTAGTTGACATTTGGTGCTAACCGATTGGGTGAGACTACAAAGAGGATGATTACAAAACTGAATCTACCTCAAGATGGAAGTATATTGATTAGGCCGAAGATGACAACTGACTCAGGATGGACGACAATCCTAAGCAGGAACAGATGATAATGATCGGGATCAGAATCCTAAGCCAACTTGGATGGAACCTCATAAATGAAGTCTAGGGGACTAGGATTGATGAACCGATGATGGATATGCAACCTAAGGATGTCCTAAGATGTACCTAGGTGATTTGGTTGATGAAATAATGTCTTTTGGAAAATGCAGACGAATTAAAGTGAAGATTACGGGCGAACAAAAGGTGATAAAAATGTTTCGATCACGAAAAATGAC
Organism: Sequoia sempervirens; assembly: GCA_007258455.2. NCBI lineage: Eukaryota > Viridiplantae > Streptophyta > Pinopsida > Cupressales > Cupressaceae > Sequoia > Sequoia sempervirens. The sequence continues at coordinate 239,220,575 of VDFB02193867.1, read as the reverse complement.
TAGGAAAATGACAAGGTTTTAGTGGCCCAAAGGACTCAAGTTTGGAATTTGTATGAGAAATGGATACACCTCTGTGTATGAAAAAATTTCCTCTTTGGATCACAACTTCGCCTATCTTTACTGAGAAAATTCACCCCTGTGTGAAGCAACTTTTCTTGTTTAGGGGGAAAATTCACCTAAATCAGAAATGTCTTCAGAAACAGGCAAATTTGATATGAAAATTCTCCTATCAACTAAGCAAATTCGCTCAAACTCTAACCAGGGCAGAAAACAGGCGATTTTGATAATCGGGTTCGCCTAAACAACTTGCAAGTTCACTTAAACAACAGTCAAATTTTCCTAAACAACAATCAAATTCATCTAAATAACAGTCAAATTCACCTAAAGAAGGATTAGATTCGCCCAAATAGGGATAAGATTCACCCAAATAGAGAGCAGACTCACCCAAACAGGGAGCAGACTCATCCAAATAGAGAGCAGACTCGCCCAAACTGTGAGCAGATTCACCTAAACTCAGAAGAACAACAGGGAAACGAATGGATTTGACTTGCAGGATCACCTAACGGGGATGGAAACTTCTCCTATTTCCTGAGCGGGGATGGATTTGCCTAAAAAATGGATCGCCTAACAGACAAACGACCTAGTTTGGCAGAGAAACGGTCAAACAACGTTGACAAATAGAAAAGAAGAGTCAACAAATGGGAAAATGGACTACCCTAACAGGGAAATAGATTTGACGAGTAGATAAACAAACTCAACCAAATGATGAAATAGACAAGTCTAATGGGTAAACAGATGAATGAAGATTGAAACGAAAGATGGGATTGGCTGTTCAGAGAACAAATTTGCCCAAACTAATGGAAAATTCACCCAAGAATGCTATAAATTCGCTTGTTCCTAGGGAATGGGAGAATTTGATGACTCAGGGGACTAACGGGGGACAGAAACAACAAGAAAATTTTCCTAAAGTTAAACAAATTCACCTCTTCTAGAGAAACATGCAAATTTGATGATTGATGGACTGACAGAATGACTCAGGGAGCAAGCAAAATTGCCCCTTTAGGGATCAAATTTTCCCAAAACAATAGCAAATTCTCCCAAACACGGAGCAAATTTTCCTATTCTGTGGAGAACGGGCGAATGAGAATTGATAGACTTGCCTAACAGATGAACGAACTCACCTATTACAAGAAACGAGCGAAAATAAGGTCGCCTAAGAAAGTGACCCACAAGCAAATTTTCCTGTCAAAGGAAACTCCCCCAAATGAGGAGACCTAGACTGGACTGAGATGCGGATTCGCTCTTTTGCAAGACAAAATCGCCTATCTATAGTGCAAATTTTCCTCTTTAAGGGGAAAATTCACCTTTGAAGGTAGGGGCTGACTGTGGCAAAGGACAAGAAGCACTACAAACAATAGACAAAAGGCAAGGCATAATTAATTGAAAAGAAATGCACTAGTATTGCACAAAGAAGACACTCCAAACAACACAATCCTAGAATTAGTGATATGGGTTTGCAAACTCGATGTAGGCCCACCACCTTGAGCAGACAACCCAAGGTTAATACTTTGTGATACCGGGGTGGTTCTCTGGATCACCCTTTCTCACAAAGGCAGATAGCTAGTGTTCCAGTAGCACAGGGTCGTCAACGAACACCACGGGCTCACCTTCACACTCTCACTCAGATACTATCATAGTCCACCGCGAGGATTCCTATCTCAACCCAAGGGAGTATGTGGTGAGTGGGGTACGGTGCATATCCCCTGCACTACATGAAGCTGCGGCCAAAACACATGTCACTATCTAGGAAAAATAAGGCGATTTAGGGAGTCCTCGATATACGCACAATACATGAGGCACAATCGTGAACACCAGCTCATCACAAGCATGAGTTGGGAGCCCAATGAGGTATTGGAAACTCGGACCAACTCTTCACGTCTTATCTAGGTATCACCCTAGCTTCGATGCTTTTCCAGACACAACGTGACTGGATTGGGGTACATCTTTGGCTCTCCCCCTTTATATACCCCATTGATACACGTGGTTGGTATCATCCCTTGGGGTGATGAAATCCCCAAGCAGGTCTTGCTAAGAGAAGAAGATACTAGACAATTTCGGTTGGTTCCCAGGCTTGCATGTAGTGCAAGGGGAGAGCTTAGATGTACTAGCACCTCCTAGGGATGCACAAATGGACTAGAGTGAACTATGATTTCTCGTCACGTAGGATCACCAAATGGTGCAAGGGGATTGGATACATTAACAACCCACTCACAAGAACAACAAGGAATATTTATTGACCCTCTAATTAAGTCTACGTGTGCTTAGATTAGTGTAGAAAAACAACAAACAAACTAAACTAAAAGAACTAAGACCGATCATTCTGCAAGAAAATGTGAGTAGTTTTGAACCTCCGACTTTGGATGAACGAGACAGCTGCACAAAACGTTAGTGAAAACCAAACACACTCACAAGCGGACAAGTCAGGGGGTCAGTATCTAAAAATGAAAGAAAATAGAAACTGAAAATTGAAAGTTAAGGTCTTTGTTTTACTTCAAATTTGCCTTTGTTTGAGGAAAATTTGCCTATTCTGATGGAAAATTTGCCCCTTTATTGAGAAGATTCACCTATTCACTAATCAAATTCACCCTTTTGGACTCAGAATAGGTTCACCTATCTTAGAAAGAAGAAGCAAATTTTCCCCTTTGTAGGTGCAAATTCGCCTGTTTACTAAACAGGGAGAAAATTCGCCTGTTTACTAAATAGGGAGCAAATTCGCCCTACCTTATCAAATGGGTGAATTTGCAAGAGGCAGATTCACCTCTGTTGCAAGAAGATTTGCCTGTTTATTCAGGTTCATCTATTTTCAAGGGAAAATTCACCCCTGTAACGTGCAGATTCGCCCGTTTAGGGTGGATTTGCCCCTGTGTGTAAACTTGAACCTACAAAATTGAAACAACAGAGAATGTGAAAGAAGAGACTCATGATGTGGGTCCCACCAGGCATGCCAGAAATCTGTGCAGTGTGTCTTCTAACCTAAAATAATATAAAAAAAATGCAATGCAAAGAAAGAAAAGCACAAAACAACACCTCAAGATTAGCCTAGCTAGACTTGAACAAAGAAAAGATAAAAACAAGTTGTTTACCTTTCCCAAGTCGATTGGTTGGTTGGACCTGTTGAATCAATTTTTTGTGTGCTCCTTTAGATGACAAATCACATGAAACTAGATGCAAAATGATGTAGATGCAATGGGGGATGCAATGGTGAAGGTGGGTATTTGGATAAGTGCACAAAATGGATGCAAAGTGAGCTTGAAAGTTGCAGCAATGGAGGATGCAAAAGTTGAATGCTTAAGAACTTAGTTGCTTGAATGTTTGAATGTGTGAATGAATGAAAATGAGGTCAAAATCCTCTATTTTAGGGAAAAGGCCTCTAAAGAAATGGAGGGCTAGGATTTAGCCACCATGGACAAGATGAAGAGCTATGGTGAGGTGAGGACTCACAAGTCCTCACATCTTGCTATGTGGAAATGAGGTGTAAAGGGGGAATGTGATGTGGAGGTACTTGAAAGTACCTTGGGATTGGGACAAGATCTCCTCATAAAGGAGGTCCTTGTCCCCATGTGGGGGAAAGTGACACATGAGGAATTTAAAATTCCTCAATAATCCTCATGGGGAAGAGAGAAACCTTGGAGCGATAAATGTGAATTTTTAATTCACATTATGTGAAGGTACTTGGAAGTACCTTGGGATTGGGACAAGGTCTCCTCATAAAGGAGGTCCTTGTCCCCATGTGGGAGATGTGACACATGAGGAATTTAAAATTCCTCAATAACCCACATGGGGAAGAGGAGAGCCGTGGAGGAATAAATGTGAATTTTTAATTCACATGGGGAAGAGGTTGCCTTGGCTAAATGGAGAAACTATTTATGATGGTTGACTTAGAGGTATGCCATAAATGGCATGAGGATTAGTTTGACCTAATCATATGATTAAGGTTGTGCAAACAGGTGATTAAGGAGGCTAATGAAGGATTAAGGACAAGTTGCAAGTTATGGAGGATGTGACATTAATCTTGATTAAAGGTGTGCACATCCTAATCATGGATTAATTAAACTAATCCAGATATAAGGGGGATTATGGAAGATGGGACAAAGAGAGAAAAATAGGAATTTAAAATTGATTTAAATTCAAAAGTCCAAATGACTAAATTATATAAATTGATGTATTTATTTAATTTAGAGAGGAAGGGGTAAAAGGTAAAGTATTTAATTATTAAATTAAATACCTTAGGAACCTTAGGAAAAGGGGAAATATTAATCAAATAAATCATTTAATTAATATCAATTGGGGAGTTGAAATAGATGAATAAAGGGGATGAATTTGATCATAGGAGAGTGGTCAAATTCAGATGTCTACACTATCTATAAGAATGTCCAACACAAAACCTTTCAGACCATTCTTTATATTCTCTTTTAAGCCTCTAATTTTAATATTCCTTTTATTGAATTCATGAAGAGTCCACTTAGCCAATTTAAAGGTACTAGTGGCCCCAACCCTAGCCATATCAAGTAAATCAAACATGGAAGTAGCATCATCATCAAGGTAATAAAAGTCCTTAGAAAGAGGATTTACCTTCAACGACTCATGTTTGGCTTTGCTCCTCCACATTCTCATCATCCAAACCCCTAATTTCCTCATCCTATTCCTCCTTGGGAAGGTCTTGCATGGGAGAATCCTTAATGGGTACCATCTTTTCACCATCATCCTTTTCCTCACCAGCCACACTAGGGTCCTTGATCGAAACCTCATAAACCTTGTTCTTTAAATTGGAAATTATCTTTGACAACCTCCTCGGTTTATCAACCAAACCCTCAACATTACCCTGTGTCCCCACCTTTGAACCACCACCAATAGCAACTTTACCAACAACCACCTCTTCAGACTTGGGAGAAGAATCACTTGACCCCACCTCTGAGTCCTCACTCTCAGAAAGGGCCAACCACTTAGGAAAGCTATTACACTTGGCACTAGCCACCTTCCTCTTCTTCGAAGACATAGCCATAGACACAAGGGAAGCATCCTCCTCATCCTCATTCCATTCCTCCTCCTCTTCCGAAGGGGACTTCGAACCCAACGACCTAGACAAATCACTAACATCTTTTTCGTTTCCCTTGATGGCCAGAGTCGGGATGAGAGCCTTGATGTGCTCCATAATAAGAAGGATAAGCCCTTCATGAAGGACATGGGCCCTCCTATTCTTCAAATGCATGTAAACCAAAACCTCCAAAGAAGATAACAGGAAAAAAGGAAACAAAATGAACAAACCATGTCAAAAATGGTTGAGAAAGGTGAAATGGTGACCAAGAATAGCCCTAAACCTCCCTTCTAGGGTCATGTAATGCATCAGGACCTCCACAACACTCACCTAGATTTTCTTGAGGGAAGTTCTCTCATAACCCTAGCTCTCCAATTTGATTAACTGCTTCCTTTCAACATCTTTGAAAAACTGAACCATCACTTCTTCATTGCTTTTTTTATCCTTAAAAAACTTCCTACCCACATTTAACATTCCCGTTACAGTGGCAATCAAGTCCTCATTGAACTCCACTTATAGACCTTTAATCTTTAGCTTACGATTATGCTAGGACAAGATAAATTGTGCCGAGGCATTAGGGTCATGCCTGTGCAATCTCTCCAAAAATGGAGTGAAATTACCATGGATCAAAATACTCCAGAGCTTTTTCTTTCTTTGAATTTCACCACAAGAGTGTGGATTGATTTGAATCATGTCACCACCCATTGCAACCGACACAAAATTCATAGGAACCTTGCAAAAACAACTCAACTGAAGACTAGAGAGCTGAAAACTACCTACAAAGCATGCAAACTGAAGGTAGGTACAAGGCCATAAATGTCTCAACACCTCATCCCACACCATCATTCCTTAATAAAATCCTAGCTTTCTTAGGAAGGATCAATCCCTCCCCCCACAAATGAAATTCATTTAGGCTGACAACCTCATTGGCAAAATTTTTTTCCAACGAGTTTCCTTCTCAGTAAACATGAGAGACTTGGGTCTCATCACAAGATTGCAACATAACAATCGTATCCTTGATAAGATGGTCAACATTCCAACTTGGAGGATGGTTGCCATGTAGATAATTTATGATGTTCATGGAATCACCTTCCACCCAAAGTTTGGAGTATCCTTTGCTGATGGAATACTTAACACTTATGAGCACAACCTCTGCCTCCGCGCAATGATTGGTCTCAATACCCAATGAGAGTGCCACCGCGCCAAGGAGTCTTCCAACATCATTTCTTAACACCCCCCCACATCTAGAAGGTCTAGGATTCCCCTTCGCTGCCCCATGGGAATTCACATTGTTGCTCAACAAGAAAAAATGATTTTTTAATGTGACATATTGAATTTCCAACATCTCAAGGTGTTCCTAATATTTTTCAATTTCATCTTCACAAGACATATTGGGAAAGGGGGATAATGATATCTAGTATGAAAATATTGCATACAAACATTAAGTATTTTATCCATATTTATTCTACCAATAACCAAAACATTACTTTATATTTAAGCCTCTTGAGATTCACACACTACTAGAAGCTACAATCTCTCCTCTTTAAGTTAGTATAGCATGTTCTCCTATTCAACTTCATATTTATATGCCACAATGGATGAGGTGGGATGGTGATGATCAAAGTATTTCATCAGATCTTGATACTACTTTGTAAATAATCATCAACCATTATATGCACCTTTCTCCTCCCAATAAGTGTATCTATTCTTTTTGTCTCACATTTAGACCATTGTATTTCTTATTATGCTACTACTTGAATCTTTAGAAGTAAATAGGTGTTGATCTCTTGAATAAGAAAATTAATTATTTCTACCTATAATACTTGATTTTAAAATATGATATGTAGGTCTAAAAGACTTACCATAATTTTGAGCTTATTCTAAAGGGTTCCCTTGTGCACTTTTAGAAGCTACACTATCTTGCTAGTACATGAACTTCCTTTACATATTCAACTCTACTAATTTGATTGTTAATTTTTATTCAACTTTTATATACCCTACTGATACACGTGGTTGGTATTGGCAGAGAAGAAGGACATAAAGCCTATGAGTGTCCTCAACATCAAGGAAGGAAAAATAGAAGACCTGAGGGTAATGCATGAGTTGCACATGTAGATGAAGATGTTGAGTCTTCACATTTTGAGGATGCAGAAAGTGGAGAGGTTCTTGTTACTAGAAGAGCCTTGTTGAATGAGGAGAAGCAACCAACTCAAAGGAAGAATTTGTTCACACTAGATGTAAGTGTGAAGGTAAAGTTTGTAATGTTATTATTGATGGAGGTAGTACTAATAACCTTGTTTTAGAAGAGATGGTTCTAGTAAGTTGCGGTTGGAGAGAAGAAGGCATCCAAATCCATACTGGATTGCTTGGTTGCAGAAGGACCATAAAGCTTTGGTAAATGAATAATGTCTGGTAAAGTTAAAGATTGGAAATTACCATGATGAGGTATTGTGTGATATTATGCCTATAGATGTTTTTAATATGTTGTTAGGTAGACCGTGGCAGTTTGATTGGTGAGCAATACATGATGGACATGCCAACACCTATTCTTTGACAAAGGATGGAGTTCCTCATAAGTTGAAGCCCTTGAAAGAGGCAAAGGAAAAGGTATGCAGTAATGCAAGAATTTGTTTGGTTAATGGAAGAGAGTTCCTAGAAGGTATGAGGCATGAGAATATGTGTTTTGCATTGACCCCTAGAGTTGATAAAGAAGATACTAATGAGGTACCTGTAGAGGTTTCAGATATGTTGAATGAGTTTCAAGATGTTTTTTATAACGCACCTGAAGTTTTGCCTCCAGTAAGAAAGATTAGTCATCAGATGGACCTGATTCTTGGAGACAGTTTTCCGAATAAGGCAACTCATTGTATGACTCCAACAGAGAGTGAATATTTGAACAAACAAGTGCACGAGTTGTTGCAGAAGAGATTGATCAGAGAGAGTTTGAGTCCATTTGCAATACCTATAGTATTAGCACCAAAGAAGGATGGGGAATGGCAGATGTGTACAAATTCTAGAGCCATCAACAAGATCACCATCAAGTATAGATTTCCCTTGCCAAGAATGGATGAAATTATGGATTGTTTGAGTGGAGATGAGTACTTCACGAAGATAGATTTGAAGAGTGGGTATCACTAGATCCGAATTAGAGAAGGAGATGAATGGAAGACAACCTCCAAAACCAAGGAGGGATTGTACAAGTGGTTAGTCATGCCTTTTTGGCTAACCAATGCACTGAGCACATTTATGTGACTTATGAATGAGGTATTGAAAGAATTTTAAGGAAAAGTTATTATTGTTTATTTGGATGATATTCTAATTTTTAGTAAGGCATTGGAGGAGCACCTGATGTATATCTAAAGAGTTTTTGAGAAGCTAAAGGAGGAGAAGTTGTTGATTAATTTGAAGAAATGTAGTTTTTTGAAGAGGGAGTTGGTGTATTTGGGATTTGTTGTCTTAGCAGAGGGTCTTAAAATGGATCCAGAGAAGGTGAGAGCTATCATTGAATGACCTACCCTGAGGAGAGTTACAGAGGTAAGATCATTTCATGGTCTAGTAAGTTTTTATAGAAAGTTTATTAAGAATTTCAGTAGTATTTGTGCACCTCTAATTGAAGCACTAGGAGGGGATAGAAAGGATTTTAAATGGACTGTAGGAGCAACAAAGAGTTTTGATATGTTGAAGAAGAAAGTCATAGAGCAACCTGTTTTGGCACTTCCAGATTTTAATAAGGTCTTTTAGGTAGATTGTGATGCTAGTGGAACTGCCATAGGAGTTGTTTGAGTCAAGAAGGTAAGCTTGTTGCCTATTTTAGTGAGAAGTTGAATGATGCTAAGAATAAATAATCTATCTATGATCAACAATTTTATGCTATAGTTCAAGATTTGAAGAAATAGAGACACTGTTTGTTGCCAGATCACTAGGATTTGCAATATCTCAATAGTCAAGGAAAGTTAAACCAAAGGAACTTAAAATGGGTTGAGTTTTTGCATAGTTATACTTTTGTTTTGAAGCACAGGAGTGGAAGGTCATACAGAGTTGCAGATGCCTTGAGTAGAAGGAAAAATTTGTTGATAGAGATGAATATAGAGGTTATTGGGTTCAATGAACTCAAGAGTTTGTATCTTGAAGATCCAAACTTTGCAGAAGCTTGGAAGGCTTGTTTAGAACCCATTACATTAAATAGGACAAGATAGCTATATTTCCTAATCCAAGATGGGATGTTATTTAGAGGAATCCAATTGTGCATTCCAAGGAGTTCTATGAGAGAGAATGTAATCAAGGAGAAGCATAGTGGATGATTGGTTGGACATTTCGGTCGAGATAAGATATTGCTCTTGTTAGTGAGAATTATTGCTATCCACAGTTACAACAAGATGTGAAGAAGTTTGTGCAGAGTTGTAGAGTATGTCAGATTGCGAAATGAACAAGTTAGAATACTGGATTGTATTAGCCATTACGCGTACTTGAGAGCTGGCCATGGGAGGACATTAGCATGGATTTTGTTCTTGGCTTGCCAAGGACATAGAGAGGGCATGATTCCATATTTGTGGCAGTGGGTAGATTTTCAAAGATGGCACATTTCATTCTGTGTCATAAGACTCGTGATGTTGTTCATGTTGCAGAGTTGTTTTCAGAGAGGTGGTGAGACTACATGGTCTACCAAAGAGTATAGTTTCAGATAGAGATACCAAATTTGCAAGTTATTTCTGGAGGACATTATGGAAGAAGTTGAAGACAGATTTGAAGTTTAGTTTTGCACACCATCCACAGAATGATGTAAAAACATAGGTGGTAACTTGCTAAGATGCTTAGTAGGAGATAAGCCTAAGGGATGGGATTTGATTATACCACATACATAATTTTCTTACAACAATTTTGTTAACAAGAGTACTGGTAAATCACCATTCCAAATTTTGTATGGGAGTAGTCCAAGAACTACTTCTGAATTGAGAAAGATGGACAAGGCGGAGAAGAGTAGTGTTGAGGCTAAATATTTTGCTGAGCACTTGAAGAATTTGCACGAAGAGGTGAAGAAACATATCAATAAGATGAAATCACAATATAAGGCTAAGGAAGATCAAAAAAGGAGGCATAAGGATTTCCAGGTAGGAGATGAAGTCATGGTTCATTTATGAAAGGAGAGGTTTCCAGTTGGTACATACAACAAGTTAAAGATGAAGGAGTTTGGACCATGCAAGATCCTGAAGAAGCATGATTCAAGAAATATATATGAGGTAGAGTTGCTTGATGAAATTCATATTTCACTTGTGTTTAACATTTCAAATTTAACAAAATATCATGAAGGTCCCAAATTGATGAAGAAACAATAGAAGCACAGTGGAATATTCCAGCACCTACTTCAGAAAAGGAGGAGATAGAAGAAATTTTGGATAGTCGTGTGGGTAGAAGCACAAGAAAAAGGAAGTACACAAAGTACTTGGTGAAGTGGCGAGGGAGGCCTATTGAATATTCATAGTGGTTGTCTAAGGCTGAGGTTAACCATCTTGGTTTCCCTCTAACTCTTGAGAAGTGACAAGGCCACTTTTCAAATTACCTTGGGTGTTTGATGTAGGAGCATCCAGTGGTGTAGGGAAATCTTGCATCACCCAAAAAAATGTTTCTTCTTATTTTCTTTGGTTTTTTTGAGTCCCATGATGACACTTAAGGGGTGTAAGACACTTAGAAGTCAGAAAAGGTGAAAAACAATCACTTACTATGTTTAGTAAGTTGGCTTAAATGGGCTCTTATGGACCTAAAAATTTACCCCAAGGAGCAGAACTGAAAAAAAATTTCCGGTTGTGAAAGAATCATCTCAATACCCTACATGGTTTGGGAGATATTAAAGTTTTCATCCTGAGAAATTTCTCTAATGCAACTTCAAATTCAAATATGAAAAACTTAGAGGCCCCAAAACAGCTCGAAAAGGTTGACGAACCGATCTCCAATGGATTTGGAATTATATATCTCTTCGAGAACTTTCCAATGATATGTTATAATAGCAAATTGGACACCCATATCAAAAGTTATGGCCCTGCAAAACTGCCCCTCTAAAAAGTGAATTTCATTAAAATATCTTCCTACACAAGAAATCAAATGGCGGGACTTTTGCTGCCAAAACAAAACAGAAAGTTAAAATTTCTAGAACATTCTAGGGTGGTTATTGGGTAAAATAAAACAGGGTTAAGTGGGAGTTGTAGAAAGTGATTCCATTAGTGTAGATTGTGGCTTTGAATAATACATTTTGTTTTCAGAGTTGATTTTGTTGTAACGAATCAAGCCCATGAGGCTGTAGCATATAGGTTTTGAATCTATAATTTCATTTTCTGAAAGTAATTGAAAATGAGTTATTTTTTTTGTCTCACATCTTCTATGTTGGTATCTATTGTTGTGCTTTGTGTGGGTTTCAGGTGGTGTGGCACTCATCATTAACACTTGAAACAACAATTTTAAGCTCAATATTGACAAAACCTACAATCAAATTGTAGATCAAAGAAGGGTAGATCTGAGTGTACCTTTCACTAAAAGGGAGTTTTTAAAGGCTAATTGGGACTCATTCTCCAAGGCGAATGGGTCCACTTATTGAAAAATGAGGTGTTTTCTTAGCTTAATACTCTGTAAAACTTTAATATTGCTGATCTAAGTAAGCTTTTTCTTTGTTACATATATTCTTTGTGGGTGATTATCTTGATTAATCCATTTTACTGTTGTAGAATGTAGAGAGAAGTTGATAGAAGAACTAGATAGGATATTAGAAATATTACACAAGATATAATGTGGAGAAACCCTTTTGGGAAAAAACTCCACCAAGAATTATTCTATTATTCAATCTCTAAAATACAATAGCTCCAATTCTTGCTTGAGAATGCTTCTTCTGTCTTTACCAATCTTCTTCACACTTGAAAATAACAATTATGAAAACTCTCTTCAACTTGAATGAGATATAGAGACAATATGCAACCTTGTAATCTCCAAATGGTGATAATTACAATGCACAAGCTCAAGCCCTTGAAAAGGTACGCCATATTTCTTCAAGTTGAGTTATTCAGTGAAGACTAAAGCTTACAACATGTGCTTCATGCATTTGGGCATCCCAAAATGAAGCTACAACTTATCCTTCACTTTGGTGATAATTCCAAAGCTCTTCCTCAAAGTTGGAACCCATAAGTAATCCTACTTAATTGAGCCTTTAGAAATATCTTATCATGCAAGAGAGGTAAATCCAAGAAAGCATCTTGGGTGCCCAAGTTGGCTCCAAGTGATTTCTAGTTAACTGAAACATTTACTCAACACCATTCATGCAAGAATCGTCATCCCCTGTTAACTAGAGGTAGTCCCTGTTATCTGTCATACAACTCAATGTTATTAGCCATGCATTCCAAGTTAACTGAAGTTAACATACAACTGAAACTAACTGAAGACAACTGAACCATAACTGAACTGAACTGAACTAAACTAAACTGATTCTGAATTGAACTGAACTGAACTGATCTGAACTGAATTGAACTGAACTTCAAGCATGCAAACATCAAACCCTAACTCCTAGGATCTTTACATGCATTTAGAAGTGTTAACTGTTACTCCGTATAGTTAACTGAACACAAGGTGAGTGTCACCTTTCCATGTGGGTGTCCCATGTGCCCCTATTATTTAGGAACTCACTATGGATGCCCTCACATGATTCTTACATTTAGAATTAATTACAAATGTCAATAATCATGATTATTTCATCAAATATTAATCTCATCCTAATCTTAGTGTTGTTAAACACATTCCAAGAATCTAGGAGATACATGAAATAATTAATGTTTAGGATTTGCAATTAAATGGCATCCTATTTCCAACATTCTCCCACTTGACATTATACATTGCAATTATTCTAAACAAGGAATAATAAATTTAAATCAAGTACAAGACTCAAGGTCAATGGCATTCCTACACCATGAGAACTTATCTGTAGGAACTGGCTTCGTAAGATAATCTGCAACATTAATTAAAGTGTTAACTTTTTCAATTAATACTTTCCCACTCTCAACCATTTCTCGCACAAAGTGATACTAAACATCTACATGTTTAGTACGAGCATGATACATAGGATTTTTGGCTAAACAAATAGCACTCTGACTATCACATTCAAGCCTAACTTGCTTGTAATTAAAACCAATACCTAACCCAAGTCTCTGTAACCAAACTGCCTCTTTAGAGGCATGAGTGGCAACCATGTACTTTGCTTCTATGGTGGAAAAAGCAACCGTGGGCTACCTCTTACTCATCCAATTAACTGCAGCTCCAAACAAAGTATACACATAACCACTTGTCGACCTTTGACTTTCCAGATCTCCTGTCCAATCTAAATCAACAAACCCTTGTATGTCCAATGATCTATTCATAATATCAATATTATTAGAACCATGATAAACTAAATAGTAATTTGAAGTCTCTCGTAAATATCTAAACACCCTCTTAACATAAGTCCAATGTTCTTTACCAGGGTTAGACATAAACCTACTAAGAACTCCCATTGCTTGTGCTATATTTGGTCTCGTACAGACCATTGCATACATTAAACTACCAATTGCACTATCATACATAATTTCATACATTTCCTCAAAATCAAAATCAGATTTAGGACACATATCTAAACTTAACTTCATGCCAACTGGTAAAGGAATATTAACTGGTTTACTATCCTGCATATTAAACCTTTTCAAAATAGTATCAACATAATTGCTTTGACTTAAGCAAAGCTTTCTGTTACCTCTATCTCTACTGATCTCCATACTGAGGATACATTTTGCAGCCCCTAGATCTTTCATCTCAAATGTGCTTGAGAGTTGTGCTTTCAATTCTATGATCATTACCTTGCTGTTACCAATAAACAACATGTCATCAACATACAAGATAATAATTAAAAGCTGATCATCAATAATTTTTATATAAACACAATGATCTTCCTCACTCCTAACATAACCAATTTTTAATGTGAAAGCATCAAACTTCTGGTACCACATTCTTGGTGACTGTTTCAATCCATATAAAGATCTCTTTAACCTACAAACCAATTCTTCTTTTCCTTTTACAAAAAAACCTTCAGGTTGCTTCATATAAATCTCCTCATCAAGATTCCCATGCAAAAAAGTAGTTTTCACATCCATTTGCTCAATTTCAAAATCATAAGTAGCAGCAATAGATAAGAAGAATCTAATAGAAGTTAATTTAGCAATAGGAGAGAAGATTTCATTAAAGTCAACTCCCTCTCTCTAGGAGTAGCCCTTGGCTACTAATCTAGCCTTGTACCTTTTGAGATTACCATTTGCACCAATCTTCTTTTTAAAGATCCATTTACAACCAATGGCCTTTCTATCTTTAGGAAAAATCTCAAGATCCCATGTGTCACAAGTATCCAAGGATTCCATTTTCTCATGCATAGCTTGTGACCAAAGCTTGTTCAAGGACAAAGCTTCCCTGTAAGAATTGGGTTCATCATTAGTACTCATTAAAGCAAAAATACAACGTAAATTAGGTGGGCTATACCTATCAACGGGATTCCTTTGCCTTGTGGATCTCCTCAAAGGAGTTTCTTCTTGTTCCTCAATATGCTCATCTTGAGCCTCTATTTCAGAAGAACTCTCTGAACTCTCTTCTTCCAATTCATCCACTTGTTCTTCAACATGTGCATCTTGTTGCTTCGTAGTATTTGTCTCAAAATGCACTGTTCGAGAAGTATCCTTCTACTTTGGTTGTTCTTCTCCTGAATAAGCTCTAAATTCTTTGAAAATAACATCTCTAGATAAATAAACTTTTCTTGTTAGTGGATTCCAAAGCTTGTAACCTTTTACATTTTCACCATAACCTATGAATATGCATTTCTATGCTTTAGGATCCAATTTAGATTGCTTTTCTTGAGGCACGTGAACAAAATCCTCACAACCAAAGTTACTTAAATATACAACACTAGGTTTCTTACCTAACCACATCTCATAAGGAGTTTTATCTTCAATAGATGAATAGGGGATCTATTGATTAAATAACAAGAAGTGCATACCGCTTCAGCCCATAAGGACCATTCAAGCTTAGCACTACTTAACATACTCCTAGCTCTTTCCATTAAGGTTTGGTTCATCCTTTTTGCTACTCCATTTTGTTGAGGTGTATATGGAGTAGTTTTTGTCTCACTATTCCTGCATGCTTACAATAATCAACAAATTCCTTAGAACAATACTCACCACCATTATCTAATCTCAACACTTTTATCTTATGATCTGATTGTTTCTCAACCAAAGCCTTAAATTCCTTAAAATTATTAAACACATCAGATTTGTTATGCATAAAATATATCTAAGTGTATCTTTAGACATCATCAATATATGTGAAATAGTATCTAGATTTTCCAATAGAGTCAATATCCACATGACCCATTACATCTAAGTGAATAATCTCTAATAATCTTTTAGCTCTATTTGTACCACTAGGAAATTTAGATCTAGATTTCTTTCCAAACACAGAGTGCTCACAAAAGTCATTTTTTCCAATATTATAAATAGGAATACCATCAACCAAATTTTTATGAACAATGGTCCTAAGACCTGTTGACATGTCCGATGGCACAACAACGTGTAAACATAATATTGCTATTTTGTTTCTCCTGAAAGAGAAAGATAATCACATGGATATCTTAGCTCCCAAGGTCTTTGTAGTTGGTTCTCAACTGTGCTGATGTTGCTCAGTGGTCAATGTAATAGTAATGTTCAAGGGGCCTGCTGGTGTTGAGCTTCTGGATTGTTCTAAGATCAAGCATGAATTTAAACCTACTTTAACTAGGGTTTTTAAAGAAACAAAAAAAGATAGATAAGAGCTTTGGAACAGAAAATAATGATAATTCATCCAATTTAACCAGACTTGTTACCTTTCAAGGAATTCCTAACTAAAACTGCAAAACAAAATTTAACTTGCGACTAACACACAGTTTCATTCATTCACAGTGCTGATTTCAATAACAGATTATAAGTTACCACTTTTAAATATAACACAAAATAACACTTCATTCCTTGAAATCTTTTCAAATAAAATGATTAATTCAAGATAAATACCATTCTGGAACACAATATGGAGTAGATTCAAGTTTGGTTGCTCCTACTATTGGTGAAACATATAAGCAACATTTACAAATCTGGCACAATCACCAGTGTACAGAAAACCTATATCTTCAGACTGCTCCCTTCTACACTAAGAAAACTTGAAAGATACATTGCTGGCTATACTAAATATAACTTCCAACTAAGAAGACAAAAGAAGCTTCCTTTACTAAGAAACAGGATGCAGTTCTATCTCCTCTATCCTTTAGAAAGTTACTACTTGAAAATCTATCTCTAGACCTGTCTACTTTATTTCTTCTTCTAACTGTCTCTATTCTTTCTGCTAACTTCTTCTAACTTTCCTCTAACCCTTTACAAAGAGGCAATAATTCCATATATACAGAGTGTACCAAAAAGAATGCATTGGCCCCCTGATTTAGGGTTTACAAAATATCTGCTTTCAGGAGGGTCGACTCTCAGATCTTTCTGAAGAGAGTAAATGCTACATTTAATGTGAAGCCCTGCTGTCCATGTCGGTGGTAGCTTGACCTCAGGAGAAGCCTTCAAATCTTTTATAGCTGCAACATTTACTCCTGGTATCCGTGTCTATCTTTCAACTCCTTCGAAGGGCTACCTTGAATGCTCTTAAAGAAATTTTCCATTAATACTGATCCTCTTCTATCAGTAGCGATCTCAGCTGTTATTATGACTCCTGGTCTCTTCCTTCTTCTGGCCTCTTCATGTTCTAGACTTCTCTGCCCATTGACCATTTCTGGAAGTAGCATCGAGCCTCCCTTTAGATCTGAACACCATCGCCTGAGCTGATCCATCGCCTTTGGATCTCAGAAGGAGTCCATGTCGTTTGCATCTTGTTGATCCTCTCCATTGGGGTGGTCAATCGGTCAAATTGTCGCCGGTCCACTTTCTTAGCTCCTCCTAATTGGTTAAACATATGCCACACAAGACTCCCGAGCGGTCAAAAGTGGTCCATCTTAAATCACATGTCAGTGAGACACTAATCATGTCTCCCGGATGCGATTATATCTCTTCTAGCAGCTATCTGCGTAACATGTGATAGTCGGTGAGACCTTTCGGTGAGCTGCAGCATTCATATTGATACCACAAAGACTATCGGAAGACAGTCGCTAGTCGGCATGACCTTATAGGGAAGCCCCTCTTCTCTCGGCGAGCACATTCTGTATTGGAAAGACCCTACCGGGTCGGTGAGACTTCATGTCAAATTTTTTATTCTCGTTGGGCTCACTTTATTTCGGCAAGACTCCTCACTATTGACCAGAGGTTATGGCGAGTTCCCCTTGGTTATACTGATGTCCCTTTCTTTGGAAAATCCATCACTGTTGGTGTGACCTCTTACCGAAACCACAACTCTTTTGGTGAGACATTTATCATTCGGCCAGACTTCCTGGCGAATATATCTCCTTTCACCAAGATATCTCCAGGTCGGTGAGACCTCTCGCCGAGCATTCATCTTTCACTAAGACGTACGCCCAGTTAGCAAGAGTTTATCCCTTCGGCCAGACATCATGGTGCATATATCTTTCTCCTCGAAGACAAACTCTTTTCGGCAAGAGTCCACCATGTCGGTGAGACCTCTTGCTGACGCTATTCTTCTGTTGCTAAGACCACTCCTCCGTCACCCAGACTTCACTGTATCGGCAGGACATCACCACGAAAGGGGAACTTTACCCTGAAACCGCTCAGCCTCGGCGAGACCTCACCCCGTCAGTGAGAATTCTTTCTGAGAGTAAATCCTTCCCAGCGAGATCCCCTAATAGCATCCTCCTTTTGTCGAGACTCTGATGGATCGACAAGAACTCTTGCCGATATTACCTCATGTCGGCGAGACTTTCTTCCTTCACCGAGACCTTATGCCAAACAAAAATTCCTTTGGCGAGGGCTCCCTCGATTGGAAAGACACAAAGAAACCTATGGAGATAGGAACGTTTGGACGACCAGTGAGCCTCCAATGGACAAAACATACCGGTAGTCGGCAAGACATTTGCAAGGTCTTGCCGACTTTCTTCTTACAGGAATTTTGTGCCCAACTGGATTGGGGAATGCCTTCCAACTGAGCTCCCCTGACAAATATCATCATGTGTGTGATTTAATCTTGTGAAACAAGGTCTGCATTAGTCCTCAAAAGCAAATAAAACATATTATAATAAGATCCACTATCGCTTGTGATTATTTCATTCAATTTCCAGCAAGAAGAAAACCAATTTAAGCTGAGACAAAACCAAAATTTGACAAAACCAAAAGGAAAACTCAGGAGGAAAACAGAAGAACTCTGAAGAGTAAAGCAAATAACCAAAGGTAACAAAAGCAAGAGAAAAGGGGGACCCATTTTGTTCTAGAATAAAATGGGGTGGTTATGCAGGGCATAACAAGACCTTTTTCACCTATATGGCCCAATCTATGGTGCAATAGCATACATGTATTTTCAGCTTCAGTTACATTTGATAAAATATTTACATTGGAGGTATTCAGCTTAAACAAAGTCCCAATCCAAGATCCTTTAGCAACCACCATATTCCCTTTCACCAATCTACAACCACCTTTGTCAAATGTCACATGCATTCCAGAATCATTAAACTTAGAGACATAAAGTAGATTCCTTGCAAGTCCTGGAATATGTAAAACATCATTAAGGGTCTTAACACTACCATCACTCAAACACAATTTTACCTCTCCTTTTCCAACAAATTTTGTTGTGCTGCTATCTCCAAAGAAGACATCTCCTCCATCATATGCAATATATTTAGAGAACCACTCCTTTCTAGGAGTCATATGATAGGAGCAACCTGAATCAAGAAGCCAAGAGTTATCAACAACAATATTAGAAGAAATGACTAATGCATCATTACTGTCATCGGATTTTTCTGTAGAAGCATCAATACTCTTCTTCTTGCTCTTACAATCCTTTTTAATATGTCTAGGTTTTCCACAATTCCAACACTTTACCTTACTCTTACCAGGGGTTTTTGACCGTCCTTTATACTTACCCTTTCCTTTCTTGTCTGCTTTAGATTCCTTCTCTTTAGGCCTACCTCTTACAAACAAGGCATCTTGGGAGCCAGTTTTAGATTTCCTTCTCATTTCCTCTGACAGGAGAGTAGGAATGATGTTGTCCATCTTTGGATCTGCACCATTACCACTAATTGCAACTATTAGATTTTCCCAAGAATCTAGTAAAGAGAAAAGCACTAAAATGCACTTATCCTCATCCTCAAGCTTTACATCTACAAATGCTAATTAAATGAGAATTAAATTGAAATAATTTAAATGTTGTGCTACTGAATCACCATCTTTCATTTTCAATGAATATAATTTCCTTTTCAGATACAACTTATTTGTTACTCTTTATTTGATAAATGTCTCCTATTCTTTTCCACAATTTATATGCACCCAGTTTCCACTGAAACATTTAAAAGGACAACATCAACAAGACACAATCTAATTGTTCCTCTTGCCTTTTTATATAACTTAGCCCAATCTTCATCTGACATAGTTGTAGGTGTCTTTGTCTCATTATTAACCGCTAACCATTGATCTCTTTCTTCAAGAAGATCTTCCATTTTTAATTTCCACATTTCATAGTTAGAACCATTGAGCCTTTCAATATCTAACCTTGAATTCATTGTAACAAAAACTTAATTCCAAAATTAAAAAAATACTAAAATAATAAGAGCTCCCACTAAGCCAATAAATCCTTCAAACTTTAAGAGAAAGGTGTCCCAATACTCTACCCAGCCTGAGCTCTAATACCAAATGTTGAAAAATGAGGTGTTTTCTTAGCTTAATACTCTGTAAAAATTTAATATTGCTGATCTAAGTAAGCTTTTTCTTTGTTACATATATTCTTTGTGTGTGATTATCTTGATTAATCCATTTTACTGTTGTAGAATATAGAGATAAGTTGATAGAAGAACTAGACAGGATATTAGAAAGATTACACAAGATATAACGTGGAGAAACCCTTTCGAGAAAAAAATCCACCAAGAATTATTCTATTATTCATTCTTTGAAATACAATAGCTCCAATTCTTGCTTGAGAATGCTTCTTCTATCTTTACCAATCTTCTTCACACCTGAAAATAACAATTATGAAAAATCTCTTCAACTTGAATGAGATATAGAGACAATATGCAACCTTGTAATCTCCAAATGGTGATAATTACAATGCACAAGCTCAAGCCCTTGAAAAGGTATGCCATATTGCTTCAAGTTGAGTTATTCGGTGAAGACTAAAGCTTACAACATGTGCTTCATGCATTTGGGCATCCCAAACTGAAACTACAACTTATCCTTCACTTTGGTGATAATTCCAAAGCTTTTCCTCAAAGTTGGTGCCCATAAGTAATCCTACCTTCAGAAATATCTTATCATGCAAGAGAGGTAAATCCAAGAAAGCATCTTGGGCACCCAAGTTGGCTTCAAGTGATTTCTAGTTAACTGAAACATTTACTCAACACCATTCATTCAAGAATGGTCATCCCCTGTTAACTGAAGGTAGTCCCTGTTATCTGTCATACAACTCAATGTTATTAGCCATGCATTCCAAGTTAATTGAAGTTAACTAACATACAACTGAAACTAACTGAAGACAACTGAACCATAACTGAATTGAACCGAACTGAACTGGACTGAACTGAACTGAACTGATTTGAACTAAACTGAACTGAACTTCAAGCATGCAAACATCAAACCCTAACTCCTAGGATCTTTATATGCATTTAGAAGTGTTAATTGTTACTCCGTATAGTTAACTGAACACAAGGTGAGTGTCACCTTTCCATGTGGGTGTCCCATGTGCCCCTATTATTTAGGAACTCACTATGGATGCCCTCACATGCTCCTTACATTTAGAATTAATTACAAATGTCAATAATCATGATTCTTTCATCAAATAATAATCTCATCCTAATCTTAGCATTGTTAAACACATTCCAAGAATCTAGGAGATACATGAAATAATTAATGTTTAGAATTTGCAATTAAATGGCATCCTATTTCCAACACCACTATTAGGGATTTTTTACAACTCTCAGGAGCCTCTGCTACAAATTTGAATCTTCAAATTTGTCCAAGTGGTAGTGTCAGAATGTCAAAAATGAATTTAGTAGATGAGTTTTTGTGAGATTAGAACTTTTTCAACTTCTTCAAATTTGCTCTTTAAGAGATCTTCAAGCTATCTTCCACTTGGATTTGCAAACACAACATGAAAGGGAAAAAATGTTTATTTTTGGTGAAAGGGGGTTTTCCTTGGTCAAACCCCATTTTGGTAATCAAACCTTGAAATGAAATGAAACATGAAAGAGGGAATGAAGAATGAACAAAGCAATGTTACCACTCAACAAACCCTTGAATAAACCTTGGAATGCAAATCTGCAACTTGCATGAAATGGATTCAATGGATGTGGATCTTGAACTTGAAATATTTTTTGAGATAGTACTTTGAATGCTTGATTGGATCATGAAACCTACATCACCATATTAGCTACAAAAACATGCATGATGCAAGAATACTTTGACATGATAATTGGATCTTGAATGCTGCAATAAAACTCTGATAAATCTTCTCTTCAATGCCTTTGAAGTTCTCCAAAAATTCTCTTGAATTGCTCTTATGAAGTCACATAGAAATTCTAGGTGAAACATAGTGAAATAACCTTATATTTATAGATATATATCCTCAATTTCCCGAAATTCAAATATCACAAGCTGAGATTGAATCAAATATTTGAAAACATTAAAATACTGCCAAAAACATAATTTAAATTTAGGTCCTAAGGTCTAAGGAGGACCCATTCACCCATGGGCGAATGGGTCCCAGGTCCCCAAACCTAGGCCACACATTGCTCAGAGAAGTGTTATGTTAAGGCATTAATGAACGTCGGGTTTCCTCTTTGATTAATGTAATTAAATAGGCTTGGTAAATGAATTAAGGGGTCAATTAAAGAAAAAATAAGCTCAATTAATTAAAGGAGCCCTAAATAAGTATGAAAGTGTAAATAAGTACATTTTACAACACTAAATGAAGGAACAATTAAGTCTAAATTAACTAGGAGGGCCCAAACAAGTGAGGAAATGCAAAGGGATACATTTTCCATCAGTACATTTAGCCCCCACTTTAGTGAGAGGACAACCTTGCATCAAGATCACACTAAAGTATGTTAGTGTAATTAAATTAATTATTACACTAGCATAAGTTAACTTAGGTCATATATCATTTAGTCCTAGGTTGTATTTTAATAAATCATTTAATAAATGGGGTAATGTTCCCTTCCATGTTTGTAGGGATAAGATTCCTTCTAGAAGATGAGTTGTCCTTCTAGAACTTATCTCAACATTTAATAATTTCCTAGATAGGGTTCAAATGTTGTCACATGTTGTTAGATCATGACACATGACAACATCTCATGCATCTTAGGTTTTCATTCTTGCCTATATAATCAGGCAACTTGTTCATTTGTAACATATCAATATCATATCATATCAATATAGAATCTCCATTGTGCATGCCTAAGTTTGAACACTTTCTGTGTGGTTGATTATCTTTCTCGGCTCAAAGGTCCTCCATTGAAGACTGCAGCTTCAAGGACCCTATGCATCCATAATCTCAACATGGTATCCATAAGGTCCCTGAAGCTGCAGTCTTCAATGGAGGACCTTTTCCAAGAAAGATAATCTCAACAAAGTAGACATTCAAAACATATGTATGCAACAACATGATAGTAAATCATACTGCATCAAATACTTAAAGAAAAGGTAAAATAAAAAGAGTGTATCAAGCCTCAACTGACCAATGTGATGTGGAACACGCCTCGACTATTTGTCCAAAAATGCTCACAAGTGAAACCTTGCTTTTCCACTATACAAACAACACACATGATCACATGGGCTAATGGAACTCCAGTTGTCCACTAGGTGAGCCCCCAAGGGTGGAAAATGAGAGAATCTTATTAGGCTCCCATACCATACAAAAGCTATCCCTCTGATAACTTCAATAAGGCACCACAAAAAAAAAATAAAAAATTTGAGATTCATAAGGCCTAACAAGATGCGTTATGCTAAGCACCTATGAATAAACAAGGCAAGGATCCACTGGAAAGAAAAGCGTGTTTTGCTTGGTGGCCTTGAAAATGGTTCGAGCTTCACAAGGTTAGCAAGTTACGTTATACTAAATACTTATGAATAAAAATGAAAATAAAATGTTCAAAGGGACTTTTCTTAATTTGTGTAAGGTCTCCTCTTAGGGAACATCATGCCTAATGTCTCCAAGAGAGGACGAGTCAAGGATAAAAGATTAACAACTTAGGGAATGCAACGTGTAGTATCACCACTAAGAGGAAAGTCGTATGCCAAGAAAGGTCACACTCCTAGAAGACATCAAACCCAATGACACCACCAAGAAAAATACACATCACAAGAAGCAAGAAAATTGCACAATGAAACATAAGGAATGCCAAAAATTTCAAAAATAATAATGCCAATGTATGCCCCCACTTTAAAGAAATGCTAACACCATTGTTGTGAGCAATTTAATTTAAAGTAGCAAATAATCAATGCTAACAATAAAGGATACATGAGAGCTTATTTGGAAAGCCCTATGCCAAGTAATATGTTTCCAAATGAAGCTAAGTCATGAAAAAGAGAGGAAAGGGGTTGCCCCCAAAATGAAATCCCAAAACACATAAGGGATCCAGGGATTTGGGGTCAATATGTCTTCACTACAATGTTGTTATATAGTTCGAAAATGTCATCATTCCTGAAATACTTGTAGAACAAGAAGAATGACACATAGAGAGAAAAAACAAAGAAAAATATTTTGGGTCAACATGGAAGAGACCTAAATGTATCGATGCCTTGCATCATCCCCAAAAGGAAAACACAAGACAAAAGAAAAGATCAATGTTTATGACATATAGAAGAATGTAGATAAAAATAGAGGAATGCACATGAAGAGATACACCAAACATACCAATACAGGGAGATCACATTACGCACATGCAATGACACAAAGAACATGAAAAGAAAACAAAGCAAAAGACTAGTAAGGAACATGCGAGTCAACCTATAGCAGGTTGTATGCATCCCAATCTTGTTCAATATATGCGGAAGGTGGATAACTAGCCAAAGGGACAACATCAAGTGCCAAACTAGGATAAGCACCAAGTTCAACACTCTTATTAGAACACCACTTTCTAATTGGATGTCTCTTTCCAACAAGCATTTGAAAAAATAAAGTAATATCTAGCATTACCACCCATCCTTATGGCTCCAATTCTAAGAAAAACCATCCTATTATATATCTCATCTACATTAGTTGCAATAGGGTCATTTCTTGCATAACATGATGACATAGGCCAAGAAATATCTCTCTTATATCATTTTTAATCTAGTGGTTTACAATATTGATTAAACTCCAATGGAATGAGCATGTTTAGTTGTTGTTTGTAGCTCTCAAAAGATACAACACTATATGTTCAATCATTAAACTGAGCTCATCTCCAAAACTAACCCACTTAAGTATCTATTATCTAGAGTCACCCTTATAGGATGAATGGTAAAATAGATTATGGTTCTCAATGATTTTGACATAGAATATGTGAATCCAAAAGATATAAAAGGATTTTTTTTTGCTAATCAGTTGGTTAAAGCTCCATTAATAGATTATCATCCGCTTACTACAAAATTTCTAGATGAATTCACATTCTC
This sequence comes from Sequoia sempervirens, assembly GCA_007258455.2. Taxonomy (NCBI): domain Eukaryota; kingdom Viridiplantae; phylum Streptophyta; class Pinopsida; order Cupressales; family Cupressaceae; genus Sequoia; species Sequoia sempervirens. The sequence goes on along the minus strand of VDFB02193867.1, from coordinate 239,195,666 downwards.
TATCACTGAGAATTCATACTATAAATTATATTTTGATGGGTCTTACACCCACCATGATTTGGGTACTAGTATCATTTTTATCACACATTAAGGAGACTTCATCCCCAATGATAACATGTTAGATTTTCCTTGCACAAATAACATTGGAGAGTATTAAGATTTGATCAAAGGAACTAGGATGACTATCAAAGAAAAAAATATAGATCTACATGTCTATGGTGAATCCCAACTTGTCATCAAATAGGTCAATAATGAATATCAAACACGAGATGAAAAGCTTCTTCCTTACAAGTAGATGGTAAAAATCTTCAAGTACTATTTTCCCACATCTTATTTGAACAAATACCTTACCTTAACAATAAAAAAATAAATGCCATGAATACTATTGGATTATTACTAAATATGCCTCACAATAGTCAATAGTGTGAATTCTTGATCAAACAACTCCTATTATGTGTTGATGTTTATAGCAGCATCAGGTGAATTCTTCCAGCCTAGATCACTTGGAGAAAACAATTAAATAATAGCCCATCGGCTATTTAATTGGTGGATGCGATTATATGAAAAGTTACTTCATTTGATAAATAATATTTAATATTTATTTATTGTGGAAAATCGAATTAATAAGGAGGCGCGATTCTTAAGGAGGCCGACTTCTTGTTTATTTGAGACATGCTTTTGAATAAGGATGACATGTTATTCTTGAAGAGGCACGTCTCTCCCTTCAATTGGTATTTATACTCATTGTTTGTATTCCATTCGATCATCCATTTATTAGCATTCATTCCATACATATCAAGTTTGAGTTCTTCAAGTGCGAGTTTGTCTCAAGAGCAGATTGATACTTGAGTAGAAGGTTGAGATAATTGTTAGCAGATTGCTTCACTCAGTTTCTATATTTGCATCAGATTGTGGTGCTTTGTGTTGGACTTCTTATCGGCCTATTGTAAAAGTGACATTCTTGTTGAGATTCAATAATATAAAAGATATTATTGGTTGGGTTTTTTTTCCCTCAAGAGGAGGGTTTTCCCAGGGTATCTGCTGTGTCTTGTATTGAATTTTGAATTAATTTCTGTGCATTTAAATTTGATCATTAAATTTAACATTATGTGTGTATGATTAATGTATGGTTAGCTTAGATGATCAAATAACAACATAATTGAATTAAAATAAAACAACATAATGATCAAATAAATCCATACTCAATGAAATTAATCTAACATTTCCAAAATGATTCAATTAAAGCTCAATGAAATCTAATTCTAAACAATTGAATCATTTGACAAGAAAACCTCCAATCCCATCATGGATTTGATGCAAACTTTTAGTGATGTGGAGTGCTCAAATTTTCCTAATCCATTTGAAAAAGCTTGGTTGAAGATGATTGATTCATAAAAATGCTCTCAAATTCTCTTAAGTTTCTTAAGAATGACTTAACAATTCAATAGAGTAAGGGTGCTATAAAGATTGTGAATGATTTCCATGTTGAAAGGTCTAGTATTTATAGATTTTAACATGTCAATTTCATAACAACTAAAGGGCTTGGTAAATATATAATGTACTTGTGGAAAGAGATCTAACATGATTAGATTACTATGCTTTCCCCAAGTTTAATCATTAAAGTTCAACTATAATCTAGGTTTACGTGTGTTAAGGTGAACTAGGACTAAGAATAAAATAATTTAGACCTGATGCAAGCACAAATCTGGAAACCGGGTTCCATGTATGCAAAATGACAACAAGTATTAATTTGTTCTGAAGATCTCAAGAAGGTTTTTGGAGGACTAGTATGCCCTAGTGCATCTGAGTCCTATTAGGGTTTTTTTTCTTCTGATATTTTAGTTTCAGAGGCACTAGTGACATGAACTAATTGTGTGATAGCTTACAAACCCATATTCATAATTAATTTAAATATTTTTGTTTTGTAAGTTTCTGGGTTGTGCAATGTGTTGTTAAAACCTAGGGTTTTGCATTTTTGCAAAATGAAAACTAATGTATCCAAATTATGCAATACTTTAGAAAATGGAAACAATTGTCCTACAAATCTGATAACTTCCAATTCTAAAATGTGACACTTTTTCATAAATTTGTAACAAATTATGTGAAATGACAACTTTCTTGCACATGCAATAACACTTTTTCAGAATTTCAAATTAGACATTTGCAAGCATAATTAGATAGAGAATACAGAGACAAAGACCTGTGTAAATTTTTTTTGAGCCACCTGTAGCAGGACAAAGGCACCCTAGGGCATTTGAGTCCTTGGTGGAGGTTCAAAAAAATGAAAAATTGAATGTTTATTAGATTTCATATAGGTTTTGTTTCTATGTGCAAATAGGTTTGACAGTAAATTATTTTTTAGATTTTGGTCAATTTATGATTGTGAAATTGAAAATGCAAGTGTGCCAAAATGTTGAAAATGATTGAACAATAAATGACAATGTTGAATGCAAGTTTTAGATCTAAGATGCAATAATTGACTAATTCCAAGATGCAAAATTCTAAGAATGATGATTTGAAACAAAACAATGCAATTTTTCACTTTTTGACTTAAATGAAAGATGCCTAAATGGATGCAATGAACAATTTAAGATTTTAATGACCTAATGAATGCAATTTGGATGTAGATATTATCTAAAATGACTGAAATTAATCCTATTACAACCTATGATGCAATATGGAATGCAATTTTTTGAATTTTTATGACTTTTTATGATGTAAAAATGAAACCCTAAATGAATAATGCAAGACAATGCAATGTAAAAACCTATATCTAGGGTTGAATGAATTTATATTTCAAAAGGTTTATTATGTCAAAATGCCAGGCTCACCAAAATGTAACATATGAAAAAGGGAACCCTAAGTTTAATGTCTAAACCTAGGATTACTTTTTGCTCCTTTTTCAAAGGTACATTAAGATGCAAATCAATAAGGTGAATAGATTGAATTTCAACAATGAAGGTGAGTCAATTAGACCTGGATCTACATCTTTAGGGCCTTGGAAATGGATTGGAAATGATTTTCTATGATTAGCCTAATTAGACTATGTGCCTTAATATGAAAACTGCAAGATCTCGACAATGCATAGATTGAAATAGTAGTTTACTGACAGATCTGGGAAGTGCAGAGAACTGTGTACCTACAAAAAAAATTTGGTTTTAGTGTGCATAGGAGAAATTATATTCCCAAGGGAATATGAGTCCTTGTAAGGGTGTCTTGCTCTGATTTTGGGGTCTTGTGATGACAGATCTAAGATTTTGATTTCTGGTTGCAAAGTTATCAAAATGCTGTCAGATAATTCTATAGGCGAGTTTTCGTGTCTTGACAAGATGTAGGGATTTGAATGCAAGAATAAATAATTTATCTTCAATATTTCTTCAATCCTCTTCAAACCTAATATCTGCACATTTACAAAGAGAAGATATTTTGTGCCATTTAGGGTCTTGTCTCAATCAAACCTCGTGTAAGTGTTTCCACTTCCACAATGGAAATGCCAATGATAAATGGATAATTGAAAGGAAGTAATGATGAAATAACAAATTGATGTAACTCACCACCCTTCAATGGCTTCCTTGAAGGACTGAAGTCATGCGAATCACCTCAAGGTTTTGATCTTGCTTACTTGATTTTATTGAATGCTTTGGTGACCTACAAAAGTGTCAACCTTCACAAAAAAATGATAACATGAACACACATAAAATCATGTAGGATTTGACATGATGTTAAGATCTTGAATTGCTATAATAAAGCTCTGAAATGTTGCTCTTGACTTGCTCTTGGAAATACTTTTTTCTTGATAAATGCTTGTTAATTTTTCTTAATGTTCAAATGATGCAATAACTAGGTATTTACAGGCATTTTTCTAATTTCCTAAAAATTAAATCTGAAAGGTTGAAAATAGCCGCTCTATGCTTGGGAGATAAAACAACTAATTTCTCACACTTCTCATTCAAGGAAACCCTAGAGATCCTAATCCAAGGATAGAATGAGGAAAATAGATCTGCAATAAGGTGTCCTAGGGTATGATTAAAGGCTAAAAGGGGGTTCACCACCAAGCTAAGGCTTGGAAAGACAAGTAATATGTAAGACCTAATGACTAAACCTAATGATGTGAAAAAATTAAGTAGATGACCTAAAAATGAATGCAAATTAGAACAGTGAATTGAGAAAACACAAAGGTGCACTTGGAAACCTGTAGAAGCTCAGATGAAGGTTTGAAATGCTAAAAATGCTAATTTTAATGCACACTAGGACTCATACACTAGGCTAGGTGATTTAGTCCCAGATTAGGGTTTCTGGGTAGGAACATAAATCTGATAGTGACAAGACTGGAACTCTTGAAATCTAGAAAAAAGCCTTGTACTGGGACTCATATGCTAGAAGTGGTGTATCAATCCTGTTCAACTTTTTTGAGGGGTCAAAGTCTGAATCTACTCCTTTATCTCCGCTCTTCCTCCCAATCTTGATTTTCAGATCTGAGATGCTAAATTATGCTTTGTAGGTGTCTTTTAGTGATCTTGTAAACAAGGTGACAACTTTGAAAACTTTGCAAACTTGACAACTTCTTCCAATCTTTCTCTTCAATGTATCTTCAACCTAAATGTACAAATCACACACTAAAGAGAGGGAAAAATGTTGTTTTGTTAATAGAAAGGGGTTTGCCTTGGTCAAGCTCCATTTTGGTAATAAAACCTTGAAATGAAATCAAATGGAAAGAAGGAATGGTGAATGAACAAAAAATAATGTTGCAACTCACCAAACCGTTGAACAAAAGGCTGCAAACTTGTAAGTAATGGCTAGCATGAATGTGGATCTTGACTCTTGCTTTAATGGTATGGATCTTGACTTGAATGCTTTCTTAAATCATGAAACCCTACATCACAAATGTTAGCTCAAAAACAAACATGATGCATGATGACTTTGACATGATGCTTGATACTTGAATAATGCTCCAAAATGCTTAATGATCACTCTTGAATGCTAGAATGCTTGAATGCTTAGGTCACACTTGCTCATGAAAATTGATAGGAGAAAATGAGTGAAATGACCTTGTATTTATACTTGTCTATGCCAAATTTCTTGAAATTACAACACTACAAGCTGACATCAAATTTAGGAGACTAAAATCCTGCCAAGAATTTAAATTTAAATTAGGTCTAAGCTAAGCAAGACTCATATGCTAGTTGTGGTGTATGAGTCCCATTAGGCTAAGCTTGGGACACATTTTTCAAGAAAGGCTTAGTTTAATGTGAAATCCATATCAAGGCCCCGAAACTTAGGTGGGACCCATATTCCCAAGGTGGTGTATGAGTCCCAGATCACTAAATATGGGCATACAATCCAAAATAATTAAATTATGATTGGTCATTTGATGTATGTTAGGTTTATCCTCAAAAAGATGCATTAATTAAGGCTTGTGGATGTAAAATAAGGACAATTTAAAGCATAAATAAGCCTAATTTTAGTAGGGAGAACCCAAACAGGTGTAAAAATGTCAAGGATGACATTTTTCTACACTACATTTAGCCCCCACTTTAGTGAGAGGAGGAACTGGCTTCAAACTCACACTAAAGTAGAAAAAATCACATCAAGAGGGGTCCAAGTGTACCAATGCTAGTAAGATAGGATGATAATGATCAAGAGGGGTGATCAAGCCCCCAGGATCAAGATCCTATGATAAACCAACATAAGCACAAAATAACACACATGTAAATGATATAAGGAGCAACAAAAAGGCACACACATACATTGCCAAAGACATAAAGAAAAGAAAAAATAAAACAAAAGGGGGTGGATCAAGCTTCGACCATTTGTCCCACACATTGTGGATAAGATCTAAGCTATTTTTCCAAAAATGCACACTCACTCTAAGGAAATAGAACTTTAGGCTTTCTGCTAGGTGAGTATCCAAAAGGGGTGAGACACATACATGACCAATATGCACTCATGAGCAAGTGGCTATGGGAAAGTCACACCTAAGTTCAACTCCCATACATACAACCAGACCAAATCTATACCTCCTGATAACTTTGATAAGGTGCCACAACAATGAAATTTTAGCTTCATGAGGCAAGAAAAGCTTCGTATGCTTGAAACTCATGAACAAACAAGATGGCTCCATAGGAAAGCAATGTGTGTTATGCAAGGTGGCCATATAACCGAAATTATAAATGCAAAATAATGTAAGGTACATTCAAAGGAGTTTTTCTTAGTTCATGTAGGGTCTTAACTTAGGGAACATTGTGCCTAATGTCTCTAAGAGAGGACTAATAGAAGAATAGAAGATTCACAACTTAGGGGATGCAGTGTGTCACATCAAGCCACTAAGAGGAATGCAATATGCTAAGAGAGATCATGCTCTTGAAGGACATCACTCCACCAAAAAGTGAAAGACACATCACATGAAGTAAGAAGACTACACAATGAAAAATGAAATGTGAAACAATAATGCCAATGTATGCCCCCACTTCAAAGAAATTGCTAAACATTATGCAATGAGCAATTACTTTAAAGTAGCAAATGATAAATGCTAGTAATAAAGAGGACATGAGAGCTTACTTGGAAATCCCTATGCGAAGTCATATGTTTCCAAATAAAGCTACGTCATGAAAAGGGGAAGAGGTTGCCCCCAAAATGAAATCCCAAAAATCACATAAGGGATCCATGGATTTGGGGTTAGTATGCCTTTGCTACATTAATTTTTAGAGAGCTCAAGCCTATCATCATTCCCCAAATACTCATGAAACAAGAATAATGACATAAAGAGAGTGAAAAAAAAGAAAAAAAAATCAATTCAACATGAAAGATACCTAAATGTCTCGATGCCTTGTGTCATCCCCAAAAGGAAAACACAAGACAAAAGAAAAAATAAAGGAAAATATTTTGGGTCAACATGGAAGAGACCTAATTGTCTTGATTCCTTGCGTCATCCCCAAAAGGAAAACACAAGACAAAGAAAAGATAAAGGGTTTAGGACATAGAGAAGAATGTAGGTACAAATAGAGGAATGCACAAAGAGAGAGAGAGATACATCAAATAGAACAGAATGGGGAGATCACATTATGCACATGCAATCACACACATAACATGAAAAAATAAAATAAAGCAAATACTAGTAATGATCATGTGAGTCAACCTATAGCAAGTTGTCCACATCCCAATCGTGTTCATTGTATATAGAAGGTGGACAACTAGCCAAAGGGACAATAGCAAGTGTGGAACTAGGGTCATTACCAAGTTCAACACTCTTCTTAGGAGAATTGTTATTTAAGCTCATAGAAGAGGAAAACAATGTATTCAACTCATTGTAATGATGAAAAAAGTACTCCCTCTTATGGCCTTTATTTAGTGTTGTAATATGTCTAGCATATTCACATTAGGTCTTGGGCCCTTGTGAACTAAATAAGCTTATTTGTGCCTTATTTGGCATGTTGTAAAGTGTCGTAACACACTTTCACACTTTTCTAGGGTTTTATTAAATAATTGAGCTTCTTTATACTTTAATTGGCCTTATTTTACATCCACAAGCCTCGTTTAACGCATCTTTTTGAGGATAATCCTGACACAAATCAAAATCCAATCATAATTTAGGTGTTTTTAGGTTGTGCAGCCTAGATTTGATGGTATGGGACTCATACGCCACCTTGGGCGTATGGGTTCCACCTGGGGTTTTGGGTCCTAATCTTGCCTTCACACCTTTCTAAGCATTTTTGAATTTTGTCCCATAAATTATGCCTAATGGGACTCATACGCCACCTTGGGCGTATGAGTCCAGTGTGACCCAAAATTAAAATTGATTCAAATTCTTGGCAAAATTTTATCCTCCTAGATCTAATGTTGACTTGTAGTGTTGTAATTTCGGGAATTTTTGCATAATTAAGTATAAATACAAGTTTCTTTCACTCATTTTCACCCCAAAGCATTCAAGTATTCATGTATATAGCAAGTTTGAGTTCACAAGAGAATTCAAGGGTAGATTATCTAGCATTTTAGAGCATTATTCAAGCTTTAAGCATCAAGAAGCATGTCAAAGTCTTCATGCATCATGTTTTTTTTTGAGATAACAATTGTGATGTAGGGTTTTATGATTAAAGCTAGCATTTCATTCAAGATCTATCATATTCAAGTAAGATTCAAGCTCTACATCCATTGGAGCCACTTCATACATGTTTGTAGCCTCTTATTGCTAGGGTTTGGTGAGTTGCAAAATCTTATTTTGTTCATTCATCATTCTCCATTCCTATTTTATTTCATTTCAAGGTTTGATTACCAAAACAGGGTTTGACCAAGGAAAATCCCATTCCACTAACAAAACAACATTTTTCCCTCTCTTTAGTGTGTGATTTGCAGGTTTAGATTGAACACACATTGAAGAGCAAGTTTGGAGAAAGTTGTCAAAGTGTTCAAAGTTGTCAAAGTTGTCACCTTGCATTGGAGATACTTGGAAGACTTCTACAGGTTACAAATCATGGTTTTAGATCTAGAAATCAATTGGGAAGCACAGAGCAGACCTTGAAGACCAGATTTCAACTTTGAAGTTTTAGAAAACCCTAACTAGACTGATACTCCAGTTCTGGCGTATGAGTCCCAATTTAGGTCAAATTTTCAAGTTTTTGTAGTTTCAAACACCCATTTGTGAGATTTTAGTTTCCGCACATAAACCTAGATATGGGACTAAATCACCCAGTCTGGCGTATGAGTCTCAGTCAACATTAAATTCAATGTTTCCAACATTTCATGCCTTCATTTAGTCATCTCTAGATTCCCAGGTGCACACATTTCATCTTGTAACTTTCTGTTATAATTCTCATGCATTTATAGGCCATCTAGTTAAAGATTACATCATATTAGGGTTAAGCATTACATCTTGCATTCTATTTGTCTTTCCAAGCCCTAGCTTGATGGTGAACCCCTCATTAGTTTATAATTATATCCTATGACAACCCTATTGCAAGATCTCTTTCTCCTTTGCATTGAGATCTCTAGGGTTTCCCTTCAATGAAATAATTGGAAAGTGGGTTTTGCTCTATGTCCTAAACCATACGAAAGCATTACACACATTTTCTGCTATTTCACTCATTATGCACTTCTTCATCAATTTTAGCAACCTCGTCATAATCATCCAAGTTAATCACAACAGGAGGTCGAATGATAATGTCCAAAGAAGGATTTAGCTCTTGTTGCAATTGCAGTATAGGATCTTTTTGTTGCGACAAAGAGGGAGACTTATCATGTATTGATTTAGTCAAGTTTGGATGTTTATTTTCTTTGTTGTTTTCTTCATTTAACATTTGAGCAAGAGCACGATGTCTATGCCTATGCTCTCTAGCATTTCAGTTTCTTTTAGTACAATTTTCAGGTTGCGTTAGTGTAGGAGCGGGTTTATCAACCATAGGTTTCTTTTCTTCCATAAGGGGAGGAACAGAAGGAACCATGGGAGGTTGTTCAACCACTTTCTCTTTATCTTTGTAAATTTGTTTTACCTTAGGAGGCATGATGAGATTAGTTTCATTATCTCTTGGTCTTTTATAGGAGATAGGCGAAGGATATTTCTTAGGTTGGTCTTGGTTGTTTGGAATGTCTTTAGGTTCAATCATGGTTTCATCAAGGACAAGAGGCTGAGGCACGTTTGTAAGGGATATTTTTGCTATGCATTTTTCTTTGAAAATTTTATAGGATTTGAAAAATAGGTCTTCTCGAGGTTTAATAGGTTCCATAGGCTTAGGCCAAAATAAACCTAATGAAAAGTTCATTTGGGAAGACAAAGGATTAAAGCCACTATGGTGTATAGTGAAAATTTCATTGTCAAAGGGAAAATTTAAACATTTATGCACAACCGACGAGATGGATTCCATGGAGAGTAGCCATGGATAACCAAGCTTCATACATAATTGGTCTGACATTGAGATGACGGAGAATGAGACATCTAACTGTTTTGGTCCTATTTGTAGAGGAAGGGTGATCGATCCCATTGTAGGGAAAACAAAACCATTATGCATTTTTATCCATGCTTTCGGTTTATCATATGTTTCTTGATAGAGTTCATGCACAAGTAAAAATTCTTCAGTGATCACATTATCTCCACAAACAAGATCAATTAATATCCCATTAGTGGGCTTGTTATTGATTCGGCTAGCTATGTAAAGAAGACAATTGGGTGCATTTATAATAATATATTTAGATGAGAAAGCAATGTCAAAAGGATTTTAGTTTAGCCCTTATGAGGTATAGCTTAGATCAATCCAACCATATCATCCATAAGATCTTGTTCATCAATATCTATAGGATCTTGTTGAACAATATCATTGTTGTCATCATCCGTGTCAACATTCATCACATCATTCTTTTTAGTTTCACTAGATTTGACAAATGAAATGTTATGATTAGGCATAGGGTTGGTAAAGATTTGCAAGTTTTGGTTGGGAGGGGCAATAAACTTATTTCCTTGATCATTAACACCTCCAACTGAAAGTTGACCAAAATCAATGAGGTCTTGCACAAGATGTTTTAGACGCTTACAATGTTTCGTATCATATCCATTTTGTCGGTGATAATGGCAGTAAGAATTCAATCTAAAATTCAAAGGTAAAGGTTTATTAGGATCGAGAGTTTTAACAGGAGTAAGGTGATCATTTTCTGTTCTAGAAGTTGTGACTTTGTATTATGGAGGGTATCGGGTAAGGGAGTAAATTGCCTAGTCGAATCCCCAAATGTGAAAGGAGTTTACTTCCTTATAGTAGCCACTTGGGTATCAACATGTTGAGTTGCTTGTTGAGGGGGATTAAGTTGAAGGAAGCCTTTATTCTATTTCCTAAAAGGTTGATAATTGTTTGATTAGCGGATTCAGACTTTTGAGGTCGGCTAGAGGTGGGTTTTGTGTCACGACTAGTAACTGAGTTTTGATAATCACGGAGGGCAGTACACAAGTGTATGAAAGAAGGAAATTTCATCATGGTAAGCTTATCTTGTATCTTGGTTTGCAAGTTCTCAATGAACTTTGATTGAAGGTGAGGATCAGGGATCTTTATGTCGATTTGGGAATAAAGTGATTGGTATTGTGAAATAAAGTCAATAACTTTTTCATCATCCTTTTACTTACATCTCATCAAATTAGCTAAAGTCATCTTAGGATTCATATGTACTTGGAAATGGTTTATAAAGGCCTCAACAAGTTCATTAAATGAATGAATTGAGTTGTTTGGTAATGAGGAAAACCATTCTAAGGCATTATCTTTCAAGGACCCAGGGATAAGCTTAGCCAAGAGCTTATCCTCAAGGAAAAAGTCACTGCATAATGCGGTATAAGCAGAAACATGGTTAGAAGGATCTCCTTTCCCCCCATATTTCTCAAATCTAGGAATCTCTAGACCCTGTGGTATCGGTGTTCTCAATATCTCGAAGGATAAGGGATTGCTTTTGACATAGTATGTAGGTTGGCCATTTTGATTTTGGTTTATGGTGGAAACTTTCTTTTGAGGGGATGAAACCATTTGCAAGAGTTGGTTTATGAAGACATCATTGTTTGCATTTTGAGGTGGAGGTGAATATGATGGAGGTGTATATGTGTTCAAGGGACAAGTGAATGGAATGCTTATAGGAGGTAAAGTGGTAGGAATATGACGTGTGATGCCACAAAGGTACTAAGATTGCTAGTGGAAATAGCCAAGGTAGGAATGACATTACTAGTAGGTCGTATTGTTTTTGTAACTTGAGGGTTGGTATAAGTAGGAATAGAGGCAATAGTTGTGAGAGGACTTTGTGTTCCTCCTTGGTTTTAGAAATTCTTCGAAGGCGGAGTGCAACTAGTTTACAAAAAAATTGAGCTAGGTTACACACAAGTTCAACTCCTTTAGTTTCAATCATGCAGTGTATGTTATCTATGGTAGGGATAGTAGTGGTTGAAATGTTTTTAGTACTCACTTGATTTTGTAGGTTTGCTAAGTCTTCATGGATTTGGATTATGTTTTCTTGCAGAATACTAGCAACCATTGTATCAACACTTGTAACACTACTTGAAGGCAAAGAGTTGTGAAGGGTATGGTCCATACCTAGTGAACTAGTGTCAACACTAGTAGTGAAAGAGCTAGATAACCCAAGATCCATGACGATTGTGCTATGGTGGGATGACATGAGTCTCTAACTTCATCTCACTATAGTATTAGCAATAGGACACCAAGTTGTAAAACTCATGCAAGGTGTAATCAATGAATGCAAGATAAATGCAATGAATGCAAGATAAATGCAATGAACACAAGATAAATGCTATTCTCTAATTTTGATTCAAATAAAATTAAGCTAAGTACAATGAAATGAATGAAACAAAAACTCTATAAAATGAAACACAAATGTAATAAAAACTGACTGAAACACAGAAACAAAGTTTTTAATGTTGGAAAATATTGTTTTAAATATGAAACAAGACTAAATCACCCAGAGGGGTGTATGAGTCCCAATCAGAGTTTTTCATGGATTTGAATGCTAAATAATAGTCACCTCAGAATACCCAGAAATCAGTTAAAACCATATGTATTGTGACCAAATCGCCCAAGGGGCGTATGAGTCCCATATTAGGGTTTTTGCACAAATTTTAGAAAATTATGATGGAATGTTATATGTTCTCTGGTTTGAATGACATTTAGACTAAGTGCAATTAAAAATTTTAAGTGAATTTCAATGATGCAAGAGGAAAAAATGCAACCTATACGCACTTTCACTAATTTAAGATTTTAAAATCCTAGATGTAAATTAACTAATGCAAAACCTAATGCAAAGTTAATGTAAGCTAGATCTAGGACTATGATGCACTCCAAATAAGAAATAAGGTGTTCTAAATGCAAGTTCACCAAAATGAAAGGTTGAAAATAGTCGTTCTATGCTTGGGAGATAGAACAACTAATTTCCCACACTTCTCATTCAAGGAAACCTTAGAGATCTCAATCCAAGGATAGAACGAGGAAAAGAGATCTGCAATAAGGTGTCCTAGGGTATGATTAAAGGCTAAAAGGGGGTTCACCACCAAGCTAGGGCTTAGAAAGACAAGTAACATAAAAGACCTAATGACTAAACCTAATGATGTGCAAAACTTAAGTAGATGACCTAAAAATGAATGCAAATTAGAACAGTGAAGTGAGAAAACACAAAGGTGCACCTAGAAACCTATAGAAGCTCAAATGAAGGTCTAAAATGATGAAAATGTTGATTTTAATGCTCATTGGGACTCATACACTAGGCTAGGAAATTTAGTCCTAGATTAGGGTTTCTAGGTAGGAACAAAAATATGACAGTGACAAGTTTGGAACACTTGAAATTTGGAAAAAGCCCTATACAAGGACTCATATGCTAGAAGTGGCGTATCAGTCCCATTCAATTTTTTTGGGGGGGTCAAGTATGAATCTTTTCCTCTATCTTTGCTCTTCCTTCCAATCCTAATTTCCAGATCTGAGGTGCTAAATTCTACTTTGTAGGTGTCTTTTAGCGATCTTGTAAACAAGGTGACAACTTTGACAACTTTGAAAACTTGACAACTTCCAATCTTTCTCTTTAATGTATATTCAACCTAAATCTGCAAATCACACACTAAAGAGAGGGAAAAATGTTGTTTTGTTAGTAGAAAGGGGTTTGCCTTGGTAAAACCCTGTTTTGGTAATCAAACCTTGGAATGGAATCAAATGGAAAGAAGGAATGATGAATGAACAAAAAACAATGTTACAACTCACCAAACCCTTGAACAAAAGGCTGCAAACTTGTAATTAATGGCTAGCATGAATTTGGATCTTGAATCTTGCTTGAATGGTATGGATCTTGACTTGAATGCTTGCTTGAATCATGAAACCCTACATCACAAATGTTAGCTCAAAAACAAACATGATGCATGATGTCTTTGACATGATGCTTAATACTTGAATAATGCTCCAAAATGCTTGATGATCACTCTTGAATGCTAGAATGCTTGAATGCTTAGGTCACACTTGCTCATGCAAATTGATAGGAGAAAATGAGTGAAATAACCTTGTATTTATACTTGTTTATGCCAATTTTTTTGAAATTACAACACTACAAGTCAACATCAAATCTAGGAGAATAAAATCTCACCAAGAATTTGAATTTAAATTGGGTCTAAGCTAAGTGGGACTCATACGCTAGTTGTGGTGTATAAGTCCCATTAGGCTTAGCTTGGGACACATTTTTCAAGAAAGGCTTAGTTTAATGTGAAATCTAGATTGGGGCCCCGGAACTTAGGTGGGACCCATATGCCCAAGGTGGTGTATGAGTCCCAGATCACTAAATCTGGGCCATACAATCCAAAATCATTAAATTATGATTGGTCATTTGATGTATGCCGAGATTATCCTTAGAAAGATGCATTAATTAAGGCTTGTGGATGCAAAATAAGGCCAATTTAAAGCATCAAGAAGCCTATTTTAGTAGGGAGGACCCAAACAGGTGTGAAAATGTCAAGGATGAAATTTTTATACACTACAAAATCCTGATAGTCGGTATTTGAAATTTGAATTTTGATTGTTAAGATGGCCACTCTGACATATCCAAAATTGGGTCTTGGCTAAGTAGGGGAGCCCATATGCCCAAGGGCGTATGGTTCCTGACCCTAACTTCTAAGATATTATGTGTTGGGGGAAAAATGCTGATTGGATGCATTTATTCAATGCTTGCAATTTCTCAAAAAATGGTACACATGGGCTATAGAATGCATAATTTTAGGAAATCAAGGACCCAATTAGGCTCAATAATTTAAGCGGAGCAAAACATAGTGTTAAATTGTCAAGGGAGACAATTTATGGAGATTTTTCTTATAATAGAAGATATCAAGAATATAATTTCTACTAACATATAGATGAGTATGTGAAGGGTGACAAGTGTGCAGTAGCATATGGTCTCATTCTGTACAAGGATAAAATCTTTTGGGAGCCTAATTTAAAGATGAAACCAAATATTTTTGAAGCCTTGCATGATACACCCATGGTGTGTAATATATATATATATATATATATATATATATATATATATATATATATATATATATAACGAGAGAGATTTACATGGAGGAGTGTTGAGGAGGATCTCAACACATAAGGGACTACAATACCTACTTGTAGAATGGAGAAAATCATGTCTTTTTGGGAATTTTATTACAACCATTTCCTATTCCCATTTAGATTGTAAATGTGTGTTCATGAAATTCAGCCCAAGAAGCTCCCAAGAATTATTTCATTTGATAGGTACAAAACTAATACTAGCATAGGTTATGAGATACAAATAGTGGGAAAAAAAAAGATGAATAAGTGAGTTGAAAGATATTTGAGGGAATGTGTTTCAAAACATAAATGGACATAGATAAATGGTTGCACTTGGAAGAATTTTTCTACACCACCAATTAGTGTCTATTCCTTGATGGCATCATTGTCATAAGGGTGAAAATTTTAAGATATGAAACCATCATAAAATATCTATTTCATTGGAGAAGCCTACCTACAAAGGGTGCTAGTGGGGAAGAATCAAGGAATACTAGTATTTGTAGATATTTTTAATTATGAGGAAATGAAGAATTGAATTTGTATTGCTTGAGAGTAAGAAATTTTTGGGAAGGGTGGACTTGTAATGTCCCATTTTCAAAAAATAATGTTTGTGGACTAAAATACCATTTCCTATTCTTGGTGACCTAAGCCTAATGGAGCCTAGCCTTGAATAGGTCCCAAATATTCTAACTGCGGAGTTTTTTAATCCAAATTTCCAAGGAAAATTCTTATGTCAAAGTTTTGGGGTTTCCAAATTGTTGGTATGCATTTCTACCCAACTCCAATATTTCTTTATTCTTATTAGAATTTTGGACTTTCTTGTGGAAACATACCTTTTCTTCTAAGTTTGACTTTACCTTTACCTTTGTTGGGTTATTAGACTTCTCCTTGACATGCCTTTCTCCCAAACCTTGACTTCTTTATTCATCACATTGTTAGACTAAGAGTTTTAGGCTTACCCTTACCTAGCTACCTATTATGTCTTACCTACAATCCCTAAGATCCTTATATTGATTTGTGATGTAGAAAAAGAGATCTTAGATATAAAAAGTGTATTACCCCAGATCCTAGGCACCCTTGACTGAGAAGTGTACTATCTGACCTACAAAACCATAGTTTATAGCATACAGGTTTGCACTACCTTTTTAGTTTTGTAACTTGTAATCTTTGTATTTGAAATTGAAAAATGACAACAAAGAGAGAAAAGGGGGGTGGCTATATAGGATTTTTCCTCGGTCAAACCCCCATTTTGGTATATCTACCTCCACAAATAGCTAATTTGTTGATGGATAAAGTGTGTGCTCTAAACCTTAAGTGTGTCTAAGGCTGCAATGAGATAAAATACAAAGTAAATGACAAAAACCCTACTAAAATGTGTTAGAGAAGGATCTCTAAATGACACAATCAAGATCAACCCAAGAGAAAGTCAAATACCCAAGGGAAAATAAAAATACTCAAATACCTTACTTAGGGAAACAAGGAGATCAAAGTTTGAATATGAGAACATGCTAAAAAAAAGTCATTAGGTGCTTGAAGGAAGCCAAAGCTATCCTCCAAAACTAGATTCCAAATAGTTCTACCATTGGTATAAAACTCCAATCATTGTGCAAGCTTGATCAAATCTAAAAAATGCTTGTAATTCTATAAAGTAGGATGTGAATTTCATAGTATATGATCATTTGTTGGGGTTAAAATGGTGAAGTATGTTCGAGAATACACTTTTAGAGTAGCACTGACACATTCTCTCGAGTTAAAGGGAAATGTCAAGGCTAGGGAGTGTTTCTAAAATGCACTAATAGAATGGAAACCAAAGCAACTCCCAAATAAAGCGTGAAATTGTGCTTTCACCTTAAGGGATCACAATTTATGATGCTACATGAGTTAGTTATGTGAACTAGATCTTCGATCTTCATCTTATATGAGTTCATTTTCCATGTGATACCCCTAAATTTTGATCCCTAACACATTACACTATGTTGTCTCATTCAGATTGCATGTTTAGATATGTTTTTAATTATGTACCTCCAATGCCATACTTCTAAACCTTGACTCCTTGAAATGTGGTGCAAGTCATGAGGTATTCCTCACTCCCAAACTCTGAAACTCCTATGTTTACATTTTTCACTCCTATTTACCTCCCTACACAACCTAGGACACCATTATTAACTTGATTTGATGTTGCATATACTCTGAAAGGGATTTCTTTCCTAGAAACAACTGTTTATCTTAGGGGTATGAATTCACTTGTACTCCAAGAAATGAAAAAAAGATAAATATGTCCATACGTCCATTAATGAAGTTTTTAGAGTTTCAAGCCTCGATGACCCTCATGCCATATTTAAGGCATCATTCTAGTGGATTTCACAACTATACTAATAAGAAGGGTTTCCTCTCACTTCTAGGTACCTTTGCACATCACAAAGAGGCAATTTCTACATAAGGACGTTGAAGAAAACAATATCAAGAGCATGGGTGAACATTGTAGCATAAAGTGACTATGTTTCTTCTCCCAAGGTTCCACAAACAAGCTAAATGAGATGTATTATAAGACTTTATGATTATCTAAGATTAAGAATCATTCTACACCAAAAATCTCGTATCAACATTGTTCTAATCCTAGTGTTTAGGCAATCAAATTTGAGGATGAAAATCCTTGGATTTTCTAGAGATTAGAGGATTCAAAAACCTTTTGGTTTCAAGGACCAAAGGATGAAACCTCTTTGGCCCTATGGCATTGTTTTAGACACAACTTTCATGGTGGCGGATTCTAGTTACATTAGACATGTGCAATTTGTAACTTATGGATTTAAGCATTGTATTTCAATTTTTTATTATTTAGATATAGTAGCATATTGTAATGTATTTCAAACTCAATATAAGAAAATTTCTATAATTTATTTTATATTTTATGGACTCGATTTGTAATCTAGGTGATTAATATTAATGTGTAAATGTGAAAGGAAATTTCTAGGTTTTACAAGAGGGGTAAAAATATTTAAATTTGAAATATATTTGTCCAAAATATTAGTTAATGAAACTAGAGTGCTTGTAAAACAATCTTATTTAAAATCACCACCTCATACTCCCAATAGCCACGGAGAGAGGACAAAACCATAAATGGTTTACCGAAATAATGGATACCAAAACAATGACATCATGCAAAATCCTCATGCCCACATTGGAGAGCAACTTCCGAGAGTAGCAAATGCATCAAAAAATTCACATGGACATCACATGGGTGTAATCAATTTGCCACTAGAATAGTAAATGCAACCTACAAAGGCATCTTATGTGTCATAAAACCTGATGGCTCAACTCCCTAAGTATAATGATCCCAAATAGAGTGGTCAAATCATGTGGGTTTTGTTTGTCATATATGATTCTCCATTCCTCAATCCTAGCACCTAGAATTGGGAAAGTGTATTTAGTGAGTCCAAATTCAACCATATTGTGCACCATTGTGTTACACCTTCATGAATGCATATGAAAACTAATGCCAAGACTCCCATGAAATCTAAATTACAAATCATATTCCAAATTCACTCTAGGCATTGAAGGACACTTTCCAATCTAGCATTGTAGACACATGAAATATACATAGGATTGCAAGGAAAATGGAAATTTAATCATAACAAATTTGTCATTGATTAGTTCTTGTTGGTCACTAGGCTTTTAACTTGTTTTGCACAGTGTTGAGGTGACTAGGAATCAAACAGTAGAACTATGGGCACTCCTTGAGCCGATTTGTAATTTCACTATATTTTAAATGTTGAGTCCTTGATGGCTTTGTTTGAAGAGGAAAGGATAGCAAAAATGACACACTATTTGATCAAAGTTAATAGTAAAATATCCAAGATAAAAAATGAAATGGATACTAATTAGAAATAATATGGGCAACCCACTATGACATGGGGCTTATGTGCATTGCAACATAGTTTTCATCTTGGGGTCCCATAAGCTACTTGATCTTGTGGATGTTATTGAAAGCTTTCATTTCATCATTCTATTGCCTCAATGTCATTGTCTTTGCAAGTCCTAATCAAGTTGCCATGTGCCATTATATTACTTTCTTTGACACAATGGGTGATCCAATAAAATATATTTTATCCTCATGCTCGATGGCCTACTACTATAGATTTAGAATTGAAAGTAAATCTTAATTGTTGAATGTGCCGAGGTTTAATATAGCATAAATGAGGATGAATAGACACTTAATTTTTATTTAATCCACATGCCTTATTAATCTTATAAATGAAAGCAAGAAAAAAATGTGGTTTTTCATAGTCCCATCGATTAAATCAGGTGGAAAAACAAATGTGACATAACACCACAACCCCATAAACCAATGAAACATTTACATATAGGCTTTGTATTTGTTGACTGTGATAAGTTTTGATTGTATGTGCACACTTTGTGTTAAAAGGTAGAGGTTGTAGCCAAGGAACAAGTATCATTACCAAAGTGAAACGGCCTTACCAAAGGCCGCATAGCTTGTCTAGTGTGGTGTTACCTCCATCGTAGGGTCAAACTATTTTACCTCACTGTTGATCTTCGGTGAACAACCCAACAAAACAAAAGGTCTTTTAACAGTGACAAAAATCGAGGGTCTTGCATTGTTTAGCAATTTAGAAAATGTTTGCAGCTCACCTGTAGTGTGTTTTAATGGATGATCATTTCGATTGCAAACCCGTATTATAGAGAGAATTATGGAGAAGAGAGATTCAGAGAGATTTGCGGGATTTGTAATTATCTATATCTTGAGCTATTTATGGAGAGTGCATGAATTGTGGGATTTATCTTAATCTGTGCCTGCCTAATTAAGGCTGTTGTAACTCTTTATATGTAGATTCGTTGTAATCTCCAGACACACAATGAATAATAATCCCTCTCTCTCTTCTCCGGTGGACGTAGGCTACGACCGAACCACATACATTCTGTGTTATTTGATTGTCTGTATGTTCTTTTAATAGCTTCTTCATGGTATCAGAGCGGGTCATTGTTTCGAGCCGTGTGTCTGCTTTTCTGGCGCGTATTCTGGAAGAATGAAGTTGTTTTCTCCTATTTTCTGGCGCGTGTTCTTGGCCGCGCATTTTTTGATCAGCTCTGGGCGCTGGCCGCGCGGATTTAATCATTCTTGGGCACATTTTTTGCTTCCTCCGGTTGGGTGCGACTTCCTCCAGTGATCTTGAGTCATTTTTTGGCCTTGTAAACCCCCGATTCAAGTCAGATATGCAGCAGAAGAACACAGCCTACAGATCTGCAGCGTACCAAAGAAGGGCGCGCATTTTTTCTGCATAAAGTGCATGGTTTAAGGAGATTGCAGCGTCATTTACCAGAAAAGGGGGCACATTTTTTTGCTGTGCAATCAATTCTTGGTCCATTTTTTTGTTTATGTTGCCATAACGGCTATATAATAATAGCTTGAAGCAGACTCCACAATCGTTTTGGATATGCAAATTCTCTGTTGTCTTCAAGTACAAGAAAATGAAAATCTGTGAGAAGGAAGTGCAGAAGAAGAACCGCATTCAAGTCTCTAATACGAAGAAGCCGCTCTTTTTCTATGTCAATTTGGCTAAGAGATATATGCAGCTGAACGAGGAGGTGGAGCTGTCTGCTCTAGGAATGGCCATTGCTACAGTTGTCACCGTTGCTGAGATTCTCAAGAACAATGGGCTAGCTGTAGAGAAAAAGATATTGACATCTACGATAGACATGAGAGATGAAGCAAGAGGCCGGCCTATCCAGAAAGCCAAGGTTGAGATAATATTGCGAAAATCTGCGCAGTTTAATGATTTGATGGCTGCTGCTGAGGAGAAGGAACTATATCAATGTGATCAGTGCAAGAAACCTGGGCATACCAAGGATCGTTGCTGGGAATTATATCCACATCTCAAATCTAAATACAAGGGTCGGAAGGATCATGCTACTATAGCCGAGACGTCTCTTTCAATCAATTAGTTGGGTCATCTTCTTCAACAACTCAGTAAGACCATCTCTTCTGGCAATAGTCCGTCCACTTCATCTTATGTGTCCGGTAATCTTCATGCTTATCTTACTTCCAATTCCAAAATTAATTCCTGGATTATTGATTCCGGAGCCACAGACCATATGGCCAATAGTTCTTCCTCAGTAACCAATTTTATTCCAAAAACTGATAAGCATGATATCTCTGTTGCAAATGGAACTACTGTTTCAGCCTTAGGAAGTGGTAAAATTAGTTTCTTTTCTCATAATGCTCCATCTGATGCTCTGGTTGTTCCATCCTTCCCTGTTCAACTTATGTCTGTTGGAAAAATTACTAATTCTTTAAATTGTGATGTCATTTTTTCTCCAACATCTGTCATCTTTCAGGATCGAAAGTCGAAGAAGACGATTGGTAAAGGAACATACTCACATGGACTTTACTTTCTAAACTCCTGCAATAAGGCGTATCATGCCAGTAGTGTAATTGAAAGTCACACTTTACATAAACGGCTTGGACATCCATCCAACCGTATCTTGTCAAGACTTTGTCCCTCTGCTTCTGTTGATTCTGATGTCTGTGATGTTTGTCAGTTTTCAAAACAAACTCGTTTACCTTTTGTCAAATCGTCTTCTATGTCTACTGAGTTGTTTGAATTAGTTCACTCTAATTTATGGGGACCAGCGCCTATTGATTCTTATGATGGATATAAATATTTTGTGTTGTTCATTGATGATTTTTCTCGTGCTACATGGTTATACTTGTTAAAATCAAAAACTGAAGTGACCTCTGTCTTCAAAGATTTTCATACTATGGTGTTTAATCAGTTTGGTGCTAAAATCAAAACTTTTAGGTCTGATAATGGTACTGAATATGTTAAAGGATCTTTTTCAGAATATCTTCAAAGCCAAGGCATTATTCACCACACAAGTTGTGTCGGAACTCCACAACAAAATGGGGTGGCCGAAAGAAAGAATCGACACATCCTGGAAACCGCACGGGCCCTTATGTTTCAAACAAAGGTCCCAAAACAATATTGGTCTCATGGTGTGTTGACCGCTGCATATTTAATCAACCGACTTCCCAGCCGTGTTATTAAGTTCAAGTCACCATTGGAGATACTCAAAAATAGGATACCTGGCATTTCACACTTGAGGGTATTCGGATGTGTTTGTTATGTGCACCAGCAAGCAATACACAGAGATAAGTTAGAAGCTCGCTCTACTCGGTGTGTATTTTTTGGGTATTCTTCCACTAAGAAAGGGTATATATGTTATGATCCAGTCACTCGTAAAATTGTTGTTTCACGTGATGTCCATTTTGTGGAATCTGAATCTTTTTTTACAGCTTGTGTTGACTCTAGGAGTCAGCCACAGGGGGAGTCTGTGTCTCACCCGGTTCCGCTTCCCACCATTACCAATGAAGATGTTGTTCCTGATCATGATGCAGAAGTTCCTGAAGCACCACCAATCCCCACATCTCCTCAAGCTGCTCGACGATCAAGTAGAGCAACTCGTCCTCCAGAGCGACTGAAAGATTTCTTCACTTATCATACTACATCTTATCCTATACAGGCACACCTATCTTATAATAATATTTCTCAGTCTCACCTAGCGTTCTTGAGTACTGTTGATCATAATCAAGAACCTAAGACTTTTAAAGAAGCTAACTCCATTGCAGTTTGGAGGAAGTCTATGCAAGATGAGCTACAAGCTCTTGATGACAATAACACATGGGAGATTGTTAAGCTACCTCCAGGAAGGAAAACTGTTGGATGTCGTTGGGTGTACAAAAATAAATACAACAGTGATGGTTCCTTAGAACGGCATAAGGCCAGACTTGTTGCTAGAGGATTCACACAAACATATGGTGTAGATTACCAGGAAAATTTTGTGCCTGTTGCAAAGATGAACACATTCCGGGTCCTCATTTCCCTTGCCGTCAATCAAGACTGGAAATTGTTTCAAATGGACGTCAAAAATGCATTCTTACACGGTGATCTTAAAGAAGAAGTTTACATGAGCATCCCACCTGGGCATTCACAAGAGGCCAAGTTTGGTCTAGTATGTAAATTAAAAAAGGCAATCTACGGGCTCAAACAATTTCCACGGGCCTGGTATGCTAAGCTTAGTTCTGTCCTTATGTTGAATGGGCTGAAACGAAGTCATGCCAATCCTTCTTTGTTTGTTAAAAGAAGTAACTCCAGTATTGTTGTTGTGCTGATTTATGTTGATGATATAGTCATTACTGGTGATGATCAAAATGCAATTTCTAAGCTAAAAATTCTGCTACACAATAGATTTTCCATTAAAGATTTGGGAACTTTGAAGTACTTTCTTGGATTAGAAGTTGCCTACTCAAAAAACGGCATCTTTCTTAATCAACGAAAGTATGTGTTGGATTTGTTACAAGAAACTGGTAAATTTGGAATCAAGCCATCAGATACGCCAACGGATAGTGGAGGAAAATTAGATGATACTGGTGCATTGTTGCCTGATATTGGTCAGTTTCAAAGGTTGGTCGGTAGGTTAATCTATTTAACCATTACTCGACCTGACCTTTCTTATGCAGTAAGTTTGGTAAGTCGTTTCATGCATGCTCCCAAGGCTCAACATATGCAGGCCGTCACCAGAATTCTACAGTATCTGAAAGGGTCCCCAGGCAGAGGTATATGGATGCGTAAGACTGGTCATAATTCTATTACTGCCTATACTGATGCTGATTGGGCAGGATCTCCAATTGATCGAAGGTCTACAACTGGATATTGTACCTTTGTTGGAGGTAACTTGGTCACATGGAAAAGTAAAAAACAGAGTGTTGTTGCTCGTTCAAGTGCTGAAGCAGAATATAGAGCGATGGCATCAACTACCAGTGAAATTATATGGCTTCGAGCTC
Organism: Sequoia sempervirens; assembly: GCA_007258455.2. Lineage (NCBI taxonomy): Eukaryota > Viridiplantae > Streptophyta > Pinopsida > Cupressales > Cupressaceae > Sequoia > Sequoia sempervirens. Next base: position 239,171,777 of record VDFB02193867.1, on the reverse strand, counting down.
TGTTGCAAGACCTTGGTTATGGTTCGTCTCTACCAACTGAATTATTTTGTGATAATCAGGCTGCCATGCATATCGCTTCAAATCCAGTATTTCATGAGTGCACTAAACATATTGAAGTCGACTGCCATTTTGTTCGAGAGAATGTGCAAGCCAATGTCATCCGCACAACCTTTGTCCCTACAACTCAGCAATTGGCAGATATATTTACAAAAGGTCTTCCGGCTCTCAAGTTTCAAGAAGTATTGTCCAAGTTGGGCTCTATTGACATTTTCGCACCAACTTGAGGGGGAGTGTTGGAGAAGAGAGATTCAGAGAGATTTGCGGGATTTGTAATTATCTATATCTTGAGCTATTTATGGAGAGTGCATGAATTGTGGGATTTATCTTAATCTGTGCTTGCCTAATTAAAGGCTGTTGTAACTCTTTATATGTAGATTCGTTGTAATCTCCAGACACACAATGAATAATAATCCCTCTCTCTCTCTTCTCCCGTGGACGTAGGCTACGACCGAACCACATACATTCTGTGTTATTTGATTGTTTGTATGTTCTTTTAATAGCTTCTTCAGAGAAATTTGAAATGTTTTAAAACTATGAATACACACCCATTGTTACAAATGAAATCATACATTAGTCACCTGCTAAAAACTAGACGATTGCAATAATAACCTGCCTGTCGGCAGCATTTAACATAAACTAATAAGATTTTTTGAACGAGATATGGTGGATACAGCAAATGGTTGAAAAAGTAAGTTTATGGAATACAGTGGATGCTTTATCTTGTTTCATGTAAACGTGATCCCAATATTCTATTTCACAGATCATTCATGAACCAAACGAAAGCAGTAGATGCAAGCAGAAACGCTCATGGCTATACAGTGATACAAACAACATAAAATATCAGCCAATATGGGATTTTTCACAATCAAATTACTGAGTCAGGGATTAGAAAAAATATTGCATCCAGATTCTATTTTGATGCCAACAAAAACATTAATCTTTTCACTGGAAAGCGAATGACACTGTGTACGCCTGAAGACTCATCGATGAAATGAAATCAAATGGACAGCGAAGTGGTACTTCGGAAAGAAAGCCTATGAAATTCCAGCTTGGAGGTTTTAGCAGTGCTGCCAAGTATAGCGTGGTCATCCTGCATGATAAGCCCTTGCGAGCTGTTTGAAGCAGCTAATTTAGAGGAAGCCCGGGCCAAATTTGGTGAATTCTGGTCTGCATAAAGAGGCAATCTTTGGGTGGATATTTTTCTGGACGCTGCTGAAACTCCACCGTCGACACGCTTCCTTGTGGTCGAACTGTTGATGACGGAATTGGTACAAGATTTACAACCGTTTAATGACGACAATGGAGCCAACTTATTCCAGCCTTTGGTTCTTGGCGTCTCCTCGCCGGACACATTTTCCTTCAAGGACTTCGATTTCTGTTGAAAGTTTGAAGCTTTTGGCACTTTTCCGCCAAGCGTTGGCCCCTCCTCGTCACAGCCCAAAACCGAGGGCTTAAGAATCGACTTCTCCCTTTGCCTGAGACGCATGTCCTCCAGCTTCATCGGAGGAGTTTTCATTAACCCTAGACTGAAGAACTGCTGCCAGTTTAGAGGCGTTTTCCCGGACGAAGCAGTCGGCTTTGGCGACGTGCACGAGGTGCGATTTGCCCTGTATTTGGATTTACTGCTTGGAGTATTGTAATTTACACGGCGGGAATTTTCCTCAGAGGCAGAAAAATTCAGGCTTCTGTGTGAAGCTCGAGAGTTGTTAGAGCTCGAGCTTGTCCAATAACTGGACTGCGAGTCCAGCGAATCTGTTCTCCACGCATGCAGCTTTTCATTCAAAAGAAGACGCTTTTCGCCGCACGAATTTGACTTATTGTGAAGAGACTTTGCATTTGACTGAGCGAGAGGAAGGAGGCGGCCGCCATGGAAGAGATCATCGGCCGGGCAGGTATCGTATACCGTCGAACTGGAGACACTGAAATCAAAGTCGAAGTCGAAATCTTCCTGGTCTGAACATCCCACGTTCGAATCCCGTAACGAATTCTCCCACTCGGCGGACAGCTCGGCGCTGGGAAGGTCACAAAAGGAGAGAGCCTCCCCCTCGTCGGATTCGTCAAAGGAACTGCATATTCTCCCTTCCTCCGATGGAACCAAAAATTCCATCTCCTCCCACAGAAAAACTGTAAACAGAGGCTTTTATATTTTCCCTTCCTCCGATGGAACCAAAAATTCCATCCCCTTCCAGAGAAATACTGTAAACAGAGGCTTTGGCAGTTTGATTTCTAGAGAATGAAGACATAGATTCAGGATTTAAGGAGGGGAAAAGTAACGCGGGATTAAAATTGTCATTTGTACTAAATGCGCGGGACCCGGCGGATGTAACTTTACAAAGCACGAGTCTTCACAGGAGATGTCTGTGGTGGGGCTGATCTATACTTATACCTGCACTTGCCGGCCACTAGTTATTATTAAATAGACATCTGTAGGGAAAGGGAGAGAGGTTCGAGGTTGGAGATTTTTCTGTTATTCTAGAAAGGTAATCTGCCGCCAACAACATTGGACTTCTTCTATGCTTCAATGTTCACTGGTCAGGCCAAGATTTGAACGGATACACTGGTTTGAAACGTATCTTTGTATTAAAGCTAAGCTTCTGGACTCTCTGCTACCCAGTTTAAAGCAGAAACCAACAAAAGGAAGAAGACATTGGCTTCTAGAATGAAAAACTTCTGGCTAAGATTCCTCTTTCCCCACATTGAACGAGATAGCTTCAACCGTCACTTCAAATTTCGTATTTGGTCTCTTTCCTCCTTGTTCACGGCTCTTTTGTCCTCAATTTCTTGGCCGTATTGCCGTATTTGGGATTTTTTTAATAAAACACAATTAAAATTTTGTTGGTAGGTAATTTGGTTAAGAGTGATAATTCCGTTTTAGATGATGTTTATTATGAGTAATGATTTGTGTAATGGTGTTTCTAAAGTTGATTTTGTCAAAATTTGAGAGGATCCACTATTTTGAGCATGTTTCAATAGTTATAATGTTTGTTGATTTAATGTTCAATATTTTTAATAATATTGGACCAATAGTTGTGACTTTAAAGTTGTAAGGATGATGACTACCCATAATTGAATGAAATGCATTCTTTAGATCTAAAAGGCAACAAATCATGTGATGCCACATCAGCATATGATTTAGTGCACAAGTATCGGTCTCACTTTTTTTTGAAACCTTTTTGGACTCTTCCACAAAAAACATGTTGATGTGGCATCATATTTGATGATGCGACCTTGAAACCTTAGTTATAAGTAGGAGACTTGTCAAGTAAGCTGTTGTAAAAAAAAATGGGAGTGATTTGAAATTTCCACGTAGGATTTTGAGAAGCGTGAAGTTAGGATGCTCAACTAATGGATCCTCTCTTGTAGGTTGTATTTTATGATCCATCATTAGAATACAAATAGCAAGAGAATAAAAAAATTGAATTATAGAACTATGATCTAAAACATTGATGGAAAAACTTGACACAATCAAATTCAAAAACACTATTACACAACAACATCAACTGTGTAAGTCTAATACCATGATCAAGACTTTCTAATTGAATGAGACAACCATGAAGATTGTGATCCATTATTTATTAGATTTATTCATTGCTCTATCTGTAGTTAATCCACATTTAGAAACTTGTTTATGGTCATAAAATGACCATAAAATTTGAATTTTAACTCATGCTGTACTAATCAAACGATATTATTTTTACTGAGAGAACTCTTCTAATATGTTATATTAACCAGCTAACAATCAAACAAATAATGATATCTAACATAGGATTTAGCAAATCAATCAATTCTTTGGTAAGAAAATACAGTTTTCCTTTCTTAAATCAGGAAGTACTAATCAACTTAACTGGACTTGAACATAGACTTTTGAGCCTGCAGAATCGTAATGATAACGAATGACTTTATGTTCTGGAAATTTGAACGAGAGAGAATCGTAATGATGGCGAATGATTTCCTATTTCAGGCTGCTCAGAGCTCATATATTCTAATTCATAAATACTTCACTGTACACATTAATTTTCAAAAGTTAAATTCGATGGCATCCCATTGAAAACAACGTTTAACAGTTCTCATGGTTTCTATACTTCTCTGCCATCTCAGCATAGAGTTTAAAGTTACAGTGCTTATGGTTGGTTTCACTAAATATATAATATTCAAATATAATGTTTGAATGTTCAATTGGTCATATATTTTGTGTACAAATTGATAGAAAGTTAAAGATGATCTAATATGTTCTTATTTTGAATGGTTTAAAATAACATTATAGAAATATATGTTTATATATTAGATTTGACTATAAGATATTATCACTTTATAGTTTGAAAAGGATTTGAAGGTGTATTAGATTGAGAGGGATGACTAGAAAAATGTTACAAAGATTGTAGAATTCTTAATAGTGTAGACTAATTATGAAATAAGAGGTAATAGACTAGAGTTGTTCAAAAGGAGTGTAGGTAATGAGTTGCGTTGCAAAAATTCAATGGAGGTTAGAAGAAGACCTCTGTAGGGTTTTATGAAAATGGTTTGAAGATCTCTCTAAAAGTATCTTACAAACTTATTAAAAAGATGAACAACCTTGAATATGAATTGAATGTGAAAATATGTTTCTAGAGAAGGGAGAGGAAGATAAAATGACATTTCATCCCTAAAAAAATATCATTTCAGAGGTTATGAAATTTCCATGGTAAATATGTGATCATTGTAGTGGTGGATAAAGCTTTGAGGCATTTTCATTATCACTAGGGTGGTAACATGATCATTGTAGTGATTTTTTTCCCATAATGGTTACAATATAATTGTACCCTCTATGGGGAATTGATAGTTTCAATAAAGCCAGTAAAACTAATTGAAGACATTGAAAAATGGAAGGTGAAATGATGATTAAATATAAATAAATAATCTTCCACCTTTGCTTTTTGAATGCTCCTTTATAATGAGTAGAATAGGAAATGCACATTGGTTGTTCCCTCTTAATTTTCTCTTTAGACGAATTAATGGATGACAGAGGAATGTGGTTACTCAATGAACCAATAGCATGAAGTTGTAGGATGAAAATGAAATATTAAATGAACATCATGATGATAGTTCATATGGATTGATGATTAAAATGGTTTGGAAGGCCTTTGATGTATAAATTTCTTTGGCGAGGAATGAATAGCTAAAATTTGATTTGAAGATCAAGGGTTGAGATATTAGGGATAAGGAGAAGATGCCAAGTGTCATTATTGGATGGATGCACTTGAGGATAGAAAGGATTGAGGAAAGATTAATGAATATGATTTTTTTGACAAAATCTAAGGGTGAGGGATGTTGAAAATGAAGGTGAAATTGTACCTTAAAACTTGTAAACCTATGAGACTGTAGATTTAATTAAGTGTTATTTGTCACAATTCTTTGTGTATGATTAATCTGTTTAGATCAATTTTACCAATTGTAGAAAGAGACAAAAGATTGTAGAAGAATGAGACAAGAAGATATAGAAGTGACACAACATATACGTGGAGAAACCCTTTTGGGAAAAAACTCCACCAGAATCAATAGTGCTTGTATTATTTAACCTTAGAACAAGATTACAATAATATTGTACCAATCTTTGATTTGATATGCTTCCTTTGCCTTCAACAATCCTTCTTCACAACCTGCACAAAACTCTTATACACTTTCTACAACACAAGCTATCCATGCATTCGATGTGACCAAGAATGAATCCACACATCCCATGCCATGCTTCAAACCCTCACACATGCACAAGCTCAACCTGCTAACCTGCAATAAACTCTGATGCAATTGCTACAATAAATAGACAATGAATGAGCATGTAAACTCATAAGAGTTATCAAATACTTGTAAGAGCATAAAGCTCCTCTCAAAAAACCATTCCTAGATTGTGCAAGTAGAGTTCTACACTGTAACATGAAGTCAAAACCAAAGTCTCCTCAATTTAGGCACCCCAAACTGAACACTTAACCAATTGTTGGTTAAGAAAATATCTTGCAAGCATCACCTCAAAGTTGGCGCCCAAGAATGGGCCCACTTAACTGATCCTTGTAAATATCTTCTCATGCAAAAGATTAACTCAAAGATGCCAACTTGGGCACCCAAGGTGGGTCCAAGTCAATCTTAGTTAACTAAAACATATCTCTCCACCAATTCATGCAAATATTATGCATGATTGATCATCCCCACTTAACTGAATGTATCCACCTATTATCTGTCATGAAACTGAAGTCATTAGTCATGCAACTCAAGTCAACTAGCATTCAACTCAAACTAACTACATGCAACTGAAGATAACTGAACCATAACTGAACTGAACTAAACTAAACTGAACTGAACTAAAATGATACTGAACTGAACTAAACTAAACTAAACTGAACTGAACTCCACTCATGTAAAAATCAATCCCTAATTTGTAGGATCTTTACATGAATTACTGAAGTGTTATCAATCCTCCAAATAGTTAACTTAAGCAAGGTGGGTTCCACCTTCCATGTGGGCACCCCATGTGCTCCTATTTTGTAGGAGCTCTTCTTGGGCGTCCCCACATGTTCCTATCATTTAGGAATAATTACAAATATCAATTTACATGTTCATTTCATTCAAATTTAATCTCTTTCTAATCCTAGTGTTGGGGAACACTTTCCAAGGACTTAGGAGATACATGAAATATGTTTAGGATTGTAATTAAATGGCATCCTATTCCTAACATTCTCCCACTTGACATTATACATTGCAATTATTCTAAACAAGGATCATTATTATAAATCAATTACAGGACTCAAGGCCAATGATCTTCCTGCACCAAGATAACTTATCTACAACATTGATCAAAGTGTCAACTTTCTCAATCAATACCTTTCCCAAGTATTTGTAACCAAACTATCATAGGTAGAACTTCATGCTATCAACATAACAACCCAAATCTACAAACAAGTCCCTATATATCCACCATCCTGCAAAAGAAGACTTCAAGATAATAACACACATAGACATGTGATAAAAAACCTTTGAAGTAACTCACTATGGAAAAGTGTAACTAGTCCAAGAGAGGTACTCCTCTCATACAAAAAACATATACCTTCTGGAACTCCCATTGCACAGGTAATGTCAAATCTGAAAACAAGATCACAACATTAACAAGTCCTCCTATAACACTTCACATAGAGGATGTGGCTAACTCCTCTATCATAGTGTCAAAGAAGCATACAATGATATGCAAAATAAATCTCTCATAACATAAGAGCCTTCAAGAACAAGACAATATTCCCACAAAGAGAGAACCTGCAAATCAAACCATGTTCTTATACCATACTAACATGTGCCAAACTATGTAAAGTAAGATCTCCTTCAACACTCCTAAATTGAAAGGATATCAACATCTAACCATTCAACTTATAATGAAACATGGTATAACTTAGATGTAAACCTCTCACAAAAAGTAGATCAAACTTAGACAAACATTCCCACAACAAAAGGGAATATTCCCAAAGCCACTAACTATCTCCCGTACCTCTCCTACCCAAATCCTTAGAACTAACTCAAGTTCAAGATTGCAAGGAGAACAATGGAAATACATAAAATCATGCATGATCTACTTCTCAATAATCCCTCTGAACTCAATTTTCAAGATTAATTCATAAGAGAAGACAAGATACATATAAAAAATGCATCTTATAATTAGGTGAGAAACACCTCTTAGATCATTACCTGCCGAGTAGACCAAGAGTGGGATACAAGATTGTCCTGTGCATACAACACCAAGCAATACATGATTTCAATAAAGACAACCTTCTCATCAGGTCTATGATGGACTCACATCCATTTCTAGGTGTAGGCTTGTCAGTCTTTACTGGTGAATTTTTTTTATAATAAGTAACCATTCCAACACATATCTCTTAACATAAGAAATATCTAGCCTAACCCAAGTCTCTCTAGTATCCATGAGCACCCACCAATCAATCCATGCCAACTTCAAATGCAACCTGCATAATCATGAAGCTCCAAGCAAATGATTAATACTCAAAACCAAAAAGAACTACATCCTCTCGAAAGGAAGAACAATAACACCTTTACCAAAGACTCTAAGGGCCCTCCATAAAACAAGATGTTAAAACTTCTTCAAATTACATGAAGATAACTATATCCTACCAAATCTCCCACTGAATTGTGATACCAAGCTATAAATGGCAACAAGATAAACATCAAACCATCACTATCAAAAAACTCCCATTGAAATATGTAACCAGGCTATCCATGACATCATGATAACCATCTCCTAAATGAAGATCATCCATGGCCTCAACACAATCAAAGAATCTATTGTTAATGACACAACTCCCAAAAGGTCAAGAAAACCATAATCTCTGAACCAAGAAGATAAAACACACTTCTTTTAAAAATATGTAATAACACAATAGTACAAGCTCCCACTACAACCAAAAAACCTTCAAACTTTTAAGAGAAAGGTGTCCCAAACTCTACCCAACAGTTAGCTTTGATACCAAATGTTGAAAATGAAGGTGAAATTGTAGCTTAAAACTTGTAAACCTATGAGACTGTAGATTTAATTAAGTGTTCTTTGTCACAATTCTTTGTGTATGATTAATCTATTTAGATCAATTTTACCAATTGTAGAAAGAGACAAAAGATTGTAAAAGAATGAGACAAGAAGATAGAAGTGACACTGTACCATATACGTGTAGAAACCCTTTCAGGAAAAAAATCCACTAGAATCAATAGTGCTTGTATTATTTAACCTTAGAACAAGATTACAATAGTACTGTATCAATCCTTGATTTGATATGCTTCCTTTTCCTTCAACAATCCTTCTTCACAACCTACACAAAACTCCCATACACTTTTTGTAGCACAAGCTATCCATGCATTCCATGTGACCAAGCATGAATCCAAACATCCCATGCCATGCTTCAAACCCTCATACATGCACAAGATCAACCTGCTAACCTGCAATACACTCTGATGCAATTGCTGCAATAAATAGATAATTAATGAGCATGTAAACTCATAAGAGTTATCAAATACAAGAGCATAAAACTCCTCTAAAAAAACCACACCTAGATTGTGCAAGTAGAGTTCCACATTGTAACATGAAGTCAAAACCAAAGTCTCCTCAATTTAGGCGCCCCAAACTGAAAACACTTAACTGATCGTTGGTTAAGAAAATATCTTGCAAGCATCACCTCAAAGTTGGTGCCCAAGAATGGGCCCACTTAACTGAGCCTTGTAAATATCTTCTCATGCAAAAGGTGTTAACTCAAAGATGCCAACTTGGGCGCCTAAGGTGGGTCCAAGTCAATCTTAGTTAACTGAAACATATCTCTCCACTAATTTATGCAAACATTATGCATGATTGATCATCCCCACTTAACTGAATGTATCCAACTGTTATCTATCATGCAACTCAAGTCAACTAAAGTCAACTAACATTCAACTCAAACTAACTACATGCAACTGAAGATAACTGAACCATAACTAACCTAAACTGAACTGAACTGAACAAAACTGATACTGAACTGAATTGAACTGAAATAAACTAAATTAATCTGAAATGAACTCCACTCATGTAAATATCAATCCCTAATTTTTAGGATCTTTACATGCATTACTAAAGTGTTATCAATCCTCCAAATAGCTAATTTAAGCAAGGTGGGTTCCACCTTCCATGTGGGTACCCCTTGCACTCCTATTTTGTAGGAGCTCTTCTTGGGCGTCCCCACATGTTCCTATCATTTAGGAATAATTACAAATGTCAACTTACACGCTCATTTCATTTGAATTTAATCTCCTTCTAATCCTGGAGTTGGGGAACACTTTCCAAGGACTTAGGAGATACATGAAATGTGTTTAGGATTGCAATTAAATGGCATCCTATTCCCAACATTTCTTCTCACACATGTGCGAAGAACACATTGGGAAGATATACCTAATAAGTGTCTTCTCACAAATGAGAGAGAGAGAGATAGATCACGTGATTAAATTGGGTTCTTATAGTAGCTAGAAGGATTTGTTAGAGCTTTGAGAGGTAAAGGAATAAGTTGACTTCCAATACCTCAATAAAGTATCAAAGATGGAAATTTAGTACCACTACCAAGGTATCATATATGCAACATGTTTGATGCCTAGGTCAGGTATTGGGGATAGAGGAACTCTGATACCAATACTAGGTATTAGATTTAGGGAAGGTTCAATACCTAGATAAGGTATCAAAGTTATAGTAACATTGATAATATGACTAGGTATTAGACTCGGGGAAGGCTCCATACCAAGTTAGGGTATTAAATATAGAGGGAATTTGATACCACTATAGAGGTATTAGTGGGGAAGGTATATTACCTAGACAATGTGTCAAAGATAGAGGAACTCTAATACCACTGCAAAATTTCAAACTTGGGGAAGCTCTGATATTGGAATACTAAGGTGTCAAACAGAGGGTAGTGGTATCAGACTGAGGGAAGGCCAATACCTTGAATGATATCAGACTTGGAGGAACTCGAATACCTTAAATGGTATCAAACTTGAATGAATATTGATTAAGGATAAAGGATAAGGAATAAATAAATTAAATAAATGAATATTTTTTAAATAATATTTGGAAATGGATAAAGATTAAGAATTGTGGATAATTTTAGGTACCTATGTTTTTCATCTTGATATGGTGTCATGACTAGAGGAAGTAACATCACACCAAAGAAAAATAAAAAAAAGTGGCTAGGTGAAATGATGAAAAATGGGCGAGTTCACCAAAATGAGGTTGATGAACCACTTAGGGACCTATTTCTCTTTAATTCATTAGGAAATGAGATCCACACAATGAAATGAATATCAACCTTTAGGTGAATCAAGTCAAAGTGTGAATCTACCAATTTTGTTTTTCTTGCAAGGATGGGGGTCCTGATTAAACAACACTTTGGGGAGAAAGATTTAAAATAGCAAATCAAACCCAAAATGCAATATACAACATGAATCTTGAAGATTAAACTCAAAATAAGTAGAACTAGAAATCATATCACAAATCAGAGAAGGGTAAGATGATGTGTACCAGTCACCAAAAGTGCTTTCTAAAGCTAATATAGGAGTCATTCACATAGGGGTGAATGGGTCCTGAGTTAGGGTTTGTCTGCAAATTTGAGGAGCCTCTACTACATATCTGAATCTCTTAATTTTCCCAAGTTTTAGGTTTGGAAAGCCATAAATAAATTATGCAAGTGATTTTTTTGTGAGATGACAACTTTTGTAACTTTGACAACTTATTCAATTTTGCTCTTCAAGAGATCTTAAAAATTTCTTCCACCTAAATCTACAAACACAAATCAAGAGGGAAAAATGTTTTTATTTTGGTGAATGGGGGTTTGCCTTGGTCAAACACCATTTTGGTAATTAAACCTTGAAATGAAATGAAATAGCATGAAAGGAATGATGAGTGAACAACTCAATGTCACAACTCACCAAACCCTTGGATGAACCTTGGAATGTAGATCTACAACTTTCATGAAATGGCTTCAATGAATGTGGATCTTGAACCTTGAATCTTGATTTGAAATAATACTTTGAATACTTGAATGGATCATGAACTCCATATCACCATATTAGCTCCAATAACATGCATGATGCAAGAAGACTTTTATATGATAATTGGATCTTGATTGTTGTAATAATTCTTCACTAAATTTTCTCTTGAATTCCTTGAAATGCTCTTGTGGAAATGCTTTTAAGATAACTTGAAATTGCTAGGTGAAACATAGTGAAATAAACTTATATTTATAGGTATGTAACATTAATTTATCGAAATTCAAATAATGCAAGCCTACATCTAAATATGTATTTGAATATGTTAAAATACCGCTAAAAACATAATTTAAATTTAGGTCTTAGGTCTAAGGGAGGACCCATTTTCCCATGGATGAATGGGTCCTAGGTCACCCACCTAGGACACACATTGCTCAATGAGAAGTGTTATGTTAAGGCATTAATGAATGTCGGGTTTCGTCTTCAAAAAATGCAATTAATTAGGCTTGGATTTGAATTAAAGGGGCCAATTAAGGAAAATTAAGCTCAATTAACTAAGGGAGCCCTAAATAAGTGTGAAAGTGTAAAGGGGTACACTTTAAAACACTAAAAATAAGGCACAATTAAGTCTATTTTAATTAATAGTCCACCCTAAACTTAATATGAATATGTAAAATACATAATACAACACTAAATTAAGGAATAGTTAAGTTCATTTTAATATTAATTCCAAATTAGGTGTGAAAATGTAAAGGGATGCATTTTTATATACTACATTTAATAGCCCCCACTTTAGTGAGAGGAAGAGCACGAGCAAAAAATCACACTGAAGTAGACATTCAAAACATATTTATGCATCAATGACAAAGATACTCAATCATACAACATAAAAGACTAGAAAGAGAAGGTGAGAAATAAGGTGGATCAAGCCTCGATTTTCCAACACGATGTGGAACACATCTCGACTGTTTGTCCAAATTCGTTCATAAGAAGAACTTGATGTCCACTATGCAAACAATAAAACATGCTCACTCTAGGCTAATGGAACCTCAAACCATCCACTAGGTGAGCTCCCAATGGGTGGAAAATGAGAGAATCTTATTGGGCTCCCATACCATATCAAAGTTATCCCTCTAAAAGCTTCAATAAGGCATTGCAAAGACTTTGGGCTTCATAAGGCCTAACAAGCTGCATTATGCTAAGCACCTATGAGCAAGGAAAGGCTCCACTTAGCAAGCAAAGTGTCTTATGCTTGGTGGCCTCGAAAGGGGTTTGGGCTTCACAAGGTTAGCAATTTGTATTATATTAAACAGTTTTGAACAAAAATGCAAGTAAAGGTTTGTTCAAAGGGATCTTGCTTAGCTGATGTAAGGTCTCTTCTTAGGGAACATCATGCCTAATGTCTCCAAGAGAGGAAAAATCCAAGGTAAATAATTCACAATCTTAGGGAATGTAATGTGCGTAGCATCACCACTAAGAGGAAAGTCATACACTAAAAAATATCATGCTCTCGAAGGACATCAAACCCAATGAAAGCACCAAGAAAAAGATGCATTACAAGAATAAAGAAAATCACACAATGAAACATGAAGAATGTCAATAATTTCAAAATAATGCCAGTGTATGCCCCCACTTTAAAGAAATTGCTAGCACTAGTGCTGTGAGAAATTTAATTTAAAGTAGCCAATAAAGAAGACGTAAGAGCTTATTTGAAAAGCCCTGTGCCAAGTCATATGTTCCTAAATGAAGCTATGTCATGAAAAAGAAAGCAAGGGGTTGCCCCTAAAATGAAATATTAAACACACAAGGGATCCACAGATTCAGGGTCAATATATCTTTTCTACAATGTTGTTATAGAGCTTAGAAATATCATCATTCCCCCAATACTCGCATAACATGAAGAATGACACATAGAGAGTGAAAATAAAGAAAAATATTTTAGGTCAACATGGAAGAGACCTAAATGTCTTAACGCCTTGTGTCATCCCCAAAAGGAAAACACATGAGAAAGGAAAAGATAAATGCTTACGACACATAGAAGAATGCAGATACAAATAGAGAAATGCACATGAAGAGAGATACATCAAATATAACAGTACATGGTATTTCAGATTACACACATGCAATCACACAAAGAAACATGCAAAAGAAAACAAAGGCAAGACTACTAAGGCGCATGTGAGTCAACCTATAGTAGGTCATCCACATCTCAATTTTGTTCAATATATATGGAATGCCAAAAACTATCCGAAGGGACAACATCAAGTGCCGAACTGGGACAAGCACCAATATCAACACTCTTATTAGGAGGATCATCACTTAAGCTCATAAAAGATGAAAAAAATGAATTCAACTCATTATGCACTTGTTCATCAATCTTTGCAATTTCATCATCATCCAAGTTAATCACAATGAGAAGTCTAATGATAATATCCATAGAATTTTGTTAATGTTGTAGCAAGGGTGGAGAGGTATCATGCATTTCCCCAGAAAATTTTGGATTTTGATTTTCTATGTTTTTCCTTTCTTCTTTTTCTTGTAACAAACGGGAAATAACATGACGTATATGCTTATGCTCTCTAGTATTACAATATCGTTTCATTCATTTTTCAAGTTGTGTTTGTGTAGGAGTGGTTTTATCAACCATAGGTTTCTTTCCTTCCCTTAAGGGAGGAACAGAAGGAGCCATGGGAGGTTGTTCAACCACTTTCTCTTTAGCTTTGTAAACTTGTTTGACTTTAGGAGGCACAACGAGATTTGTTTGATTATCTTGTGGTATCTTATAGGAAATAAGTAAAGGATTTTTCATAGGCTAGTCTTGGATACTTGGAAGGGATTTTGGTTCAATCATAGTCTCATCAAGGATAGAAGGCTCAATCATGGGTTGAGGCATATTGCTAAGGGATAATTCTACTATGCGCTTCGCCTTAAACTTTTGATAGGATTTGAAAAAGATGTTTCACGAGATCTAATAGGTTCAATAGGCTCAGTCCAAAAGAAATCCAATGAAAAGTTCCCATGGGAAGACACAGGATTAAAACCATTATGATGCAGAGTAAATATTTTTTTTCCAAAGGGAAACTTTAAAAATTTATGCATAACCAACCAGACGAAATTCATGGAGCAAAGCCATGGATAGCCTAACTTCACATGATATTGGTCCGATGACCTGGGATGATGGTGAATGTGACATTTAATTCTTTCAGTATAATCTTTAGAGGGAGATTTATCAAACTGATTGATGGAGCTTCAAATTTTTGCTCCTTGTTTGTCACTCATGCCCTGCCTTATGTCGCTGGTCTTTCATGGTGTTGGAAAATTTCTAAGGGCTGGGGTTTTAGCTTTGTCTTCATGTAAAACCCTTATGGTTACTTTATGCCTAGGGTGGGATCTATTTTGCAGTTACTTTTGGAAGGTCTTTAAAACAACTTATGCCCCATCGTTCCGTCTAGGCTTGGTCCCTTTGGTTTTAATTTTTATTTCCTCCGTAGGTTTTATTTTCCCTAAGTCCTGGTTGACCCCATGTTTCATCTTTTAAAAACAACTTATGTCATTATTTTCCTTTCGCCTAGTGATGTCCCCTTGTCCTTTTAATGAATGTTTTATTTTGCAGAAGGGATCGTATTCATGCTACCGTTGATCAAATTGCCTTTAGATATCAATGATTGCTCGCCATCATGTAATCAGGAAGTGCAAGACCTTTATTGATCGCGACATCACGGGCGGGCGCCATGTGCCCTTTCTGAAGGATGAAATCCATGCGATCATTGATGTGTTGTCTTTTGATCTTAGCCGTTCCTCGCTATCCCGTGATGGCCCCACCACAGTGCTTTGGTCGATTGCGATATCATGGGCGGGCACCACGTGTCTCATCTGATGAAGCTGAAATAATAAGGAAATACATTAATTTGGCCTTAAATACATTAAAAGGCAGGTTACTAAAGTGCTCTCAAGGTGCACGTGTTTTAAATCGACGGCTCTATTATAATCTAGATGGGAAAGCTGCTTGATGGTTAAGGATAAGGTTGGCAAATGTTTTGAAGGAACAGGATCACCGTTGTTCAAGATCTACTGTTGCCCGCAATCATGCAATCCAAAGTTGCAAGATCTTTACCAATTGCGATGTTGCGGGCAACCGCCACATGGATTTCTTTCGTGGCATATAGTATGGTGGGCCCTTTACTGCCATGTTGGCGATTGCGTCAACCTATTTTGAAGGTATCTGTTAGATGATTTGATCAAACTGAAGGATCGATGGCTAAAATTTAAATTTGCATCAAATATGGTTGGAGCCATTCGTGCAGCGCGCGAGTGAGCTTTAATGGTGGATGAGACACTTACTAGCACAATTTGATCAACATAAAATCAATTTTCCTGCTTTGTTTGTATCACAAAACATTCAAGTATTTTGCGGAGCATTCTTAGAGCCGAAGGTGGAATTGCGAGTCTCTGCAGCCAGAATTTGGGATTTCTGCGAACAAAGCCATGAGTTTATTTTCTGTGCCTCCTGGTCATTCTGTACTTGAATTTGGGAAAGGATTTGCTGTGAGCTTGTTGATGAATGTGTTAGGGCTATAGTTTAATTATAGTTGTGAGAAATTGCAGTGTTTTGTCCTGTAATTTTCTATCTCTAGTTAGTCCTAGCTATTTGAATTATAACGTTGTAAATAAGCCCTAGTTTGTCTGAGATGGCACCGCCAAAGCAACATTCTGGCCAGAATGAATATTTGAAAAGAAACTTGTACTATGATTTCCTAGATCAATTTTCCTTATCAACGAATGATAGAAGGAAGGGATTGGTTCTTATGCGAGGGAAAATCCTGGGGGAAGGGTTAGTGTATAATTGCTCCAACATTGTCGATGCTAGGGTTCCCCTCATTGGTTTGGAAATGTTCAGATTGTGTTATGGACAGAGGAATCTGCCTCACCCTTTTTCAAACGGCTGGATGTATGATATGGGGAAGCTGGTTGTACCAAATGTGTTCCCTGATGTAGACCTGCTTAGGGTAGTGGCTACAAGATATGACCCTGTCACACGGGTAGTCAGAGATAATGATGGAGGTGTTCTACTGAGTATTAATAGAGCAGAGGTTCAACATATTTTTGACCTGAGTGAACCAAGTGAAGACTTGGTTCCTATCAATCTTGAGGAGATGAAGCAAGAATATGCAAAATTGAAGTCTCTTTTTAGAGCTAAGTTGCTTCAACCTCATTTGGCTAGGGCAGGAGGTTCAATATTTCATATCAGCCCCAGTGACCAAGAACCTTTCAGATTAATTTTTTTTGCAAATCATTTCTTGGCCACTTTATATTCATTATGTCAGATTTTGGGTTTCAGTCCTGGTGCAGTGATGCCCATTGCTTATATGTTCATGGGGGTACAAATACAACACCCTAACTTCTCTGTGACCTATGACTTTGCCCCTTTCTTGGCTGAGAGGATACATGAAGGGTTGTCAAAGTTGTAGAAAAATGATACTGACACTCAATTATTTTGGTATTTTATGCTAATGCATATGTTCTTGTTCAAAAATGTTGACTTCTTCTCTGAGAAGATGAAATTAAGGCCATCAGTTGATGGAGAAAGATTGCCAATACAGATCTGGGTTGCAAATTTATCTTGTAATAAGGAAAGCACTAGTTATGTGCAATTTGATAATTGCTTTACTTCCAGATTAAGGGCTAGGATGATGGTGAATATACCTAGGATCCCTGAGGAATTACATGATTTCCTCAGACCAAAGGGGAGGAAGCCATATTTGAAGGTTTTCCATAACTGGGGTGACATTATCCCATATCCAGTCAGCACTGTTTTGAGGGTGTATGGTTTTCAGGGAGCCCCTCATATACTGCCATACAATTTGCCACCAAGAGTGGGGTTTGCAGAAGTTATGTGGCAAATAGGTTGCAATCATGAAGATAACCTTACTAGGAGGGGAAAGGGAATATTTTTCCCTGATTATACAGTGGTGTCTGACTTTTCCTTTTCAAAGGGAGGCTGGGTGCATTTTGATAAATTCTTTGATGACTACCATTTGAGGTGTGGTCCAAAATGATAGCATGATCCTGAGGGTTTCTTTGCTCTTTTCAGACAAAGAATAAAAGCTGGAAAGTTTGTGCATGAGTTCAACTTCCCTGAGGACCTGATTAGAAATGAGTTCGACCTAAATAGGCAGGAGTTGAATAAGGAGAAATGGATAGCTTATGATAAGCTATTAGATATTGTGCACAAAATGGATCCCAAGTATGATCCATTGTTGGAGTTCAGTCCATATCGTAAAAAAATTGATTTTCTAATAGGGAACTTCAAGGAGATAAAGGGCACATTAAGGACTAAAAATATAAACTTAGAGCTGAGTCTGGGTGTACAAGAACAAGGTGCCAGACCAATTGCAACAAGGCCAACATATCAACCTACAGAAAGGTGGCCCATTTATAGAAGGAAAAAGGATAGCAATAGTGATGAGGAAGAAGTGGACAGAAAAGGAAAGCAAATAATGAAGGTGCCTCCACAACTAGGTCCAAAATTCAAAGTGCCTGGGGCAATCAAAATTATTGATTTAGAATCATCACCAGAAGAAATTCCCTCATCACCACCATCCGAGCCAAGCCCTAAGAGGCAAAAAATTGATCAACCACAAGAGAATTTGATGGATGAAATCATTGTGACTGATTAGGACATGCAAGTTGGTATGCCTTCCCCTCCTAGGATAGTTGAATTGGTTTTATCTGATTTAGATATGAAAGGAAAAAGTGTACAAGATGCAAGAATGGAAGCATGCAAGGAGTTTCTAGATGACAATACATTTGTAAAAACTCCTGTATTCTTGCAATTGGTATGGAGGATGAAATTTGAAGAATATCAAGATAGATGTAAGAAAAGAAGAGAACTAAGACCTGACAGGTCAAACCAGGAGAATGATGAGGAGGTGAAAGCTAAATTGATGGAAGAATTCAAGAACATCACTCCTGAAGAAGGAAGAAAACTGGTGAGTCAGGATGGTGTATTGATTCTTCTTGAATGGGACATTGCAGATGTTGTAGCATTTAATGCTATTCTAAAGTCCAAGCATCCCTTGCAAGGTTCTAGTGAAGAAGAAGTCAAGGCAACACTTCAAGACTCTGCTTTCAGTGAAGAGTATGAAACCTTGGCCATTTGAGCATTGTGCCCACAAGGGAGAAAGCCAGATGTTTCTGATATTAATCCAAATTTCAGAGGAGGATTAATAATAAAGAGAGCTTCAGAGACCTCAACTACCGAGGCTACTAATTTGACTGTGAATGTGGCCAAATTGGCCCAAAAGACTGTTGAAAGGGAGGAGGCTGAAAAGAAGAGCCTAATAGAGAATTATAACCTCTTGATTGAGGAACACAACAAGATGCAATAGAAGAATGTTGAGTTATAGATAGAGGTGGAAAGGTTTAGGTATAAACAGATTGGTGAGACATCAAGTGCTCCAGGAACTAGCACATTACCTTCCACAACAGGGTTAGTGCCTCCTGCTTCTCTAATTGTTTCCACACTAGGATCTCCCAGTTAGAATCCTGCCCTCACTGCTTCTTTAGAGGAAGTTGAAGAAGAAATAGAGTGCTTTGTTGATCCTACAAAGAAGCAGCTCTTGCAAAAAATTGATGAATTGCAAACATCATTAAAGGTAAGTGATGAGGGATCTTTCTCAAAGCAAAAGGAGATTGTTACTACTATCTTGAGGCATTTAAATGAAAAGGTTGATAGTAAATTGCTATCTATACATTCTTTATATTCTTTGCTGTTAGAAGCAATAAAGAATATTGATAGGGATTAGGAGGTAGTGATACCATTGATTGAAAATTGGATCCCTAGGGCCAGTGATTTGGATATCATGTATAAGGCCTCAAGGTTTGACACAAATAATAGGCCCCAATCATTAAAGCCTACTCAAGTATTAGTTAAGTCATTGCGGGGTTTTCAGACCTTACCAGATGATTTGAGTAGGAAGATTAGGGACTTGGTGAAGAATTTCAATAATTGGGGTAACACATTGCTACCGATATAATTGATGAGCAGGGGAAAATCATGGCACTCCAACAATGGCAAGGTCAAGCAAATGAGGTCATCAATGATCAAATTAAATTAATTTGTGATGACTCAGATTATGATTTGTTGGTGAGATGTATGGATAAGATTATTGGCACCAGCTCATTTTTGGAATCTTTTGAAAGGGATGCAAATCAGGTAGCGGTAAAATACACACCTTATAATGCCAAGGTGGATGAGGTAATTAATTTTGACTGGCCGACTGATGAAGAATACCAGAAATGGGTAACTAAGTATTTGACTGAGGAAGAGTAAAAGGAGTGGACTACTAACAGGTGGAAAATCAGATGCTACGGTTACAACGGTTCCAGTTTTGTGTTGATGGCATTCTTGGCGCGGGTTTCTTGTGGTTTTTGTTGTTGCATCAACTTTCCTCAGCTGACATGATGAACAAGAATATTCTCTAGGGTGATGGGTGTTGTAACAAATTTTGGAATATCACCAAGTGCTCCAATTGGCTAGTGACATGTGTACTTTCTTGCCCGATGCTTGTTTGCTCCTTCATTCTCTATAAGAAGGATTTCAAGGCCAGAAGTACGGGTTAGCAAGTTAGATAATTTTTGTCGAGTCTAGGTGAAGTTGTAGAGAAAATTGTAAAGTCCCGATGGTTTTAGGAGTGCAATTTAGGTTTTGAGTCATTCTGCACAGGTTTTGAGTTCATGGGGATTTAATGTTGTATAACAATACTAGCATTTGAGTTGAAATGATAAATTCAAGCTCATGTCTCTCCATTGTACATGCATATCTAAACTTTGAAATGAATAACTAAGGGTTGTTTTATCCATCTCACTATTGTGGTGTGTATGATTCTATTTTAGCTTTAATTCAAGGAATTAATTAAAATGCTTGAATGGGATTATAGGCGGATATGTTCTGTATAAGGATCTGATAAGTAGTATTGGGTTAGAATGCATACTGATGAAATTGTAATGCAATATTTGTCAGGGATCTTATATGTCATGTATTAAATCTATTATAAACTTGTAGATGCTTATGAATTTGACTCCTGCAATGGATATATGGCACTGATCTAAGTTGTACTTATTAGTGTAGTCCAATATTTGTTTGTCTTTGCCTAGAGCTTGCTAAAAATTGCAAATCAATGACTATCTTATACAATGGATTGTGTTTAGTTATCTCACGCTCCAGATAGTTGATATTGTCTAGGAAAAGCCAATTCTAGTTTAAATTATCTTATTGTGTTGAGCTATTAAGTGAGATTATCTGCTATTGTTAATGTCGTTTATAATAATGGTGTAGAGGTTGTAAACACATTAAGGAATCACCCTCCTGGGTCTTGCAGAGCCCAAAGTGTAGGAGGCTTTTTAAAGTCCTCATCAGTTGGTCCAGGTCCTTCGAGCTGCCTTTGATTGGAATTGGCAATTCCATAGGTAGATTAGAAGACAAACCTGGTTACATTGTAAAAAAGAACCAACACCGATCATCAGGAAAGAAAAACCTGTATGTGTTTTGATCCATGCTTCAATTTTTCATATGTATCTTGATAAAGCTCATGCACAAATAAGAATTCTTTAGTGATCATGTTCTCTACACAGACGAGATCAATTAATATCCCATTAGTAGGCTTGCCATTGATTCTTCCAGCTATGTAAAGAGGACCATTAGGTGCATGTTTAAGTATGTCTTGTTGTGAGAAAACAATGTCAAGTGGCATCTTACTTAGGCCCATATGAAGTTTAGCATCAAAAAATGCAACTACCTCATCCATAAAGTTGTTCTCATTGTCTTTCATGTTTTCATCATTTATGTCCACATTCATCACATCATTCTTTGTTTCACTAGCTTTAGAAAAGGAGATATTATGATTAGGCTTAGGATTGGTAAAGATTTGCAAATTTTGATTAGGAGGAGCTACAAAATTATTACCTTGATCATTAACACCACCAATTTGAATATGATTAGAATCAATGAGGTCTTGCACAAGATGTTTAAGATGCTTGTAATGTTTCGTATCATGTTAATTTTGTCGATGAAAATAGAAATAAGCATTTGGTCTATAGTTTGAAGGTAGAGACTTAGTAGGATCAAGATCTCTAACATGAGGTAAGGAAATCAAATTATTTTCTAAGAGCTACAAAATGATATTATGAAGGGTATCAAGTAAGGGTGTAAACTGTCTATTTCTATCCACAAAGGCATATGGTTTTGTCGTCTTTGTAGCATCTACTTGGGTGTTAACATTTTGATTGGATTGTGGGGGATTAAGTTGTAGGAAGCCCTTATTTTATTTCTTGAAAGGTCGGTAATTGGTTTGAGGTGTGGATTCAGACTTTTTAGGAAGGTTAGAGGGAGTTTTCACTTCACGACTACTAACCGAATTTTGGTAATCATGAATGCCTATACACAACTGTGTGAAGGAAGGAAATCTCATCATCTCAAGATTAGTTTGGATTTTATATTTCAAATTGGAAATAAATATTCTTTGTAGGTCGACATCAGGAATCTTAATGTTTATTTGTGAATAAAGTATTTGGTATCGTGCTATAAAATCAGTGACCTTTTCATCATCCTTTTGATTACATGTCATGAAATCATCCAAGGTCATCTTAAGACCCATGTGAATTTGGAAGTGGTTGTAAAAATCATCAATAAGTTCATTGAATGAACCAATTGAATTATTTGGTAGGGAGCAAAACCACTGTAAAGCAACATCTTTCAAGGATCTAGGGAATAACTTAGCCAAGAGTTTATCTTCAAAAATGAAATCACTACATAAGGTGGTGTAAGTGGAAACATGGCTAATAGGATCTCCTTTCCCACCATATTTCTCAAACCTAGGAACCTCTATGCCTTGTGGCATTTGTGTTCTCAATATCTCCAAGGATAATGAATTGGTTTTGATGTTGTGATACCAAAATGTCTAACCCTTTCTAAGCAATTAAAATGCAAAGGAAAAACATAAGGAAACACCTCAAGATTAGCCTAAGAAATTTGTAAATGCAAAGAGGAAAGTGTTAAATGAAGACAAAAAGATATACCTCCCTTTTCCCAGCTGAAACTCCTCGGTTGGCCCTTGATTTGGATTGATTTGTATGCTCCTTGATGGCTCTTGATATGGCTAAATGCAAGTCTTGACTATATGCTTGAATGTAGATGCAAATGGATGAATGTTGATGGCTAGATGAGTGCACAAAATGGCAGCATTTAGTTGCAAAATGGATAAGTGTTCCCAAATGCCTTAGAGGAAGGGGTATTTATAGAGAAACTTGAATTCTCTAGAGAATTCAATGGTTGGGATTTATCCAACAAGGCCAAGATGAAGGGCTAAGGTGAGTTGAGGACTCACAAGCCCTCACATCTTGACATGTGGATTGTGAGATGGCTAAGGGTGAGGTGATGTGTAGGTGATGTGGAAGGGAGGTACATAATGTGGAGGAAGGACAAGTACCTTCCAAGTACTTTGATGTGACCTTTCAATGATCACATGGGGAAGGGGAAAGCTTTGGGAGAATAAAAGTGAATTTTAAATTCACAATGATTGGAAGAATCTAGTGGATAAGACAAGGTTCCCAAAAGGTGGGAATTTGTCACATGTGACTTGATGTGACAAGTCAAAGATTCTAGAAGATGCATGGGAAAAGGGGATTCTAGGAGGAATAAAAGTGAATTAAAAATTCACATGGGGAAGAGAGGAGCCTAGGGTGAATAAAAAGGAATTAAAAATTCCTTAGGGGATGGAGAGAGTTGACCAAGGTACTAATTATGTTTGACTAATCAGTAATTAGAGGATAATTAGGGGTTAATGAGGATTATAAGCCAACTTGCAAAAGTTGGAGGATGTGACACATCCTAATCAAGGATTAGGCATGTGCACACCCTTAATGAAGAGATTAAGAGATGGATTAGGATTAGATGAAAATGACATGTGAGGAATTAAATAAATGTAATATTTATTTAATTCATTTGATGAATAGGGGATTAAAGAGGGTAAGGTATTTAATTAATAATTAAATACTTTAGGGATTTGACAGAATTAAGGATATTAATTAAATAATAGTAATATTACTTAATTAATAATGAAAAGTGATAAATTTGGATAAATTAAGTGTCCAAATTTGGATGTCTACATTTTGCCCCTCTTTGAGATGGTGTTACAAAGTAGCATCATTTGAAAGAATATTAAAATATAGAACCTAGAAGGAGATGGTTAGATTGAGAAGGATGCCCTAGTTATCAAACAGATGACTAGGAAGAAATATAATGGAGGTGAAGATGAAGATTAGGGATAAGGATTCCCCCTCGAGAGGACATGCAAGTTCAAGAGAACACAAATGTGCTCTTGAAATGGATGAGATGATGAAATGGGAGATGAGGAAGAGGATGAAAAGGGATGGATATGAAAGGATGAAAAGGTGAGAGGAGGTTGGGAAACAAAAATGGATGTAGAGACGAAGATGATGTTGCCCCAGTCAAGGTACAAGCCAAAAGGGGTTGAGGATGGATGGAATGTTGTCAATGAGGATAGGGAAGGATACATCCCAATGAGTGGTATTGATGAGGGAAAAATACATCCCAAAACACCACTAAAGGATAGGAAAGAGTACCTCCCGATGATGATGATGAAAGTGTTGTTGACGAGGGAAGGAGACATCCCAAACAACACCGAAGGGATATGGAAGAATAAAATGGGATGAGGATGATTAGATCCAGGCTTGTAACAAGATTGAGAACAAGACCAAGGATATGATTAGATGATTCGGGCTAAATGGAATGGATGGGGATTGGATAAAGATGTGAGATAAGGATGAAGGATGAATGGATGGGGGGATACATGCAAGATGATAGAATGGAAAATGAAATGCAATCCTAATGCAATTTGCCATCTTCAGAGCACTAATTTTTGCTATAGCATAAGACACCAAGTGCCAGGGTATGTGGAACCAAGGCGTAATAGTGTCTAATGCATGAAATAAACACAACAGACAAGAAGGCTATCCCAACACTCCAAAGCCACAAAGACCTTGGTCAGGCCAGGTATTGAGATAACCACAAGCATAAAAGGATGCCCTAGTGTAACATAAGACCTCGAGAATCTTGGTAGGTACTACATGGGACAACCAATAAGACAAAAATAGACATAAAAAGATCAAGATATGCCCCTATGTTGACCAATCAAAACACACCATAATATGATGGATCATGGTGGCCTTGACAAGTGATGATAGGGAGTTCAAATGATAAACAAAATCCAAAAGTATAAAAATATCACAATCAATTTCAAACGTCCTTTGCCATAGGATCAAGGGGATGGATGGGATTGATGAGGTCTATTAGGAAGGATGCATCTTGTTGAGACCAAAGATGATGGATACTAAACTAAAAGATCATTATGACGCGGGATGTTCAAAATTGATTGGATCTCATGATACAAGTGGGTCTCATTTGTGAAGAACTGGCTAGATAAGGGCATAGCTTGATGACATGACACAAGGAAGACAAGACATGATACAGACACACCCTAAAGACCTAGGGGCTCGGGGGCCGATCAAAGATTAGCCTTGCCTACGTGAAAGCGCAGAGCCCTCGTAGTTCGATGAAAGGCTGATGATTGACCAAGATGAAGACTTTGATGGATGATAAAGATTGGAGAGACAAAAGAAAAGATTGATGATAGATGATAAAGGAGTGGATGGACCGAGCAGAAAGACCGACACTAGACAATAGAGGAGCCCCGGGGGTGAATCAAGTGACCGACCTTGCCTACGTGAAAGCGTAGGGGCAATGTAGTTCGACAAGAGGTTGACGACAGACCATGATGGAGACTTTGATGGATGACAAGATGGAAAAATAAGAAAGACTGATGATAGATGATAAAGGATCCCCGGGGGTGGATCAAATGATCGACCTTGTCTACGTGAAAGCGCAGGGGCAATGTAGTTCGACCAAAGACTAAAGATAAATGATGGATAAAGGATGATGATAGGATGAGTGGAGGATGAGGATAGGATGAGTGGATAAAAAGATGGGACCGATATGATGAGATAGGATAGACCGGTTGGATTGGATAGGATGATGACGATCACATAAAGCTGAGGGATGGGATAGTTATCAAAATCATTAAAATGACTTGGGAAGATGATATGACAGATAGATAAGTGATGAAAAGTGATAGGGGATTGGAAAGATGTGCAAGAGAAGCAGGAGTGATGACGATTAGATAAATGGAATTGGGTTGCATGGAGGGAGGTCTATAGCTAGATACTAATGACAAGGGATTGTGAGATGTGATGAGGATAAAGATGAAAGAATGGATAGAGATATAGGGAGGGGGGATGGGAGGGAGATTTTAGGGGGGTGGGGAAAATAGGGCGCGCCGCTGCACAGAGGGGCAGATACGTCCTTGGCTGGGGCAGACATGCCCCGGAAGGGGGGGAAGCTACCCCGTGCTAGGGCAGACATGCCTCGGAAGGGGGGGAAGCTACCCCGGGCTAGGGCGGACATGCCCCGAAAGGGGGTGGAGCCTCCCCGAGCTGGGGTGGACATGCCCCAGGAGGGGGCAGAGCTTCCCTGAGTTGGGGCAGAGTCGCCCTGGGAGTTGGGGCGGAGCCACCCCAAGCTGGGGTGGAGTCACCCCGGCAAGGGGGAGGACATGCCCCGGGAGTTGGGGCAGAGCCGCCCGAGCTGGGACAGAGTCACCCTGGGTAGGGGCGAGTCGCCCCGGTAGGGGGGCGGACATGCCCCAGGTAGGGGCGAGTCGCCCCAGCAGGGGGCGGACACACCCGAGGTAGGGGCGAGTCACCCCGGTAGGGGGCGAACACACCCCAGGAGCTGGGGCGGAGCCACCTCGAGCTAGGGCGGACACACCCTGGGTAGCAGTGGATGGGGGATGGGGGGATAGGAATATAATGATTGGGAGATGAAAGGGATGCTATGATAGATGGATACGAAGATAAGGATGGGGAGATGGAAGGGATGCTGGGATAGATGGATACAAAGATAAGGATGGGGAGATGGAAGGGATGCTAGGATAGATGGATAAGATGGGGTGATGGGGAGATGGAAAGGGGATAAAGGGATAGATGGACAATGGAAGATATGGATGGGGAGATGGAAGGACAGTGGATGGATGGAGATGAAGGGATAGCAGGATAGATGGACAAGGGACAGTGAAAGGGAATAAATGAATGGATATGGTGGATGAGGCATGAGGGATGGAAGACGAGTGGATGGGAAAAGGAGATAACTAGAGGAGGATAGGATGGGTGACCAAGGAATACAATAGAGCATGGATGAAGGGAATGTATACCGAGAGGTGGCCAAAGCATGTATAGATAGGTGCCCCTGTTTTGATCAAGATCACAAGAAGGATGGAGGGATGGGAGATAAATGGGATATGATGGTAGGATGCAGAAGATAGGTGTGATGGAGGGAATGCATATCAGGAAGTTTCCCCCAAGTGCAGATGGGGATTTACGCATGACACCTGTTTGCTAGGTTTTCATCATGGTACTTATCCAAGGCGCTTGTTTGCCAAGTTTCACCATTGGATGGATTATTTCTCTTCACTATTTTTGGATTTTTTTTGATTTTTTGATTTTTTGGATTTTGTTTGACTTTTTGAGATTTTTAGATAGCAAGGGGATGAAAATGGATAAGGATAGGGATGTTGATAAGGGGATTTAGAAGACATGCGATAAGGATATGGATGAAGGACTCAAGCATCAAGTTCCATACGAGGTATTAAGAGCCCATGTTTGAAGCGACTGTTGGATGTTAGTACAACCTTATTAAGATAAATGGATTATGCAAGAAGATGAATTAGAGGGTTTTGAGAGTGGAGATACATGGGGTAATGGATGGGATGTTGTAAAGGGTATGGATGGAATGATGGGGTGGATATGTGATGGGGATATGTGTTCAGGACCAACATTGGCACATGTGGTGGTGGATGTGAAAAGATAAGAGGATTAATGGATGGAGAATGTATGGATAATGGAGGAGATGGGGTGGTGAAATTTGGAACATAAGGACCTAAAACAGACTTAGGAGATGAAAGGGGTGTATGACTAGCTTTTGGATTAGCAACTTTGGATGTTCTTATAGATTTTTCATTTGATTGCATTGCATATTTTTTCTTTGGGATCCACATGGTTTTGATCTTTGCTTTGGTGGGCCTTTGTGGCCTACGAATTTGATTTAGATTTAGATTTAGATTTTTCTTCTCTTCACCATGTCTTTTGGAGGGGACATCAGAAGCTTTAGATTCATGTGGATCTTTAGATTGATACATTCTTGTTTTAACACCCAAAGTGCTTTTGGTAGCAATGGGATGGGTGCGAGGAGATGGATGATGTGGAGTGATGAAATAAGGATTATAGGGATTATCTGTAGATGGAGGATGTGCGGGTATGTGCCTTTGTTGATCCTGATTAGGGGACATGTGAGAGGGATGTTTATGATGGATGACATGGATAGGTGTTGGATGGATGAAAGGATGAGGTGAAGGAGGTGAGCTTGGGATATACAGACCCAAGATGGATGGAGTAAATGAAGGATGGGATATGGTGGATGGAGGGATGTAAGGACCCAAAATGGATGGAGCAGATGAAGGGGGAATATGAACAATTGTTTTGAGGTGATACGATAGAGGAGGAGGGATGGCAGCATATGATCTAGTGGGGCGATGGGAAGAGCTGACATTTCTTTTGGAAAAGGCTCGTTGAGGACGTCCAGAGGTTGTACTAACATCTTTAGATTGTGAGTCTTGGGAAATAGGTCCAAGACCTTGCATGCAGATTCATTCTTTGACTTGGATGGGCTCTAAAATACCTTGCTCATGAAGGCCTAGACCTCTTCTTTGATAGTTCATTTTCTTGAGCATGCGATCCATGATAGGATTTGTGTTATTTTGAAAACATGATGTGAGTCCATTATTAGGTGGAGGATGATGGGTGGTAAATACACTATGCTTTTCTTCTGCAAGGAGGCCACCATGTAAGAATGTGAGAGTACCAAGGGGATATGCAAGCAGTGTAGGGATAGCAGTTTTAGGCGATGATGGGGGATCATGAGAGGGAGATGATGGGACAACAGCATGTGGATGGGTGATATCAGGAGAGGGATTAGGGGATATGATAGGATTTGGATTTGTGGTAGTGGGATCATGCGATGGAGATGGATATGAAGCGATGGAAGCTTGAATGACAAGGGGATCATGGGATGGAATGGATGGGGGACTGTGATCTTGAGGTGGACTAGATGGGATGGTAGGATCTTGATCTGGAGAAGGGGATATGTTGAAATGCTTTGGATTAGACTCTTGGCATGACTCATCTTGTGTGGATGGCAGGATAATGGAATCTTGGTGGGGCTCTTCAAGTGGGGAAGATGGATGGATGGAGGATTCAAAACATTCATGGGAATGGATTTTAGTGACACTAGGAGTGGAAGAAGTTGATTGGATTAGGGTGTCGTCGATGGGTTCGATGACTCTTGGAGAAGGAAGTGGGTGTTCAGTGGGCTCAACAGATTTAAAAGATGTGATGGTAGGAGATGGGGGCTTAATGGATTCAGAGGGTGTGATGGTAGGAGATGTGGGCCCAGTGGATTCAAAGGATGTGATGGTTTTGATGGTTTGAGTGGTGCTAGGGGTGGTATCATCAATGATAGGTGTTGGATGGAAAAGGGTCTCGTCACTAATGTTTGTGGATGATGGGTTGGGATGGCATGATTCCATGACTTCAAGGTGGGGAGTGGGAGATGTCTTCTTTGTTATAAGTCCTTGAAGAACTTTTGGAGTGAATGAAGGATTATGGTTTGGTGGACTAGGATTAGATGGGGGAATGGGATTGGATGTAGGACTAGAAATAGATGGGGGATTAAGGCTAGATGAAGGGTTAAGATAAGGATATTGGAATCGTGAATTAGGGCATGAGGATATGGGTGGTGGATTGTAGTAAGGGTATTGGGATGGTGGATTAGGATGGGAAGATTGAGATGGAGAATCGAGATAGGGAAATGTGGATGTCAGATTAGGATAAGTTGATGTGGATGTTGGATTAGGATAAGTTGATGTGGATGTTGGATTAGGATAAGTTGGTGTGAGTGTATGATTAGGGTGAGCAGATTGGTATGGAAGATTAGGGTAGTGGGTATATGTCGGTGAAGGATTGAGATAGGATGATGTGGACGGGGGATTAAGATGGGGGTATTGTGATGGCAGACTAGGACAAGAGGAGGCGGGTTTTGGATAAGAGGATGATGTAGATGAAGGGTATGATGGATATGACGGATATCCCTTGTCAAAGGTAGCATAAGGAGCATGATTAGGCATGGATGAAGGCATAACAGGATAACTTGAAGGGGTGATTGGATTGTGGAAAGTGAGTGGAGAAAGCTTACTAGTGATGATAGCATCAAGGGGATCTATTTCATATTCTTCTTGATCGACAAGACTTTTGTTATAATTGTCGACGTAATTAGGGTTTCCCTTGACCACTATTGATGGAGGATAAGGATTCATGATGGTGAAAGGATAAAGAGGATGGATAAAAGATTTTGGATGGGAACGAATTAAAGCTCAAATCAGGATTTAGGTCAAGCTTAGATTTGGATTGGATTAAAGCTCAGATTAGGATGATTGGATGATGTGATGGGATTGATTCTGACGATCGACACCGAATCTGCTTTGAGATGGAAGTAGATTGATTAGGTCGAAGGTGATGTGGTTGGATTGGATTGGATTAGATTGGATTAGATAAGGTTGAATAAGGTTGGATAAGGTTGATTGATGATTGATAAGATCAACTGATGGGTCAGATAGGATGATGAGAGGGATTCAAAAACCCCGTTCGGAGATTATCCTAGGTGACTTAGGATGCTGATTGATCGGATTAAAGGATAAATGGATGATTGTAGCACCGAATCCACCTTGAGATTGAAGGTGAATTTATTGGGCCAACGATGATGATTAACTTAGGATGGATGACAATCCTAAGCAAATGTTGATGAGGACGATCAAATCAGACACTTAGGTCAATTTGGATAATAACTCGAGACAAAGTTTAGGGGATCTGGATGGGGAAAATGATGATTTGATTGGAGAAATGGATGATAGAAAGTGGATGAAAAAAAATACTCAAAATGAGTAAATGATTGATCAGGACAGATGAATGATTACTTAGAATGAGTAAATGACTGCTAAGAACATATGAATGATTCCCAAAATGAGAAGACGAAAGCTCAGAATGAATGATAGATCACTCAGAACGAGTAGATGACTGATTGGGATTGTCGAACAAGAGTTCAAAATGATTGAAATGGATGAATGTTTACTTGGAACGAGTAAACAAATGATCAAAATGATAGAACGAGAGTTCAAAATGATGAAAGGAGGTTTGAGATGGATGAATGTTTACTCAGAATGAGTAAACAAATGATCAAAATGACAGAACGAGAGTTCAGAATGATGAAAGGATGTGTGAAATGGATGAACATTTAGAATGAGTAAACGGATGATCAGAACGTTAGAACGAGAGTTCAGAATGATGAAAGGATGTATGAAATGGATGAGCGTTTACTTGGAACGAGTAAACGGATGATCGAAATAGAATGATGAAAGGATGTGTGAAATGGATGAGCGTTTACTCGGAACGAGTAAACAAATGATTGGAACGATAGAACGAGAGTTCAGAATGATGAAAGGGGGTGTGAAACAGATGAGTGTTTACTCAGAACGAGTAAAAGGATGATCAGAATGATAGAACGAGAGTTTGGAATGAGGAATGATGAAATGAGGTGTAAAATAGATGAATGTTTACTCGGAACGAGTAAACGGATGATTGGAATTGATAAACCAAAGTTTGAGATGATAGATGAAGGTTCAAAATATATGAGTGTTTACACGGAACGAGTAAACGAATGATTGAAAAGGGAGAACAACTATTCAAAATGGATGAATGAAAGGTTGAAATGACTAAAGCTCAGATTAGGGTTTTGGTTAAGCTCATATTGGGATTAGATTAAAGCTCAGATTAGGATTGGGTTGAAGATAAAAATGATTGGAGGATGTGATGGGATTGATTCCACACCAAATTTTGGGGTTTAAAGAATGTAAGGTGCTGACAATCAAAATTTTCTAGATTTGGCAATTTTCAAAAATTGTCAAATTTTGCCATTTTAGGAAACCTCACAGATGTACTTTTGAGAGTCCAATTTTTTTCCAAAAAATACCCAAAACCAAGATAGGATGAATTGCCAACTAATATCCCAAATTTGAGACATGCATTCTGAGTTATTGACAAAAATGATTTTTCAAAATGTTGGAAAAAAACACTAAATTGCGATTTTGAGGGTCAAGATGAAAGTTTGAGGCCTCAAAAATGTGGAAAAACGGGGTCCGAGGGACTTCCAATCATCGGGGATCCACATGCCATCTCATAATGCAACCACTCGTAAAATTTCAGCTCAAATAGACACTCGAGTCAAAAGTTATGGCTCTCGCAGCAGTACAACCGTACCTCAAAATGAAGTCTATAGGGTGATTGGGATGGGATGATTTGATGCTAGATATGGACTCTAATTTATGTTCTCAAGTGGCACTTTATGTGATTTTGATGATGAAATTATGATTCTTCTGCGCGCTGATGATCAAAACCCGTGCTCGCATTGATGAATGACTCCTCTTTAATGAGGAGATGGATTTTTCGGGAATGGACAAAATTTTATTTCTGGTCGACTGCTCGAGATTTTCGAGGATTAAAATGACAAACAAAAGGCTTCTGGGATGATGTGAAAAAGGCTGGGAATTCGACAAATTGACAACGAGGCTAAAACGATCCGTAAAATAAAGCATCTCGGTGTTCACAAGGGAAAGTGGGCTCCGCCCTCTCAAGAAGCAGAAACTAAAGGGCACAAATGCCTCTTCTCAAGAAGAAAAATCGGGCGAATACCCCCATCATGAAAATCGTGGCATAATCGCCTAATTCCAGAAAATCATGCGTAAATCTTCCCGCCCATAGGTGCAATTAGGGCGCAAATACTCTTCAAGGTAAAAAATCAAGGGCTTAATCGCTTCTCTGGCAGAAAATCAGGTGTAATCACCCCATCATAAAAATCAGGGACTTGGTTTGATGAAATGACTATGGCAAGGACTTTAAAATGACAATAATAAGGCCAATTTGTCAAAAATTTCACTGGTTTCTCACAAGAAAACACTTTCAAGCAAACACAATCCTATGATTAGTGTTAAGGGTATGGCCAAAGAGGTCTTAATCTAGGATGCACAAAGTGTCTAGGGAATCCTCGACATACTCTTGGTACGCGTGAGGTACAACCGCGAACACCAAAATTCTCAATACAAGCGCAGTTGGGAACCCAACGAGATAACAAGGGCTCGTAATTTCACCTCACGCTCTATCTAGGTATCAATTCTATTTTCCATTAATTCACCAATTATGACGTGACTGGATTGGGGTACAACTTTCGCTCTCCCCCCTTTATATACCCCACCGATATGCGTGGTTGGAATTGTCCCTTGGGGTGATGAAATCCACAAGCAGGTCCCACTAGAAAGTAAGCACTAATTGTTTCCAACTACCCCCAGGCTCACACAAAGTGTAAGGGGAAAGCGAAAACAAGCTAATGCTCCCTTTGGGTAACACAAAAAGATAAACACAGCAAGTAATGAATATTACTCCCCCTAATTAAACTATGTTCTTAGATTAACGTAAACAACAAGGATAGTTTAAAAAGTTTGAGTGAACGGATAGCCCTGCAAGCAAATATTAGATGTTTTATCCCGCTTTCTTCATCAACTTCACAAGAATATGCTACAAAAAGTTAGCAAAAAACACCAATATCCTTGCAAGAACAGTGTTAGGGGGTTAATACTTGAAAATAACAAAAAACCAAAGCAAAAATGATAGTTTTACCTTTCAAAATGTGTTGCTTCGTGGTGACAAGGGGGCGCAGTCGCCCTTCTGCAGTAAATCAGGGGCATAATCACCCTTTTGAAGAAAATCAGGGGCGCAGTCACCCTTTTGTGGAAAATCAGGGGCGTAATCGCCCTTCTGTAGAAAATCAGGGGCACAGTTGCCCTTTTGCGGAAAATCAGGGGCGTAATCACCCTTCTGCGGAAAATCAGGGGCGCAGTTGCCCTTCTACGGAAAATTAGGGGCATAATTGCCCTTCTGCAGAAAATTAGGGGCGCAGTCACCCCACTGCGGAAAATCAGGGGCGCAGTCGCCCCACTGCGAAAAAGTGTTAGCACAAAAATTTCAGCCCAGGGGGCGTAGTCACCTTTCTGCAAGAAAAGTGTTAGCCAAAAATTTTGGTCAAGGAGAGGGCATAGTTGGCCTTCTGTAGAAAAAGTGTTAGCCAAAAATTTTGGTCAAGGAGGGGGCGCAATCGCCCTTCTGCAGAAAATCAGGGGCGTAGTTGTCCCATTGCAGAAAATCAGGGGCATAGTCACCCCACTGCAGAAAATCAGGGGCGTAATCGCCCCACTACGAAAAATCAGGGGCGTAATCGCCCCACTGCGGAAAATCAGGGGTGTAGTTGCCCCACTGCGAAAAATCAGGGGTGTAATTGCCCCACTACAGAAAATCAGGGGCGTAATCACCCCACTGCGGAAAATTAGGGGCGCAGTCGCCCCACTGCAAAAAATCAGGGGTGTAATCGCCCCACTGCGGAAAATCAGGGGCGCAGTCGCCCCACTGCGGAAAATCAGGGGTGTAGTCGCCCTTCAGGGATGTATTCTTGCAAAAAACTTAACAACAACAAACGTGAAATATAGGAACCCGCTTGTGGGTCCCACCGGGCATGCCAGAAATGTGATACCAAAATGTCTAACCCTTTCTAAGCAATTAAAATGCAAAGGAAAAACATAAGGAAACACCTCAAAATTAGCCTAAGAAATTTGTAAATGCAAAGAGGAAAGTGTTAAATGAAGACAAAAAGATATACCTCCCTTTTCGCAGCTGAAACTCCTCGGTTGGCCCTTGATTTGGATTGATTTGTATGCTCCTCGATGGCTCTTGATATGGCTAAATGCAAGTCTTGACTATATGCTTGAATGTAGATGCAAATGGATGAATGTTGATGGCTAGATGAGTGCACAAAATGGCAGCATTTAGTTGCAAAATGGATGTGTTTCCAAATGCCTTAGGGGAAGGGGTATTTATAGAGAAACTTGAATTCAATGGTTGGGATTTATCCAACAAGGCCAAGATGAAGGGCTAAGGTGAGTTGAGGACTCACAAGCCCTCACATCTTGACATGTGGATTGTGAGATGGCTAAGGGTGAGATGATGTGTAGGTGATGTGGAAGGGAGGTACATGATGTGGAGGAAGGACAAGTACCTTCCAAGTACTTTGATATGACCTTTCAATGATCACATGGGGAAGGGGAAAGCTTTGGGAGAATAAAAGTGAATTTTAAATTCACAATGATTGGAAGAATCTAGTGGATAAGACAAGGTTCCCAAAATGTGGGAATTTGTCACATGTGACTTGATGTGACAAGTCAAAGATTCTAGAAGATGCATGGGAAAAGGGGATTCTAAGAGGAATAAAAGTGAATTAAAAATTCACATGGGGAAGAGAAGAGCCTAGGGTGAATAAAAAGGAATTAAAAATTCCTTGGGGGATGGAGAGAGTTGACCAAGGTACTAATTAGGGTTTGACTAATCAAGAATTAGAGGATAATTAGGGGTTAATGAGGATTATGTCAACTTGCAAAAGTTGAGGATGTGACACATCCCTAATCAAGGATTAGGCATGTGCACACCCTTAATGAAGAGATTAAGAGATGGATTAGGATTAGATGAAAATGACATGTGAGGAATTAAATAAATGTAATATTTATTTAATTCATTTGATGAACAGGGGATTAAAGAGGGTAAGGTATTTAATTAATAATTAAATACTTTAGGGATTTGACAGAATTAATGATATTAATTAAATAATAGTAATATTACTTAATTAATAATGAAAAGTGATAGATTTGGATAAATTAAGTGTCCAAATTTGGATGTCTATAGATGTATTGTGAAGGTTGTCCATTGTTGTTTTGATTTAGGGAGGCAATTTTTTGTTGTAGGGATGACATGTTTTGCAAAAGTTTGTTAAGGATTGGATCATTGTTGGTAGTGTGAGATAGAGGTGAATAAGGTGGAGTGGTTTATGTATGTAGAGGGCAAGTGAATTGTAAATTTGTGAGGGGGGTGGTGGTTGAAGAGATATGCAATTTGAATTCACAAAGCTAGAAGGATTCCCAGTGGAAATACCTAAGTGATGACAATGTTGCTAGTAGGTTGGATGGTTGTGGTAACATGAGTACTAGTGTATGTAGGAATAGAGTTAAGGGTTGTGAAAGGAGGAATTAAATTTCCACCTTGGCTTTGAGTATACCCCAAATCTTGAGCACAACTAGTCATGGTAGGGATGTTCTTATCAACAATATGAGCTAGACTTCGTACAATCTCTATTCCATGTTCATTTTAAAGAATTTTCCTCACATTATCTAAATAAAGAATGGCACTACTAGCAATCTTCTTAGAAGTAACAATTTTTTTCAATTTTTCTATTTCTTCATCTATCCTTCTTATGTTTTCTTGTAGGACATTAGCAACCATTGTTTCAACATCATGCACATTGTTTGTAGGTAGGAAAGTCATTGGAAATGAGGTATGAAGACTATGATCCATAGAATGTTGATTATCAACACTATTAGTGAAATATTTGGAGAACCCAATATCCATAGTGAATGGTGTATCATGGGATGACATAAGTCTCAAAATATGTCTCACAACAATATTGCTAATAAGACACCAAGTTGTGAAGCTCATACAAGTTTCACAAACTCAATGCATACCCAAAATGGAAAGAAGGTGAAATGTAATGAAGTAACCTAGGATGTGAAGTGCAATGCAAATATGTAAATTAAATTTTTAGATTTCAAACAAGATAATTTTTTGATTATGCTATGTAAAAACTTGAAAATGATGTCTTGGAAATGCAATTTTGAATTCACACAATGTACTAACTTTATCAAATGAAGCTTAATATGATTAATTCAAGAAATGACACTGATTAGGGACTCATTCGCCAGGGGTGAATGGGTCCTAGCTTAGGGTTTTTAATTTTTTTTTGTAGGTTTCTAAGTTGATTCTAGTGGTTTTCAAATTTTGATCTAAAATAGTGAGTTACAGTTTGAATTTTCTATGAAATTAAGGTTGAATGCAAATATAAAATATGAAAAAATGATAAATTAGGAGACCTAATTTGATGTGCAATTTTGATTCAATTTTCAAATGTAAATGAATGATGATGCAATGCTATGTAAAATGACTATTTTTTTGTATTTTTCAGATTTCAAGAGATGCAAAAATGCAATCCTAAAACCCTAAATGAAATGCAAGATAATGCAAATTAAACAACCCTAAATGAGATTCAATTCAATGCAATGCAATGCAAATGAATGAAAAATATAGATCTAGGGTGAAATAGACTCAAAAATTAAAAAAAAGCACAATGATCAAAAAGTCGGGTTCACCAAAATGAAATGATGAAAAATGGGCGAGTTCACCGAAATGGGGTTGATGAACTGCTTAGGGACCTATTTCTCTTCAATTCATTAGGAAATGAAATCCAAAAAATTAAATGACTATCAACCCATTTACGTGAATCAAGTTTAAGTGTGAATCTATTGATTTCCTTTTTTTGCAAGGATGGGGGTCCTAATTAAACAACACTTTGGGGAGAAATATTGAAAATAGAAAATCAAACCCAAAATGTAATATAAAACTTGGATCTTGATGATTAAACTCAAAATAAGTAGAACTAGAAATCATATCACAGATCAGAGAAGGTCAAGATGATGTGTACCAGTCACCAAAAGTGCTTTTCTGAAGTTGATTTGGGACTTATTCGGCTAGGGGTGAATGGGTTCCGAGTTAGGGTTTTTTTGCAACTTTCTGGAGCCTCTACTACAGATATGAATCTCTTAATTTTCCTAGGTTTTAGGTTTGGAAAGCCATAAATAAATTTTGCAAGTGAGTTTCCATGAGATGACAACTTTTATGAAAACTTTTGCAACTTTGACAAGTTCTTCAATTTTTCTCTTCAAGAGATCTTCAAGATTTCTTCCACCTAAATCTGCAAACACAAATTAAGAGGGAAAAAATGTTTTGGTTTTGATGAATGGGGGTTTTCCTTGGTCAAAACCCGTTTTGGTAATCAAACCTTGAAATGGAATGAAATAGCATGAAAGGAATGATGAATGAACAACTCAATGTCACAACTCACCAAACCCTTGGAATGTAGATCTTCAACTTGCATGAAATGACTTCAATGGATGTGGATCTTGAACCTTGAATCTTGATTTGAAACAATGCTTTGAATACTTGAATGGATCATGAACTCTACATCACCATATTAGCTCCAATAACATGCATGATGTAAGTAGACTTTGATATGATAATTGGATCTTGATTTCTGCAATAATTCCTCACTAAATTTGTTCTTGAATGCCTTGAAATGCTCTTGTGAAAGTGCTCTTAAGATAACTTGAAATTTCTAAGTGAAAAATAGTGAAATAACCTTATATTTATAAGTATGCAACATTAATTTCCCAAAATTCAAATAACACAAACTGAAATTTGAATATAGATTTGAATATGTTAAAATACCTCCAAAAACATAATTTAAATTTAGGTCCTAGGTCTAAGGAAGGACCCATTCGCCCATGGGAGAATGGGTCCTAGGTCACCCACCTAGGACACACATTACTCAATGAGAAGTGTTATGTTAAGGCATTAATGAATGTTGGGTTTTCTCTTTGAAAAATGTAATTAATTAGGCTTGGATTTGAATTAAAGTGGCCAACTAAGGAAAATTAAGCTCAATTAATTAAGGTATCCATAATTAAGTGTGGAAGTGTAAACGAGTACACTTTACAACACTAAAAATAAGGCACAATTAAGTCCATTTTAATTAATAGGGCCCAAAAATTAATGCGAATATGTAAAATACATATTACAACACTAAAATAAGGAATATTTAAGTTCATTTTAATATTAATACCAAATTAGGTTTGGAAATGTAAAGGGATACATTTTTCTACACTACACTAGGAAAAGGATGAGACTAGTATTAGGGTGCCCAATCATTAGCTAAAAATGAAGAAGACTAGTGGCAAGATGACCTAGTCTTTGGAGGGATAGGAGGGACAATAAGGAGGGAGTTTGGTATGCTTCCTGAAGAAGACATGCGAGTTTGATGAACATGAGTGTGCTCTCAAAATAGACAAAGGGATGGGAGTAGAAGATGATAGGATAGAGAAATGATTATAATAATGTTACTATTGTCATGAGGATTGCACCCTAATTGAGTGTAAAACTCAACTATCCTATGAAACATGGGATCATCTTCAAGCTATGGGTTGCCTATGGTGAAGATGAACCTCCAGAGAGGGTTAGTTCCCTTAATGAAACTCCTAAAAAATACTGCCTTTATTAGGAAAAGGGTAGAAGAACTAAAACAAAAATATTTACTAACCCTAGGAGGTGATGCACCAAAAGTCAAAGACCTGTATCACAACATCAACACACAAACTCTCTCAAAATATTAGCAAGTCTTCACACAACTCAATGTTTTACATGCTTACACATCTGTTATGGCATAAAATTGCACCCTAATGTAATTTACCATAACATACTTGTACTTTAGCCTTATAAAATTGATAATGCTAAATCTTGCTACTCTAAGCCTTTTGTACTATCCATACCTTGTCATTTTCCATTAATGGAGGGAATTTTGACTAGGACGCTTCTACGTTGCACAAACGTCTACACCACATGAATGCCCCTAACAGATTCTTGAGTTAGTGGATGTTGGGACGTTACATTTCATGTCACCCACAAAGTGTAACGCTCCTTGCAGCTGCATAACCACCTAAAAATGGCTCTCTTGCCTCTGATCATCCATTTTGAACTCATATTCTCATTCCATTCAACTCACTTCTCATTCTAATCTTCATTCTTGAAACTTCACTCTCAATTCTTCCACTTCGTTCTTACTTCCATTATCTCTACACCATTTTCTTGCAAGTTTCAAGTTCTATATCACTCTTGCATGATCATCTTGCACTCTCGAAGCTCTCATCCTTCCTCTTGACTTTTTCAAGCTTGTGGAAGGGAGGGTAACACTTTGCTATTTTATTACATTATCAATATTATAGTTAGCATATTGATTGTATTTTCTTTCTATACATCTCGTCTATTG
The DNA here is from genome assembly GCA_007258455.2 of Sequoia sempervirens. Classification (NCBI taxonomy): domain Eukaryota; kingdom Viridiplantae; phylum Streptophyta; class Pinopsida; order Cupressales; family Cupressaceae; genus Sequoia; species Sequoia sempervirens. Next base: position 239,131,873 of record VDFB02193867.1, on the reverse strand, counting down.
CTTTCTTTATCAATATTTCTCTATTATGGTCTATCTAGTTTTTCGTGGAGGTGGAAACACTAAAGCAGGGGTTTGACTAAGGCAAGTCCTAAAAAGTAGCCCTAAAATTCTCATTTTCGTGTGTGTAGGTTTTTGTTCACATGAATCTTGCAAGAGGCTGGACCTACCATGAGTTGGATTTATCTTTCCCTTTACATGTTATTTCATTTCTAGCTAGTTCATCTTTCATTTATAATATTCTTCTTGTTGTACTAGTTATCTTTTTACGCATTTATAGTAGTCTAGTACTTTTTGTTAAATTGTCAGATTCTCTAGTTGTCAAAAAACCTTGATTGTCTTGGATTGTAGATTCTACTCTCTGTTCATAAGAGCTTCCAATGCATCCCTAAGATGACATCAAACCACACTATTGTCCCTCTCCCACACTATTGTCCTTTGGCCAAGAGGTATTTAATATGTTTCTTGAGACCTCTGCATGGTATGTTCATCTAATTTTTGAAATCCTCCATCCTAAAAACCTAAAAACATAGAAATTAGTCTTTCCCTGATTTTCCATCTCATCTTTTGACTTTTTTCATTGAGGTGATGAAGGGAAATTTTCTCCCTTTAGACCTTTTTTTTCTTGGGACTTGGGAATAGTGAATCCCCTCCTTCACATTTTAATGAACTCGATGTGAACTATCCTCACTTCTTCCTTATTTGAAAAAAAATTCTCACATGTTAGGATGCGTGGTTGATAGCGCATTGTGATGCTCTTTATGAGCTTCACAACCCAACCAACTATCTTCGGCCCAACCACGTTGTTAGGAGTTATCAAAATTTAGACATGGTATCTAGGAGGTTGAGTCCTCCCCGTACTAGTCCATGTTTTGAGGAGTTCACTATAGGACTCTCCATTGGATATAATCCTAATGTCATTGAAGTTGGAACTCATGATCCTACCCATCCCACCTCACCTTTGACCTCTGCCTCCTCTTTCGAAGATGAAGCTACTCTTAGGGTCCTTATAGAGTAGGTTTACTCCTTAGAGCTGAGACTCACAAATCTTGTATGATTCTTGGTAGGAGATAATACTTTTTCCCAGGTGGTTCTCATAGTTGAAAGTTTGAAAGTTTTTTTCACTAAAGATTGAAGAGGTCTAAAGCTTCTTCGTGGTATTACTGATATTGTAGAGACCCATGTTCCCTCCTACACCTCTACCATAGATGCTACTTAAGATTTGGGATCGAAGATAGTCAAAAAACAGCTGGAAATCCCAATGCCTAGGGTGTCGATGTGCATGACTGACGTGGGTCCCTTTATTAACACCAAAACCATACCTGAGTAGAGTGGAACTATTAAAGTAAATAAGGAACCTTTGAGCTTTAGTTATTCCACACCTAAAGCTTAGGGCATCCCTACTTCTAGTATTGATGTCAGTAACCTTATCAGTGCTGGTGCTAGTGCCTCTTTTGGTGCCAGTATCAGAGCCTCTAGTGGCATTGACTTGCTAAGGGATATTTTGGTGTAGGTGCTGGTGGTCATGCTGATAGTTCAGATGGTCATATCTCATCTATTGATCTTGTCCTCAATTCTATTTTACAAAACATTAGACACATGAAAAATTAGTTAGCATTAAATTTGGCCAACTCCTCCTCCTAGCCTATATTTTAACCTTTTTATCATCATACCCCTCTTTCTATTTCCATTCTAAACACTCCTATCCCTCAAGGAGTGGAGATTCTAAAATTCAAAAAGTACAATGGTCGTGGGGATCCATGGACGCATGTCTCATCCTTCAATGTGTTGTGTACTAATTTCTTCCATAATGATACAATCTTGGCCTATCTATTCATGCATTCTCTCAAGGATGTGGCTTTGGAATGGTATTGTGCCTTGCTTGATAATTCCATTTTCTCCTTCGGTCAGCTAGTTAATTAGTTCCTCCAACAGTTTTAGGCCAACATCAGGTCGAAGGTCACTTTCAACGATCTTTTCTGATCCAAGCAAGGAACCCATGAGAAGCTAAATTATTTCATAGCTCAGTATCAGGTTATATTTGCTCAAATTTCTTATCCACTACTTGATTTTTATGTTCAAAAAGTTCTTATCTGGAACTTGCCGCCTTTGCTGCAAGAAAAGTTTATTTTAATGAAATATCCTTCTTTTGCACATATGTGTGTTTCCTTGCAAGAGTGCCATCAAGAAGTTGTCCAGTACAAGGATTCATTGTTGTGATCCCTCCAAGATAGCCAGTCATTCATGTTAGTCTCTAGCAAGAACAAGGTCATGGAAAACATGATCTTTGTTGCAACAAACAAAAATACTACAAGATGTAGTTGAAATTTTACTAGATTTTTAGAATCATAGAATAGTTTCCTACAAAAATTATTAAAAGATAAAGTAATAACTTTTCCTAAGATTCAACCACTATTCAAGTTGTATCCTCAATGGTACGACTCCAAAAAGTTCTATCAATACCACCAAGTTGCTAGACATGACACCAAAAGATGACTTTGACAGGCTAAGGAAATCAGGAGAAGAAGTGGAAGGGATGGTAGGTGGTAAAGTAGAGATGGTGAATTGAGGGGTGGAAAGGGAAGATGAAGAAGGAGATGAAGTAGTGGATGTGGATGGTGAAGATTCTACCATAATGGAAGAAGTGGAAAGAGTGGAAGAGGTGAAGTGGATTGAGATGTCAATGACCATAGGAGAGGAAAGGATGGGAGGAGGAATGGGAATAGAGGAAGCGAGAATGGATGATGATGGGGGAGATGGAAGAGTTAAATCTGGAGGTGGTGAAGGAGACTTAAGAGGATGAGAGGGAGGATGTGTGACTGGAGGAGGAAAGGGAGGAGATGACTCCTTTGGAATGGACTCCATGGTCATAGTACCTACTTTCTTTATTCTTTTGGCAAGAGGCTTACTAGCTTCTCTAGCTTTTCTTTTGTATACCCCTGGCTTCTTCCTAGGGTGTCTTTCTTCTACATCTTTCCTTCCTTTTCCCCTAGTCTTCATAGGGGTGGAAGCCTCGTCATCATCTATATTTTCATCACCTTCACTGGCTAAGGGTTCCTCCTCGTTTTCTTCATATGTCAATTCAATATTTTTTTCCATGAGGAGGGTTACTTAAGCATTGGCCCACCTCTTTGTTCTCCTTAGGAACAAGTGAGTGATGACATTGAGATCTATTTCCTCCTTTTCTATCCAATCTAGTAGGGGAAGAGGCTGAACCGAGACTTTGTTGTACTCATCCTCATCGAGGAGCTACTCATCCTCCTACAACTATGTTGGGATATGGTGTTGTACACCATTGCATACAATTTTATATTATAATGTAATTTTAAATAATTATTTATTTGTGATGCACCTAGGTGGTGTGGTTAATCACACTAGGTAATTATTTGGGGACCACTTTATATTGTATGGTAACATTGTATTATTATTTAATATGTGAGAGACATGGGATAATAATTTAATATTGGGGAAATATTTAAATAATAAAGTGAAACTTTGTACTCAATATTAAATACTTGGGGTTAGTGGTTTTGTGGCACATGGTTTTATCTTACCACTTGGTTGTATTTGTGTGAGCTTAAGTCTATAAAAGCAAACACATGTTTAGTGGTTAAGGTTGGTTGGGTGAGTGGGTTGCCATTATTGAGTCTTTTTGAGGAGTGCATATGTGAAGCATGGCATGGGATGTGTGGATTCATGCTTGGACACATGGGGATGCATTGAAGAGGCTTGATGCTTCAAAGGTATTCATTGTAACTCTTGTATTGCTTTATTGCTGAATAATAGATGGAGTACATGGATGCTTTTGGAGGCTAGGTTTTTCCCTATTGAGGGTTTTCCCAGGGTATATCTTGTGGTTTGTCTATTTGATCTATGCATTATGGTTACTTGCATGCATTATTTTATCTCTTGGGGTTATGTAAAATGGATTAATACAATGGGTATTATGCATGATTTCCTAACAAGTGGTATCAGAGATTTAATGGTTGATGGGAGGTGTGAGATTCCATGTTTTTGGTTATAACTCTAGTTAGAGTAGATTTGGTGCAAATTTGAATACATGGAAATGAATGTTAGATATGAGGTATTACAAGATATGGAACACATGTTGTAGGTGTTTGTTTGAAAATTTGGGCTTTTGGGTTGTCAAGATTTGTTGGGTTTATTGTAGATTTGAGATATGAAGTTTTGGGGTCAAAAGGGTTTTCTTGGATTAAGTTTTCATATGAGGGTTTTGTAGAGAAAATTTTTAGATGACCTCTTGAGACAAAATGAACCTCACCATTGGATCCAAGATGGCTGAGAGATGAAAAAAGACATAACATTTGACTAATTTTGACCAAGGTGAAAAAAAGGAAAATTCTTTTTAGACTCCGAACCTTGGTCGTACAGTTGTACAATCGTAAGTTGTAGAAATAAAATAAAATATAAAATATGTAGTGAAAAAATTTAATCAACCCCTTTGAAAAATTCTTGCAAAATATTTAAAAGGTTTATTAAAGATCTTTTGATTTTTTTAAAAAATATATGTAATAGTTGGGGGGCAGGGTCCACAAATTCATTCCTACCCTTGAAACCCTATCACATTGCATTAGTGGTACTTGTTTCACCAGCCCATTAATATGTTTTAACTACCATAAAATAAAACTGTCGAACTGCTAAACTTTGTACTATTTAGAAATTAAAATTGTTGAATAGTTTTAAAGAAATTATATTTTAACATTTGAAAACTTAAATTAAATTAGTTTAAACCACTTTGCCCCCCCTCAACTTTTACTAAAAGTTTTAATTTAAAAATATGAAAGCATTTCCCCAATTTTAAAAAATATTAAATTGTTTTAATATTTTCTAAAATTAAATCAGATTTTATTATGGAGTTGTCCACTTGAAAGTTGTTTATATAGTCAAATTGGGCAATTTTTTTCAAACGAGCATAACTTTCACCTAGAAGGTCAGATTTTTGACTTCTTATACTTGTTGGAAAGGTGGTTCTGAGTACCACACAGTGGTATAGGTTTGTTTTCCTGATTTTGCAGTTTTGATAAGTTTATTGAGCCAAAAAATCCAAATGTTCTCTTGTACATGGTTTGAGCATAATTTTTACATACAAAATTAGTTTTTCGATTTCAAATAGGCATTGGAGAGCATGGAAAATGTAATACACATTGGATCAAATTTTTTATTAGTTTGTGGTGCAAGGAATTTATGGTACTTGTTTGATCACTTGTAGGTGCCTAAGATTTGAGGTGTGATTGTGTGAGCATTCAAATGAGTCGAGAGGTGAAACCTTGAGCAAGTACATGTTTTTATATGATATTTATGATGGTATCGATGATTATCAGTTTGGTGATTCATGGTATAGGTTTATAGGTGTTTTTCAAAGTTGGACTTTGATGGTAACAAGTATACATGTTGTCTTCGATTTTGATGACATGGGTTGACACAAGTGGGGAATTGGAGTCTCGTATGGGTGATAGTTGAGCGTAGGTATAGTGTTGGCTATGATTATGGTGTCATGGACATACAAGTTCATTTGATGTATTGAAATGACATGATCATGTATGTGATTTTTTGGTGGTGTTATGTTTTGGTGTTAGGAGGATTTTATCTCCTTGATGCTTGTATGGTTCCTTGACTATGGTTACTCATTTGTAGACATGTTTGGAAAATCAGATCTGTGGTTGATTTGGTGTTTGATCCTTGATGTCTACATGATTATCTTCTTTGATATATTGGTTTGTAGGTTACTAATGTGATGATGAGTTTTTATGCTTCATTTTTTTGATCACGAGTTATGTAGTTGTATGGATTGATCACCCATTTAATTGTAGTGAGATGACTTGGTGTGGACTATCTATATCCATGAGATTGTTCAATGTTAATGCAGATTTCATTAGCTGGCCTTGACTGTGGTCATTTTTGCATTGGTATATTACTTTGGGATGAGATGATGGATGGTTAGAGTACCTATTTAGTTAATTTTTGGGACTAGTAGCACATGGTTTTATCATGATGTCATGATAGCTTGGTTACATTCATTGGTTATATACTTTCAATTGGAGCTTTTGGTAGTGATGATTTGGCGGTGTAGGATTGATTCTTGATGGTTTGATAGTGGTTATATCTTCTTGGCTTGGAGATCTTGGTTCTACTTGGTATGATTAGCATTTTAGTTATGTGTGCGGACCTAGATGATCTTCATGGAGGAGATGGTTGTCACGATGCCATGTGTAGCTTGGTATCACAATTCAGTGGGAGTTGTTGATAGTGACATGATTCATCCTTGGTGATGGTTATCTTCATATGATAGGAGATGTTGATTCTTGGTTTAGAGTGTTTTTGTATTATGTCATGGTTTACTCTTGATGTTAGCTTAGAGTTTGGCATGGTACATGTTCTCTTGAGACTAGGGTGTTTATGCATTGGTGCATGCGATCTCCTAGGAGGAGATGGTTAGATCATGATGTCATGATAGGTTCATGATTCTATAGTTGGAGTTTTGACATTGATATTATTGTTTCTCTTGGTATTGAGTAAATTGGTCATTTGCTTGGGTTCTTCATGATAGTGTAGTGTTGTATTTTAGTTTAGCATGAATTGATCGGTTGGAGGTGCTCATAGATACTTGAAGATGTGGGTGAAGCTAGAGTTCTCTTGGGATTAGAGATAGTTGCTTGAGATGATTACTCTTTGGAGGTTTTAGGAGGAAGTCCGAGGATCCTTCACCTAGATATGGATGTGATTTCATGATGGAAATATAGAGGATATTGTTCTTGGAGTGAGTCATGATGACTTGGTTATCCTAGAGGAGCATTCTCATTGCCCACTCTTGGTTTGCTCAGTGGTTTACCATCTAATAGGTATTTCCCATCCTATTTTTGAGGTGTTTATGTTCCATGCTTTGATTTCTCATGGGAATGAGTTGATTCATGGTGGTTTATTTGGAGACTCATTTGAGGATTGTTTAGCATGAGTTTATATTTATTTATATTTCATAGATATGGATATTGAGCTATGGATACTTAGTTTTGGAGGATTCATTTTGAGGGATGGTTAGCATGGTTATCTCCTTGTGAATTTGAGTTTATGTTATCATTCATTGACGAAGAGTTTAGGAGATGGTTATTGGGCTGATTTCATATTTTGGGAATGGATATTTAGAGTTTGATCTTCTTGGTTGGAGAGGCTTACATCCACGTTGGAATTTTACATTATTCATATTTTGTGTTTGATCTAAGAGATTGAATGTTGTTTTGGGTGTTGTTGAGGCTTATCATTTTGGGGTTGTTAGAATATCTTACTTCAAGCAACATAGCACTTTGAGGTGTTGGTAGAAGGAAATTTTATGGTTTATAGGTTTTCTCTCTTTATTCTAAGGATCCTTCTTAGAGGTTCATGTTCATATTCAATTTGGGAGGATGGTGGTGACATATTGTGAGAGAGTATGCAACTATTTGGGTTGCATGTGTGGATCATTGTGATTGTTCTTGGTAATTCAGTTTTTGATCATTTATCACACCTTGATATAGCGTTGATTGGTAGAATTGATATGCTTTGACATTACCCATGCAATGGGGGTTCTTGGATACGTATGTTCTTCATTAACAGGTTTGATACAGGGAGCTTGTGATTTCAATTTATAGGTTGCATATGTTGTTTGCATGAGTTTTCTGATGTTATTGATACCTAGAAGGTATGGATGGTTGGATGTATTAGCATGTGTTGTGGATGATATTTCCAATCATGTGGGTTTTTCACCTATGAAAATAACTTGATTGGAGACTTTTTTATCACTTGGATTTGATGCTTGTGTTCTTGGATTGGTGCATCTTCACATTGTCATGTTCATTTTCTTCCATAGGTGACACATTGGACTCACATGAGATAAGTTCTTTCTTGAGATGGTGGTCACTTTTTTCTTATTGAACGTATCTTGATGGAACATGAGAGCATGTTGGAGATTCATGTGGTTTCATGTATGGCTATGATGATGTATTTCATTGATTGATCCCTTATGTAATGTATACAACAAGTGGGAGAATGTTGGGATATGGTGTTGTACACCATTGCATAAAATGTTATATTATAATATTGTAATTAAATAATTATTTAGTTATGATGCACCTAGGTGGCGAGGTTAATCACACTAGGTAATTTTATTTGGGGACCACTTTATGTTGTATTATTATTTAATGTGTGAGAGATATGGGATAATAATTTAATATTGGGGAAATATTTAATAAAGTGAAAACTTAGTACTCAATATTAAAGCTTAGTACCAAGTGGTAAGATATAACCATTGCTAAACGAAACCAAAATGGTTCACATCGGGTTCACCAAAATGTAAGGTAGGGGGACCAACCACACCAAGGATCTAGGTCATAGAGAGCCGAGAGTGGAGGGTTTCCCTATCTACCTCAAGCTAAGCAGGTGTTTTAGGTCAGGGATAGAGAATGAAGAGCACTCTCAAGTGCTTCTATCACTCTACTAATCTGAATATTTGGATGCGGCTAAACAAGATAGTTTCTAGAATTTGAACCTTACCTCAGACAACTCTCTTCCCAAGGACAACACAGATCACAGATGATAACATGATGCACTGGTGTCTGTATGGCTCGAAAGTGAAAAGTACTGTACTAAATACCAAAAAACCTACTAACAGTCTAGCCAATGAATTTTAACATACTAAAAAGAATGATGAATAACAAAATACAGGAAATAACTATGAAGGTGATAAAGAAGACAACTAAAACAAAGGTGATGAATTCTAATTCACTGAGAGTCCAGTTTGCTAGAAAGCTCCATATGCACATACACCTACACATAGCCAAGAGAGGAAAAATGTTGGGGCTATATAGGGGTTTTCCTCAGTCAAACCCTCTCTTTGGTGTTTCCACCTCCATAGATAGATAGATAGATAAAGAGAAATATAAATATGATAAAGGAAATACTGGAAAGGAGAGTATTGAACACTACAAAAAACACAATGCTACTCTATCAAACTACAAAAAAAGAAGGATAGTGAAGCAATACCACCTCCACCCAAAGGAACTCAAGGCTAATGAAGGGAGAATGCAAGACCACAAGCTTAGTAAAGTTGACACGACCACAAGAGTGACAAAGGAGGTCTCGCAAGACACTAAAATCGTAGCTTCTATGGTAGCACAACATGTTCTCAGTGAAGTTGATGGAGCGGCAAGTTGCTAATAAATGTTCAAGAGGCTATAGAAGATCATATGAATTGCCAAGAAGATGAAGTAGATTACTAAAAAGATGAAATGATAGTGAAAACAAACCATTTGAAGATGGAAAGAGAGGGAAAGAGTCATTTTTGGGCCAACTAGTCGACACAGAGGCATTATGCTTCATCCCTAATGGGGAACGTAATGTCCTTGTGGACTCAAGAGGCAGGAATTTGTTAGAGATGGCATCACTCTATGTAGACATTCGCACGTTGTGTGTACATCCTTGACAGAAATTCCCCCATCGACACAAAAAACAAGCGCCAAGTGGATGCATTGTAGGTAGGTGATGTGGAATTTCTTAGTCGGGTTTGATTTTCTAAGGTGGAGGGATGCAAAAGGGGAATTTGCAAAATGGGTACAAATTCATTCCTATACATTTCTCCCCACTTTAGCGAGCACGCGTGTCAATGAGTGTTCAGTAAAGTAGATCAAAGAGTTAAAAAATGTATACCTAAACTGTTGAGGAAGCATACCACAATCTAGCGAGGTCAAAAGCATAGGGTAGGAAAATAGCTCCATAGGTACTCTCTCTTGAGGAGGTTCAAAAAAAGGGCTCCATAGATCCTTGGAACTACAGAGTTGAACAAAGTAAACTAAGGGCCCATAGACCAATGATGGAAAAATCCTACAAGATGCAAGCGCTTTATAGGCCCTCAGACCTGCAAAGAAGGCACCCCCGAGGTACTCTCTCTTGAAGGAATCCTAGTGTAAGGGGACTTCAAAGAGTCAGAATGGAAGGAAGCTTCACAAGCGCACCTGCAAAGAAACATGTTAATCCATAGACAAAACATTTTAGATATCAAAAAGTAGCCACACAGGCAGACAAGCAAGCAGACCGTCAAAAAATTGAAGGAAGATCTTTCAAAGGGGTCCCTCAAGAAACCTTCAAAAGAAAAGGGGTCCACTCAAGGGATACATTGTTTGAAAGTGTAGGAATATTTTTCACAAATCAATTCAACATCAAGGAAGCCTTTTGAAAGGTGTTCACTTCATCAAGGAATTTAAAAAGAAGAAAATGACCTCCTCGTGAGGGGAAGGTCAAGGATTTTCCTACAAAAAATTTTCTCCCTCCTTAGAGGAAAGTTCTCAAAGTTCTTTCTTTCTGAACCCATGATGAAGGAAACACATTTCGCTAGGGGTCCTTATGGAGAATGCGATTTTTGAAAAAGTGTTTTGAAAATATTTTCAAGAAAAGGTTCATTGGCCATCGAATGCATTTTTTGAAAATTTAAATTGACATGATAGCCCCCCCTTAGGATGGTGTGTGCCAAACGTAGAGGCACGTGGCATCCAAAGGAGAGAAAATCAAGAATGAAAAAGTGATGTTATGGGTAGCAAAACATAGCGAGATGTCACCATGGTAATGTTGTTGCACTCGCGAGGGAGAACACATGAGTACCACAACATCAAAAATCATGAAAAGAAGAGAGAAAGATATGAAAAGGAAAGGAAAGACAATAACATAACACACAAGGGACAAGGGAGTTCTGATAGTTTGGGGTTAGAGCTGCTCATAAATATAGATAAGTATAATAATAGTATATAGATGAACAATCATCAACCCCCTACTATATTAGACCATGTGAAGAATGCACGAGAAAATAAAATAAAAGTAAAAAAATGGGTCAACATGGAAGGGAAGCCTAAATTCCCCCAAAATTTTGCATCATCCCAAATTGTCAAAAATCAATACACATAACAAAGGAAGAATGATGCAAAAAATAGAGGAATTTTCACAACACACAAAGACTCTTGTATCCAAGCATCTACAAGGGTGACATGGGTCATCCAGGAACACACAACACAAGTACAGCGGAACAAAAACACACACACATAATCTACTCTATAGATGAAGAAGAGGAACCCCCTTAGAACTCATCAACCAAGAGGTCATCGGCCTCCCAATCTAGATCATTGTATGGGGAAGGAAGACGAGCTTGCAAGGGCAGAATATCAAGGGTGAAACCCTTCGACCCCCCCATAACAAGAGCTAAGGAAGGAATCCCTTTAGGGTCTCCTCCACTCAGTTATTTTGGGGTGAAGGTCAATGAATTTGCAAAGATCGCTGAAAGGGCTAGGACCTCATCCAAATAATTAAACATGCACTTCATAGGAGTTTTGTGTGTTAACTCAATGGGCGAGGGAGGAAACACTCAAGATTCATTGCTAGGTTCACCAAGAGACTCGAGAATAGTGACAAACTTTAGGAACATTGGAGCCTCCTCTGTCATAAGGACGACACATTCTAATGCAAAACCACCCTATGAGAAAGGTGAACTCCTCTTTCGACCCCCTTTACTAGCATGTCTATCCTCCATCTTCCGCTTCGTCTAAGGATGGGAGACCCCCACAGACAAGGAAAATGGCATAGAGGAGGAGGGGAAGACCGTGGTGAACACCACTGAGGTGTTTGTCATGTCCACAGGATTTGAAAATGGTGGGATGTCAAGGAGGGACATCAAAAGAGGTAGATCGACTGAAGGAAAAATAAACACCTGCACCCTCTTAGGATGAGGGTTGTTTATGCTTGTAGTAGGAGTTAAAAATAGAATTAAGGTTGATGGAAATGAAGCAGAGGGGATGAGAGAGGAGGATACAACAAAAGATCCCAAAATAGGGGCTATCGATTCCCCTTCCTTCCTCTACAGAGCAGTCTGCTCAACAACCAGAGCTTTTCATTAACGCTTGCGCTCACATGCAAGGCAGTTATGGTGACTCTGGGAGCTAGAGGCTGGAAGCTAGGATGGAACAGAGGACTCTTGCTTGGCCATCAGAGTTTCCATCATGACCGTTTTCGGCGGAGGGAGAGATTCCTAGATGGGAGTAGGAGGGAGAGATTGAGAAGAGATTGGAGTAACAACGGGGGAGTTGGTTCTAACACCTCAGTGGCAGGCCTCTTCCCATTTGCTGCCTTGGGGTAGGAACGGTAGGAAGCCATGGAGGCCGAGACATAGAGAACTCCCCATGGGGATTCTTCCCCTACCATACCGAATGGGCCTAGGATTCATGGGTAGAATGGGAAGTTTAAATGTTGGATGCTTAAGCTTTTGCCAAGCGCACACCATCAGATTCACATCCTCCACTATCATTCAACATTTATCCATCATCCTATATAAATCCATCTCCCCCTTTCCACCTTTGATCTTGACAAGGCTAAGGATCTTCATAATCACCATGCATCTTATCCTATCCATATCATTCATCATTCCTCATCCTATCCAAATAAATCCATCTTACCTTGCCATCTTTGATTTTGATAAGGAGCCTAGGGGTCAAATATCCATACATCCACATCTCATCCACTTAACCTTGATCATGCTATCCATATATTTCATCCCATATCCTATCTCCATCACCCCATCCTACTTAATTCACCCTCTCTATTCACCCTTGATCTTCATAAATTTAGGGGAAAAATACACATGCATGCTTTAGACAATTCCATCATCACTCTTTCTTCCATCCATGCCATTTATACACTATCCATCCATCTATAATTTCACTACCTCTAGTGTGGGGCATCTTAATCCTTTTCAACTAGTCCTTGGACATCCATCCTACAGACCTTTTTCCACCACCCTCTTATCTCCTATCACCTATCTTCCATCCAATCTATCAATTTATCTCCTATATACACAATCCATCTATCCTTCCATCCTTCCATCCTTTTCCTAAGAATTGGCTCTCCCTTGTCATTAGATCCCATGCATTCCTCTATCCCAATCATCATCATCACCAATCCATCAATCAACCTATCAATCAGTTTTTAGCTTGAATTGGAGTATAGTCCTTATTTTCTTTTGGTTTGTTGTACATGCTTGCTTGTTGCTTGTGTGTTTAATCATTGTTTGCATTTATCAAGGTCTCTTGCACTCTATTTCCATAGGGGATTCATGTTCTTCCATATCATGGTGTCATAAGGCATATGTTTGTATTTGACCTTTTGATCACATACATGGCACATTGTCATCCTGGTTCCTTATACCTTGGTGCATAATGTCAAGTACAATATTAAATCTAGGTTGCTCTTATTATTTCAGCATGATGATCATCCATCTTCTCTCTTCATTTATATCTTCATCACCCTTATCTTCTCCCATCCATCTCTATGTTTTTCACTCGTGTTCTCCTAACCCTTATGTCCTCTCAAGGGGGCATACTACCTCGTCTTTATCCTTCCTCATCCTTCCTAGTGACTAGGGCATCATGCCACTAGTCCTTATCCCTTGCCTACCCACTATGTTTTATTCGTCTTTGAAATGATGTTACTTCTCTTACTTGCAACATCATCTAAAAGAGGGGAAAAATGTAGTCACCCAAAATAATATTTAATTAAATAAATACTTGTTATTTATTTAATTAATTTAACCCATTCCCTTATCCTAACAATTAATTAAATAAATATTTATTATTTATTTAATTAATCTCCCCATTACCTTTATCCACCACTTGTAATTAAATAAATCTACATTTATTTAATTCAACCCTTTTCCCACTTTCCTCTAAAATACCTTAATCCCAGTTAAGTTAATTAATCCTTGATTAGGGTTAGTGCAGGATCATGGGGGTCTAAACTAGGCCCTTAAGTGGCAATAAAAATTCAGAAAAACAGAGTTAGGCAACTTGACATAAAAAATTGAATAGGTTAATAACATAATTTGAAAATTATGTAAGAACATAATTTGTAGAAAATTGAATGTAGTTTCTAATTTTTTTTTTCCAAATACATTGCAATTTTCTACAAATTATGTTCTTATATATTTTTCAAATAATGTATTAGGTTATATCATTTGCAATGTATTTGGCTATTTTTTTTTCCCTCTTGAGGGTTTTTCCAAGGTATATTTTGTGTCATCTTTGATGGTATGTTGTATATTCTTTTGTATATGGATTATAAGTACTTGTATATATTTTCCTTTTATAAAACTTGTTTTCCCATCTCTCACAATACCTTGAACAATATGTTTAATTCTAAAAGCTAAAACCTTTGTAATGATTTTATAGGAAGTGTTTAATAGGGCAATTGGCCACCAATAAACAATAATATACTCATTTTTCCCCTTAGGGATAAGTTTGATTAGCCCTTTATTGATATTAGGACCCAAGGATCTATTTTGAAGAGCCTCTAAATAAAACATATAAAAGCCATCTTTAATACGATTCCACATAACTTGATAGAATTCAATTGGAATACCATCAGGACTAGGAATTTTATCAATTTTCATGGAGAAAAGAGCACGTTCAATTTACCCCAAAGAAATAATGCGATCCAAGAATCTACCATAGCCTAGATCAATTTTATTAGGTATACAATCTTGGACACTTTCTTTTAGAATCTATTGAATATCTACTCAATTACTTTCATATTTAAACAAATTTTCATAAAAGTTATAGAACAAACTAATAATTTTCATATCAAGTTTGTGTGATAGCCACTCTCATCCACTATAGTACCAATTCTCTTTTTATTATGTTTATAATTGAGGTAGTTAAAGAAAAATATAGATCCCCTATTGCCTTCCTTTATCCATTGAATTCTAGCTCTAATTTTGGCTCCTTTCCCTTTGTAATGGTTCAATTTGTGCAACCAAGTTTCAGTAACAAAAATATGATTTTGAATCTTTTCATTATGAGAATCAATATAATTTAGTTGTGTTCTGACATGTTTTGGGGTGATTTTTATTTACGTTTACACCTCCATGCCATTCTTCTTCCAAAGGAAGGAACAAATTCAATACATTTAGTGAGAGAAGAACACCACCAATCAGTCCATGATTCACCCTCTCAAGGTTTAAAAATAGAGTTCCAAATACCTACTAAAGTAGAAAAACAATATATTTTTTTTCAAATGAGAGGTATTAAGTTTAAAGAGAAGCTTAGATAAAGGATCTAGTTTTTGACTAAAGGAGATGGAACAAATAATTGGAAAATGATTAGATAAGGTTGTTGAATAATCCACTTGCACACAAGCACTAAGAGGAGAAGTTTTCAAATGGATGTTATGAGATAAGTAAAAATCATCCAATTTTCTCAATTTCCTATCTCTTCCAAGTATGCGATTAGACCAAGTAAACCAATTATTGGCATAGCTAGAAACTTTATTATGCATGGGATCAACAACTCCTGTCAGTTTTGACTATTTAGATCTATTTTTCAAATTCATCTTGGTTGAGTTTAAAGAGACTAAACTAGATTTGATCCTCCCGATATTCCACCATGTTAAAATACCCTCCCAACACCCAATCAACATTAGGAAGACTTCTAGATATCCAATCCCAAAGAGAAGATCTTTCTTTTGGATTGTTAGGAGCATAAATAGAGAAAAAAACCCAAATGTTGTCCATTGATAAAGGAAATGGCCCAATCATAATTATGTGTAGGGCCCTCTCCCCTATCAATGACATGTTTGGAGATCCAAGGAGACAATCCAATAACAACTCCACCACTACTAACCTTATGTGAGGTATGAAAAATAGAGCTTCTTTCCAAAGACTAAAAGAGTCATATCTAAATGCTCACTATTAATTTTAACTTCTTGCAAAATACCACATCTGGTTTCCATTTTAATAAATTTTCTTTAACTTTATGTTTTTGATAAGGGTGATAAATCCATCTCGCATTCTAAGATAAAATCTTATAATTCATGGTGAATTTTTTCACATAAAACTGCACCCTACTAAACAAGAGTTCAATGTTCTAATGACACAATGGAAATGACCTCAAGGTGTGGGACCTTTGAAATTGAGGTCAAGTCTCTAGAGAAGGTCAACTTCCTCTTATAAACTAAGTGTAATTGTGTTGGTCTAACCCAACACAATGAAAACCCTAATGTTAACCTACTCTAACAAATCACAAGGGAAAAGGGGTAGAAGGAGACAAGAAATGTGAAAGAAGGTGATGCACTGAATTTAGAGTTTTTTCCTTCCTACTTTAGAACAACATAATATGTCAAAGAAATAACTAAAACACGTACTCAGATATGAATGTAAATGAATTTTACTCAAACATGCAAGAGGTAATGGTGATAACAATTGAATTTTATTGACATAAAGCTTGAAGTAACCTTTACAATGGAAAAATGTAAGAGTTGTAGGTTTGCAAAAGAAAAATCCTAGAGGGGCCAGAGGAAGAACGTCAAAAAGATACAATATTTTCCTTTTTGGTTCAAACATAACCAAGAGTTGAATTCAAAACCATAACCCTAAACTAACTAGGGTTACAAAAGATGAACTCTATCAGGAAAAATGATCTAAATTGCTCCCATTATAGAGAAATATAACTAGCCATAAAGGCTCTGACAACTCAAACAAGTCCCAAAATGATGACTCATGAATGCAGGGATGGGCGCCTATGAATTCTGCAACAACACATTAGACCAACATGCCTTGATAGAAGAATAAGCCCTCTACAACACATAAAGGAGTAATGGTTCCGTCCAATTTTGAAAATAAGACTTGAAAAGGCATAAAAAATTGGGCCATAGTCAATTAAATTTGATCTGATAGTTGAGAATGTTGCTGAGACATCACTTCCACAAATCTACCACAACAAGAGCCATTGACCGTTGAAGTTTGAAAGCTAGTTGTTGGATTGGAGATGGATGGCCAAGATCGAACATTGAGCCAAGTTTAAAACATCATCATTAATCTTCACCTTCAAATCAAGGCCATTCATCACACATCATGTAAACCACTCCACCGCCTTGGTTCACAACAACGATGTGAAGCAAGGGTGCAATGCCACCTCAGCCATTGGATATTCATTGTTTAATTTCATCCCTTCATCGCTCATCATTAAAAGGAACCAAGCTTTATGAAATGAAATCACGATGCAAAGATCGCATGCGATAGTTGTTGGATCATGTCTTTACATCTGGACCATTGAATGTCCATTGCGCCACAATAAATCATCACGAAAAGTACTTGGGCGGTATAATTCACAACAATGATGTGAATGATGCATGCGATGTCTGTTAGATTATCCTACACTGAATCTGAGACATTGAATCACATAAGGAAAACTAAGGCCCTAGGCCCACCAAGACACATGTTGCCTACCCGCTGTCCCACTAGACTCAAATTGAGTCCCACCACCATTACCATAAGATAACAGTCTATTACCACTTGTCCACACTAATGTCATACACTATCCTATTGGGATGTGGAAAGGACCATCACCAACGTTCCGTCAATATCCACCCGTCCCTCCAATGAAGAGATCCTGCCTCCATTACTCATCGCGCAAAGGTTGTCAACCTTTTGGAACATAACCACGATACACTAGAAGCTACCGATGACTGTTAGATGCTCATTCTTCATTGCTTTCCATTGATCCTCAACCATCGCACATCGCGAGAATCTCAATACTTTTCATTTCACAACAACAATGTGAAATGATGGTGTGATATTTGTCTAATCTACATCATTTAATCTAGGAAATTCATCGTGCATTGCACATAGCGCATTTGACTTACCTTTCAACATGAAACAATGATTCAAAAGATTCCACACAATGTGAAGGGACATATAGGCCATCGTGCATCATGGAAGTGAAATACAAAGGCCAAAATATTATAGTGACGAGCGATGCAAAGCAAATGAGTTCATCGCCCATTGTGGGAATGAAGCCGATGAACGTTAGGGCTTCAACAATGGGTGATACAAAGACTTAAGCTATGGTAATTAGCACATGCTTAAATTTGTTCATAAAAAAGAGGGTCGTGCTTAGGTAAAATGAAGAATGGGGACATTAATGCTTTTAACTTAGGGATGTAAGACTAACTAGGCACAAAAGGTCAACATGTGTTTATAACAAAAGTGCATGCCAGTTCATGAGTTTAGGGTTTAAGCACATAAGGGTTTTTGAAAGCCCTATCTTGCAAGTTCAGAACCTTAAAAGACACAATTGAGGAGTTTCAAAACCTCAAAGACCCAAATTCATCTTGATAATAATCATGGATTTCAACAGGATACACACATAGGATCTCTCTGATCAGATATAAATGATGTGCATCCAAGGGTGGGATAAAATATGTCAACATTTGGAAATTTCTGTGGGATGATTGCCTACTAATCATAGAATCCAGGGGCCTTATTAGTCCATTGGGCATAGAGTCATGAAAGGGATCAACAAAACTGGACCTTCTAAGGGAAAAAAATAAAAACATGTGCAGGCCCACACTTGGAGGAAAGCATGAAAACTAAGAACATACATTCCCTTAAGGAGAATCTAGGGTGTGTAAAGCACTTCATGGAGATAAAATATTTATAATATATACATTAAACTAATGGGAATCAAAAGAAGGGAATTTTCCTTTGTCAAAGATGAACCTTTTGAAGGAGTTGATCTCCCTCAAACCATAGTTGTGGACCTCACCCAACTGCAACCATTGAAAACTACTGCCAACATGCATGGAACTACACAAGATGTCTGCAAGGTGAAGGATCACTTCACTATAAAATTTTCCATTACAGGGGAGCCATATGATGCAAGTGTTAGATTCATCTAACACTGGTGCCTCAAGTGAACATACAATAATAGGGGTGGAATTTTTTGAAGGTAGGCCAACATCCAAAATTAAACCTTCTGTAAGGGGAAGAGAACTCTCCACATAAAAGGATAGGTCTAAGTCATCACGGCTAACCTCCTCATTGCATGAACTGAAACAAAAAGAGAATGTTTCTAGCTCACATGGTGATGCAAAATATGCCAAATCTGATTTTTGATTTGCACAAGAAAGACCTTCCTCATGCACCTCAGAAGAGAAACTTTGAAGCTCAAGCATACTATCAAATTGAGTAACAGGAGCATCACTCTCTAAACAAATGTGTGGTTGGTCAATAACAAAAAATATTTTTCATTGATGCACAGTTCATTAACACAAAACCCAGATTTTTTAGAAACTTCAAGTGAAAAACTAAATTCTTCAAGTTGTCTCTCAGTTTTAATTCTCTTTTTGGCAAATAGCTGCAACAAAACCAAACTCACATGGCATGCAGTGGGTGCCATGTCCTTTGTTGTTTCCTCATTATTATACTACTGTCCACAAGTCTACTCTTTTGGGGGTGAAGGATTGGAATCCAAGCTTGAACAAAAAGCTTCTAAATCATCCCAAAAGAAGTCCTCCACCTCAGAACTGCAAAACTCAATAGATTGGGGATCTTCATCCACCATAGCAGGGGTTAAACACATCTATTGTTGCTGCTCCAAAACCATGGAGTTATCTTAAAAAATCAAGCCCAAACCAAGCTATTCAAAGGCTTCCATTGATGTAGGTATAGTTAATCTATCCTCCTCATCTTCAAAAAAACAAGGGGGACATCAAATGAGAGGACTGATTCCTCTACTATATCAAATTTTTCTACCTTTTTAATGCCTTGTTGCTACAACACCGTTTCATCTTCAATTTTTTCTTGCACTAGAGCAAGACACTCATTTTCAAGAGCACATGAAGGCTCCACAACAACAACCTCTTCACTCCTAGCCCGAAACTACTCAATAGGAGTAAAAGGTTGAGCCTCCTCAAGGATGGGTTCTTGTAAGGAATGAAGGCTTGTAAAACTTAGGATCTCCAACATAGAAGATCTGCTTGATGGCATAAGAGGTTGAATGGGAGTTTCAAGGGGCTGATTAAGATTCTTGAAACTTAATTCTTTCTTGCAAACCTCTTGCACAATAGGATGCTCTAAAATAGTAGGAGGGATAATTGAAGTTTCAAGAGGCTTGCTAGGTTTCTTGAAACTTGGGAATTTATGATTTCTTACCTCCTCCTTAGCAGACTATTTTGGAAATGGTGGAGGTTCTTGTTTGAACTAGGCACACAAGGGGCTTCCTGAGTCTTGGGCACTTGAGATAGAGCAAGAGAAAGTTTGATTTTTTCTTTCCTAGCAACAACATCTCTTGCTGTATACTCTTCTTGTTGCCTTCTTTGTGCCTACAACTACTGCTCATACCTCCACTAAGCTTCAAATTTTTTTTGCTGTGCATGATGAAATTGATGAAAAAACTCATCATGACATGGGAAATAACCTTCTTGCTGCTCTTGATAGGTTTGATTTTCCCACTCTCCTTGCTATAAGTCAAATTCTTGTTTCTCCTGTAGCTCAACAATTTGTTTAAAGATATCCTTCACCATGGAAACGAGTTCACTCTCATTTTGGGGTTGAAAGGAAGAACAAGGAGCCTCCTTTTGTCCCTAAATTTCACCCAACTATCTTTTAAAACCAAGAAAAATGCTTGTTACTTCACTTACACTTAAATTTTCAAAATTCTGGGGTTGAATAGGAGAGGAACAAGGTTGATTTTCAAAGTGACAAGTCTCTTGGGGCTGCTGATATGAACATGTAGGTGTCCAAGAAGATTGAGTAGGGTGGGGTGGGTGGTATGCATTTTGAAAAGATTGAAAACCCACAACAATAGGATTTTGTCGAATGGAATGGGAGGCATTTAACCAGTTTGATATGGCTGATTGGGAGGTGCAAATCTAGCATTATCATGATATGGGGGAGTGTACATATGGTTTCCTCTAAAACTTGACATTATTAAGCATGGGAAACACTTCAAAAATTACAAAATAAGGGTAGAGGACTGCCCAACCATAGATTTTGGGTACTTACCAAAGAGTCACCCAAAGAGTTGTAAAGTCACTAGGTGCTTGAAGAACACCTCCAAAGGCTGAAATGTTGAAGAGTGCACCAACTCTTAAATGAAATGAAATGGAACTAGGCTACTTGAACTAGCTGATTTGAAATAGAGTCGCCATGCTATTTAAAGATTTGCCTCTAAAGACAAGATGCATTGAAGAAAACACCAAATTCTTCAATGGAGAGAAGCTTGTCTCACCAAGCATGCCAAAAACTGTTGGCACATAAAATTGCACCCTACTAAACAAGAGTTTAGTGTTCTAATGACATAATGGAAATGACCTCAAGGTGTGGGGCCTTGCAAATTGAGGTCAAGTCTCTAGAGAAGGCCAACTTCCTCTTCTAAACTAATTACAAATATGTTGGTCTAACCCAACATAATGAAAACCCTAATGTTAACCTACTCTAATAGATCACAAGGGAAAATGGGTAGAAGGAGACATGAAATGTGAAAGAAGGTGATGCACCAAATTTAGAGTTTGTTCCTTCCTACTTTAGAACAACATGATATGTCAAAGAAACAACTAAAACACCTACTCAAATATGAAGGTAAATGAATTTTACTCAAACATGCAAGAGGTAATGGTGATAATAGTTGAATTTTATTGACATAAAGCTTGAAGTAACCTTTACAATGGTAGAGTGCAAGAGTTGTAGGTCTGCAAAAGAAAAATCCTAGAGGGGCCAGAGGAAGAACGTAAAAAAGATACAATATTTTCCTTTTTTGTTCAAACATAACCAAGAGTTGAATTCAAAACGGGCTAACCCTAAACTAACTAGGGTTACAAAATATGAACTAGATCAAGAAAAATGATTTGAATTTCTCCCATTATAGAGCAACATAAATAGCTATAAAGGATCTAACAACTTGAAGAAGCCCCAAAATGATGACTCATGAATGTAGGGATGGGTGCCCATGAATTTTACAATAAAATATCAGACCAACATACCCTGACAAAAGAATATGGCCTTTGTAATGTATCAAGGAGTAATGGTGCCACCCAATTCTAAAAAGCAACATTGAAAATGCATACAAATTTGGGCCATAGATCAAATTTGATCTAATAGCTGAGAATGTCGCTGAGACATTACTTCCATAAATCTACCATGAACAAGAGCCATTGATTGTTGAAGTTTGAAAGCTGGCGCTTGGATTAGAGATGGATGGTCGAGATCGAACATTGAGATAGGTTTAAAACATCATTGTTGATTTTCACCTTCAAATCAGGGTCATTCATTGCACATTGCGCAAACTGCTCCATCTCCTTGCTTCACAACAACGATGTGAAGCAAGGGCGTGATGCCACCTCAACCGTTGGATATTCATCATTTAATCTCAACCCTTCATTTCTCATTGTAGAAAGGCACTAGGCTTTATGAAATGAAATCATGATGCAAAGACTGCATGCGATAGCCATTAGATAATGTCTTTACATCTAGATTGTTGAATGTCCATCACACCACAATAGATCATCATAAAAAGCACATGGGTGACATCATTCACAACAATGATATGAATGATGTGCGTGATGACCATTAGATTATCCTACACTGAATCTGAGCCATTGAATCACACAAGGAAAACTAAGGTTCTGGGCCCACCAAGCCACATGTCACCTACCCACTGTCCTGCTAGACTCAAACCAAGGCCCACCACCATTACCGTGGGATAGTGGGCTATTGCCACTTTTCCACACTGATGTCATACACTATCCTATCGGGATGTTGAAAGGACCATCGTCAATGTTCTACTGATATCCACCAATCCCTTCGATGAAGAGATCCCGCCTCCATCGCTCGTTGCGCAAAGGCCTTCAACCTTTTTGAACATAATCGCAATGCACTAGAGGCTAGAAATGACTGTTAGATGCTCATTCTTCATCGCCCGTCATTGATCCTCAAGCATCGCACATCATGAGAAGCTCAACATTTTTCATTTCATAATAGCAACATGAAATGATGGCACGATATCCGTTTGATCTACATCACTTAATTTGGGTTGTTCATCAATATCACACATTTGACTTAAGCCTTTCAACATGAAACATGATGCAAAGAGTCCACACGATGCGAAGGGACATATAGGGCATCACGTGTCATGGAAGTGAAATACAAAGGCCAAAAGATTATAGTGACAAGCGATGCAAAGGAAATGAGCTCATCGCCCATCGCAAAAATGAAGCCGATGAACGTTAGGACTTCAATGATGGGCGATACAAAGAATTAAGTGGTGATAATTAACACGTGCTTAAAGTTATTCATAAAAAGGGGGGTCGTGCTTAGGTAAAATGAAGAATGGGGACATTAACACTTTTAACTTAGGGACGCATGACTAAGTAGGTGCAAAAGGTCAACATCATGTGTTTATAACAAAAGTGCATGCTAGGTTCATGGGTTTAGGGTTTAAGCACATAAGGGTTTTTGAAAGCCCTATCTTGCAAGTTCAGAACCTTAAAAACCACAATTGAGTTGTTTCAAAACCTCTATGTCCTAGATTCATAAAAAATAATCATGGATTTCAATAGGATGCACACATAGGATCTCTCTGATCGGATATAAATGATGTGCATCCAAGGGTGGCATAAAATATGTCAATAGTGAACCAACTAGAGAATTATCATCCTCTTATGACAATACTCCAAAATGGTTAGAGATGGAGACTCTTTGTTTATTGCTCAGTCTTGCATTTGATTCAATTGGTGGGGACCTTGACCTTTATCTAGGATTAGGAGGAGGAGAAATGGACCTATAAGGGCATTTGAAGCCAAGGTGGGATGGCTCATTAGTAGTAGAGTGGTAGAAAGAGGTGGAACATGATTCTTTTCTCTTTCGAACAACCTTCCACTCATAAATAATAACATTTATATAAGATGTATGACCCAATAAGGAAGACTCAAAAGAAGCATGATTCCTAGAAGGAAGAAAATTATTATCTTGCAAGGAAGATGAAGAAGGGATTTTAAGGGCTAGTGGTGCATGAAGGATGGATTTAGCGACATACTTGGTTTGTGCAACTAGAGAGTGAGATAACGAGAACTTATTCTCAATTCAAATGACCTTCTTTTTGGCAGAAAAGGAAATAATTTGGCTTGTTTAGATAAACTATTGGTTGTTCTAATTCAAAGCCTAGACCAAATGTTTTAATATTCTTTGGTGAAGTTTTTTTTAGATCAATTTCCACACAAACTCTTGGATGAACTCTTAAACTAGAGAATTTATTTGAACTTTGTTTGCACCAAATAACTTTACTGATTTGGATTACAATATCCTTAATAAGAAGCCTAAAGGCCAAATTTTAAAAGGGAAATTCTGACCACATGGGATAGTGTGAATGGGAAGGTCATTCAGGGTAAAAATCAAAAGTCCAGGGTTGCAAATAATAGATTTGTCCAAATATCACCCATGTGTCATATTATAAAACTATCTAAGCACGTTCAATAAACTTAAACATACAAGATACATATCCTTTTCCTAGTCCCCTAATTGTTTCAATCTCCCAACCCTTGTTTTCCCAATTCATTTTCCATTTGTAGAAATCTAACTCTATTGGGATTCCTCTTAAGAAAAAAAATAAAAAATTCTATTTTGATTTCAATGATGCATTCAACAACTTCACTAGGGAGCTGGAATTCTAAGGTTTTACCTTGTTCGTCTTTTCCATGTTCAAGATTCTCTTCTTCTTTCCCAACATTTTGAACATGGGCTTCATTGTCTATAGGTGTTTCATTTTTTAGTCCCTCTTCCATGTCAAAGATCTCCTCCATAGTTGTCATATCACTACATGGTTCCAATGTTTGACTCTTCTTTGTCAGCCTTGCTTCAATTTCAGCCTCATATGCAAGCCTTTCCCCTTCTCCATTCTTTTTTCT
Source organism: Sequoia sempervirens (assembly GCA_007258455.2). Classification (NCBI taxonomy): domain Eukaryota; kingdom Viridiplantae; phylum Streptophyta; class Pinopsida; order Cupressales; family Cupressaceae; genus Sequoia; species Sequoia sempervirens. Next base: position 239,107,120 of record VDFB02193867.1, on the reverse strand, counting down.
TGATTCAAATGTATTGAATCCCCCACAGGGCCTTTGACACTCAGATCCCTTTGTTCTCTGCTCCCTACAGTGTCCCCACAATTGTTAAGCGTTGTTTCTCCTTTTTTGAAATACTCCAAGGTGAATGAATAATGTAGGGACAAGAATACGATTGTCGTCACATGTAATGGAAGTAAAACACTAGGGTTCATGTGAAAGATTTTTAATGGCACCTCCTACAAATGGTCACAAAAACTAGGGTTCATAAAATCCTCCTTTCCATACAATTTATAAATTAAAATTACAACTCATCCTAACATAAAAAATTTTCTAGACAATAATTTAAATATAAAATAAGGTATGATATAAAACGATTAATTCAAAGGACAATTTGCAAGAGTTTGGGGCAATAAAAAATTACAAGAAAAGGAAAATTGATATTACTAGATGACAAGGTTAGAAGGAAAATGGATATATACATTTTTTTTATGCGGCAGGGGTGTCCCCGTGACTCAGCCCAGCGGCCCATACCTTGGATATGTGGGGTGAGCTGAGGCAAAACTAGCCCCCTATGGGTGGATGCCATAGCCCACATAGAGACCGACGATCAACCTATAAGGAAAATGGATATTACTATGTTAGTTTGGAGTTTTAATTTTAATACACTTAATTCTTGCGTATCGTACACGCATTACTAACTTTTTTTCGCACCTGCAAAACGGACGTAAACATGATATCACGCGATTTTCATACTAACATATGGAAAAAAACACACAAAAAACAACGAGGAGGTAAACCTCACCAAACACGTTAAGCCGACTCTTACGGGCAATTGGATTTACAGAAAAATGCAGGCCTGAAACGGACAAGAACACTATCAAAATCGTGAGCAATGGAAGTTAAAGAAAAATGCAGGCCTGAAACGGACAAGACAACTATCAGAATCATGGTATCAGTGATTTAACAAATTTTCAATCTCATAATACTTTACCACAACCTTCCAACTGAATGGCATCGTCAGATACATAATCAATCAAATTAAGTCAATTTCAATCCATTGACGGAAAAAAAACTCGTGAAATTCAATTAAAGATATCAAGTTTGTACAACCCATTTTATTATTTGAATATGATTTCTGGATTCTATTGTGTCGTTCTATTTTTTGTCGTCAACATTTCGAATCACATGAACATGGCATGATCCATCGTCAGAATGAAAGAGAGCTGAAGAAGAAAATAAACGACAATTAACAAAAATCAGCTCTTTTTCAAAAAAATATTGATGACAAAAAAACAACCACACAATCGAATCCACAAATCATATCCAAATCATGAAAATCAAGTTAATTTTTTATAGAAGGCATAGCGCACTGCTCTTCTTCCTGTGTTTTTGTTGGAGGAGCCAAAACTGTCGGTCCATCATTCTTTACAGCCCAAACATGCGCCATCAATACTCTTCTTGACTGTGGTACAGTTAATGACCGACTTGACGGAACTCATACAACCGTTTAGTGACATCAAAGTTACCAATTTCATCCACCCTTTGGCTCTGGGTGTCTCCTGTACCGACATTTTTCCCTTGACGGACTGGTCAATGTGTCGGCTGTTTAAGCTCTTCTGTTGCCGGAGACGCATGTCGTCCAGCCGCATGACAGGAGTCTTACTAACACCCACAGCAAAAAACTGCCGCCATTTTAGAGACCTTTTAGTGCACCAACGCGGCGGCGGCTTTGGTGACGTGGATGAGCTCCGACGAGCATCCGATTCAGATTTATTGCTGGCACAATTGGAATTAACATGTCTAAAGCTTTTATGCGAGGCAAAGTAATTGAAGTTTCCATGCGAAGCTTGAGAGTTGTTAGAGCTTGAGGTTGTCCAGTAGCCTGATCGTGAGTCCAGCGAATCCGACCTCCAGGCCTGCAGTTTTTCGTTTAGCAGAATCCGATTTTCCCCGAACGAACTTGATTCGCTGAAAGAAAAGTGTGCGTTGGATTGAGTGAGAGGAAGGAGGTGGCCATCGTAGAACAGATCGTCGGCCGGGCAGCTGTGAAATTCTTTTGAAATAGAACCGCCCATGTCGAAGTCGAAGTCGAAGTTGAAATCCTCGCGCTCTAAAAGTTGAATGCTTGAATCTATTTTCGAGCTCCCCCTTTCGATCTCAGAATTCCCAGTAACAGGGAGGTCGCAGAAGGAAAGAGTCTCCTCCTCAGAGTCGCCATACCCATCTCGGGAACCCCAATTGCTGAATCCGTCTGCAAATTCCATTTGCACAAATGATCAAAGCTTCACTACAATCTTCAACTTCAAGAGTTGGGTATGATTAAGATTGAGTTGATACTCAGAAAAAATCGATCTTTTTAGAAAAGTTGCAGTACTGATGGTCTATCACACAAGGGAAACAAAGAAACAGGGAATGCCAAGAACTGGGCAGAGCAATAGGAAGTAGAAGAGGCCTTTTAAGAGGATTGTGTGGTTCTCAGGGTACACAAGGAAGCTTTCTTTGTCGAGCTGTAAGAGTTATGGAGGACTTCTCTGGTGATTTAGCAAGTGATTTTCTGCGGGCCCAACAACATTAAACAATAGTTAGCCAAAAAGCTTCCCCAGCAGCCCATTACAAATACTTGCCGGCCACTCAGAACGTTTTAAACTATCACATACATTTGTGGGACCAAGGCTCAAGATAGAGAGCTAAACATTTCTTCATAATTCATAGCACTACCAATAACACTGAGATTCCACCATGTAAAGATGTATACCTTTTATTAATGCGTCAAAATCGTGGGGTCACGGCTTTCTCTTCGAGAAGCCGTCTGAGAAAAATTTAAGTGATAGGAAAGGTGGCCATTGAATCACAATCCGAAAGAAGAACGCATGAAAGTGACAAATAAAAGAAGATAGGACTTCTAGAATCCACATAAACAATGGAGGAATTAGGTTAGATGCTTTCATCACATGATAAATAATTCTTTTCACACTTAATTTTTCAAATCTGCATACATCAACCTAGATATTGGGTAGTTTAAATATGTTTTGATTTTAACAAGTGTAACTCTTTTTCATACTTTTTATGTGTCATATATTTTTATATTTTGTGGGAGGTTTAATTTTTGAATGTCATTAATTTTGGTTGAAGAGGTTGATTTGGTCATTTTTTAAATAATTGTAGAGATCAAAGTGATCTACATGTTAGATATTTGGAAATCAAAAGCGAACAATTCAAAACATTTATTTGGCAAAAAATGACCTCTATAGCTTTGAAACTAAGTTTTTCTTTTGTTTTATAGCTTAAAAGTTGCATATTTTATGTTCATAACATCATAAGCAAGCTTGAGACACCTTTCCTAACATTCTCCCACATATCAAACATCTTCCAAGAGAAAAACAATTAGTAGCACTATCAACTAGAATTATTGGGTGCTAAGAGACTTATAGACTCTCATCACTATCCACACTTCTATAAGCTCACTAGATTCATCAATGCATCTACAACATTCTGCATAATATTAACTTTTTCTAGCATCATCCTCACATCCTCTACCAAGTCACAAAAAAGATAGTACTAAACACTAATATGTTAGACATATAATACTTTAATTGTAAATAGAACTATAATAGCTCTTGGAGTTAGCCCCATATCTAAACATAAATGTTTAAGCTAGATGGATTCCTTACACACATGAATAGCTACCATGTACTTTATTTATGTAGTGGAAAAAGCAATCACAACTTACCACTAACTTATCAAAATGATTATAACTCCAAATATATTGAAAACATATCCATTGATGGGTCTCTTTCTATCAAAATCCCCAACCCAATTTGATTCCACAAATCCACGAATAGTCATTGAGTGTCAATCCCCTATAGAATTAATATGATAACAAAGGGATTACTTAGATGCACCTTGTAAATATATACATATATCCTCTTCACTTTATCCCAATGTACTCATCCAAGGTTAGTCATTAATCAACTCAAGACTCTTATTGCTTGGTTCATGGTTGATCCAGTACAAACCTTAACATACAATACTGAGGCTATGTCTTCCATCTAACTAGGAGAAGTTGGATATTACTCTACTAATAACTTAGTCCCAATTGAGTATGAACACATAATGGTCTACAACCTATTATGTTGAACCTTTGCATCACTAGATTTACATACTTGCTTTGGCCCAATCAATTATTTTTTTATTCTATCTCTTTTGATTTCCATACCTAAAGTGAACCTAGTAGCCCCTAAGTATTTTATCTAAAAGTATGATAAACTTTGAGATCAATTCATAAATCATGTCTTTACCACTATAAAAAATACACCACATCATCAACATATAATGTGATAACAAGAAAATAATCATTGTTCATCTTATAATATATAATATAATTGAATTTGGATACTAGAATTCTCAATCACAACAAGAAGTAGTCAAACTTTTTGTACCACATTCTAGATGATTGCTTAATACAATACAACAATTTCTTTAGCTTGTGAAGTAAATTTTCTTTACCATTTTCAATGTAGTTCTTTAGATGACTCATGTAAATTTCTTCCTCCAAATCATCATGAAATAAAAATGTCTTTACATCCATTTTCTAAACCTAAAGGTAGAAAAATATTGTAATGAATAATGAGAGTCAAATGGATGTCATCTTAGCAACTATAGATAAATTATTACCATAGTCAATTCACTCACCTTAGGAATATCCATTTGCAACCAACCTACCCTTATACTTCTCAATATTGTTATTAAAATCAATTTTTTTGAACACCCATTTACAAGCAACATGTTCTCAACTATCAAGAAAATTTACTAAGTCCCAAGAATGATTTTTATTGAATGCATCTATCTCCTTATCCATATCTACTCTCCTAAACTTAAAATCATCCATACACAATACATTGCTCATAGTTGTAGGCATATCTATGTTAGTAATTAAAAGAAATACAACTCAATAAGAAGGATTATACCTATTTGGTTGTTGTCTATGCCAAATGGATCTCCTCAATAGCTAATATGGAAGTTCTACCTCCTTTTTGAAACTCCCTAAACTATTAGTGATCTCTCCTCCTACTTGGGTCCTTCATAGGATTTTGGTTCAACATTATTGGCCTTAGGGTTTAGTTGAACCACATATTTATTTTCATCCTTCTTCGACTATAATATTATGAAATAATACTTAACTTCTCTAAATATAAAATTATTTCAATAAAAAAAATTGGCCACATGATCACAAAGCTTGTAACCTTTCACACTTATGCCATAGGTAATGAATATACATTTCACAACTTCTTGTGAACTACAATTTAGGTTTCTTCTCCCTAAGCACGTGTGCATATACCTTGCAATAAAAAACTTGAAGATATCTCAATGAAAGTTTTTTCCTTGACCACTTCTCAATAAGAGCTAATGTATAAGACTCCCTAATCATGTAACAAGTCGTGACAATCACTTCTACAATTTGTTTTACTAAAAGTTAAATCCACTAAGCATACTCTTATCCATCTCTATCAATACCTTTTTCTTTCATTGTGTAACTCTATTTTGCTAAGGGGCATATGGAGTTATCTTATGTATCTCTTTATCCCATGATATTAATAGAATTTGTTAATATCTATTAAATAAACTCACTAAATCATCATCAATCTTCAAAATATTAATATTCCTATCAATCTAATTATCTATAAGAGACTTAAATTATTTGAAACAACTAAATACTTAAGATTTAGTTCTAAGAAAATATACTCATCTCCTTCTATTATATTCATCAAAATTTAAGATTTAGAATATATATTTAGATATTGTACAATAACATTAACAAAAAAAATGTAGTAGAATGGATTAAATCCAACACCATAGATAATTTAAGAGAACTAGAGTAAAACTGAGTATGATTCTATTTTCCATGTACATAATTCTCATATAAATTAAATTCAAGATTACAATCATTTAACCCCTCAACAAGTATGTGGACCATCCTTTGGTGTCATAACATTATATTCTGAATTGATAGCTTAGTCTCCAAAGAATGAGCACCTTTGTGTACCTAGAAAATATGAGCATTGGAAGTGGATGCAACACTCCTATTTGATGCTAGTTTCAATTGTGAAGTCACATATTCTATACATCTCTTCAATGTATGAATAGAAGAGGTATTACACAAAATTTTGCATTCATCTAGTTAATATAGTGTGTAGGCATGGACACCTTTAGCAAGAACTATAACACCTCTCACCATCTTGTACCCTTCACTTGAGAAAACAACCCACACATTTGAATCATTAAGTTTACCTATATAAAGTAGTTTCCTTTCCAAACCAAGGACATGCATTACACCATTAATCTCATTCACTTGCTCATCAAGGAATCAAAACAAGATTTTTCATAGAAAACAATATTCGTATGATAGTTATCTCCAAGATATGCCTTCCCACCATTATATTCTTCATGTTCCAAAAACTAATCTAAATTTGAGTCCATGTGGAAAGAGGCTCTAAATTATATCAACCACACACAAAAGAATGCATGTGTAGCCAAGGTTGTGACAAAGGCATCACCATCATCCTATGAGTTCTCCTCCTTGTTGTCTATTTTAAAATGAAAAGGATTGTCAGCATTCTAAAATTTTGTCTTAGTCTTACTAAGACATTTGGAGCTAGAATTGTCTTAATTATTATCCTTCTTCTTGCCTCTCTTTCTATTTTCCATGATTAGAAAGGGGAACCCTACTATATTCTTATCTTTCTTTACATTTCATTAGAATGTAGTGATGCCACCACATCATCTGTTTTTAACTTGGTGGTATCACTCTTGGTAGACATAACAAATCGGCCTCATTAATCTAAAAAAGAATATAAAATTCATATTTTTATCCTCCTACTTCATCTTCACTTCAAGGTATTAAAACTAGAACAAGCTCATATTGAAATAATTTAGATGTTTTACCAAAGAACCACCATCCTTCATCTTGAAAGTGTGCAACTTGTTTCTTCAGAAAAAAAATGTTTACCAAGGATGTGTCTTAATAAATATTTCTCTTCTTCCAAAATTTTATCATAGTAGTCTCTTCATGTACATTTAACAATACTAAATCATCTAAAAAAGGTGTAATAAAATTCTTATCCTTTTTTTCAAATATGTCATAACCTTCTCACTTCATTGTGATGGGTTTGGATCCAAATTGTATCCCATACATCTCTATCTATTAGCATATCCTCCATCTTGAGCTTATAAAGCTCAAAGTTTGTGCTAGAGAACTTATCCATCTCTATTCTTGATGTGTTTGTCAATTTTCCTACAACAAGATCTTTTTCTATGTATGCTCCCACTCAATCCAAGGTTGATATAAAAAATGTATTGTCTTTAACACCTAGAGTTTGAGGTGACTATACATTGATACCAATGAAGGGAAGAAAATATGTAGAATAGACTTCCTACACTAATCCATGAGAGAAGGTATGTGCAAAACTTGAATTAATTATATAGTTATAAGGAAATCAACACAAAAGTAACATACTATAACATAATGATTTATGTAGGGAAACCCTTTTGAAAGAAAGCTACACACTCTAATGCAACTCAATGTATTATTTAGTAATCAAAGGTTACAATGCATTTGTAAAGTCTAAGCCTTTACAAGAGCCTCACCAATTAGAGATCTAGAGTAATTTTGATAGCATAATAATACATATAAACACATTATCAAAACCTAAATATTAGGCACCCAATAAATAGGAGAGAAAATACATGAAACCCTCAAATGATAATTAAAAAACCATGGGTTAAAATCATCCAAAATGTGGCACCCAAATCTCTAGTTAAAATTCCAACACCTAAATATTAAAATGAGTCCAAAGAATAAAAATAACATACTCCTTCCACCTGCCATAAATTCATTACAATCCACTCACTAACTTGTTAGCACTCTATTTTGGCTTCATTATCTTCATTCAAAGATGTCTTATAACATACCACAACATGCACCATAAGATAGTCAACAAACATAATTCCTTAATGTTCTTTTATGTGTCATAGATGTTTTCACATTTCTAGTATGTGAGGTCTAGTTGTTGGAGGCCATAACTTTTGATTTGAGAGGCCAACTAAATCATTTTGTATTGAATATTAGAGAACCGAAGTCAAACAACTTGAAATATTTATTTTGACAAAAAAAAATCTCTATAACTAAAAAGTAAAAAAATATTTTACAGTCTAAAATTATATTTTTTTGTAATTTTAAATAGAACAAGATTGAGACATCTTTCCTAACATTAAAAATAGTACAAATTTATTCTATAAAAGCAGCTACTAGACCTATATATAATAGATATGACCAGCTGTTGTTTGGTTATGAGAAAAGAAAACGCAATAAAATATCTCTCTACTCGCACTTTGTAATAGCTGATTTGGTCTTAGCCTTTCTTCCCTTTCATACGGTTCAGAACTTGTTTTAGTTTTTACAATGAAATCCTCTTGTATTTCTAGAAGAAATGATCAGTACTCTGCTGTCAAAAAAATTATGAACGAAGACCAACAGGTGAGATTGAGATGGATCGAAGACTCTGACCCACTGAATTTTAAAATAGCAATCTGGGTTACTTTCACAAATTTTAATAAAAGCAAACACATTTAAGAAAGAATCCATTTCGCTAACTAATCATTATAAGAAAAGCAGTTGATTCGGTTCCACAAGGCAACACTCAGTTAAGCCATAATGGAAGATACAGATATGATGGATTATCGTACTATTGAATTGTGGGTAGGGTTCTCTGAATAATTGTTATGATAACATAGTTTTTTTCCTTGCAAGAAGTTTCTTGGAACATTCATGTGATCCACTCCTGATGTACGTATGTTGCAATTCAATGACAATGAATTTGTAATTTATTTAGATGGATGAGAAGATCCTGGAGTACTCAATTACTTTCAGCTGAAAAGCCTTTCACAACTTGGCACTGTCCCACACATCTGATTGTAGAAAAGTAGTTCAATAAACCCATTTAGATCGATCCACTTTTTTTGCTTTAGGAAAAGGCACAGGATCCAATGTTAAAAGAAGGATTAAAAGAAGAATCAAGGGTCCCATGTTTCATTCTTAATAAATGAATGCTATTGCTCATAGAATGTTCTTAATGTGTAACCATTGAATGATTCATGCTCTGATGAAAGTCATAAGAGCCCTAATAAATCAATCAATCCATAATGAACAAAGTCACTTCTTGATACCCAATTATACTGTTGAGGGGATGATGAACATTATCCTCAATCCATAATGAACAAAGTCACTTCTTGATACCCAATTATACTATTGAGGGGATGATGAACATTATCCTCAATGACATCAAGCATCTTTCTCACCAATAAGATCAAGCTTTTTTAACATCCACTATGGGAGTTGAGTTGGATTAGAAAGAGTTACAAGAAGAAGGGAGGAATCCAATGGTTTTTTCTCAAGGATCTATGTGTATGGATAGGGATTAAAATATATATAAAAAATCTATATTTTGAAGTATTTTAAGTATTAATATAATTGTTTTAGATTTAAAGGCAATCATGTTAGTGAAATGTGTGATTATATTATGACTTGGAGATATTAGGAAACACAAGCAATAGTAATAAATAAATATATTTTTTATATTATTTTGTGAGAGAAGCTATGTTAAATAGGTTATATAATCTTTGTACAAAATAATAACAAAACATTCAGAGAAGATATCACTATATTTACCTTGGATAATTATTTCAAGAAAAAACTAATAAGAAACACCCTAGCACTCAGTGTATTACCAAAATAATATGATTACAAATATAATAAAACTTTTTCTTATGCTAGGACTCTTCTTCTATGAGCAAGCAATTTGTATCAAGAACAACATAACTATTAGTGACATTTACATTGCTATTCCATTTTAGACATAAAATATATAAACCAAGCTCTCCAACTAATTGCTTCCATAATTACAACTACTACAATGGCACCATGTGTTTGCTTTTATAGATTAGGTTTGCACAAAACCACCAAGTGATATTACATAATCTACCATGTGCTTCATGTGTGACTCTTCGCCTTTCATACAAGTCAATTCACATTTCAAGGCATCCCACATGTTCCTCCTTGTCTTAGTATAACCCCTCAATATTAAATGTATTTCCAATGTAACTCCCACATTAAATAAATTTAAAATGTTTCATATAAGGATGCAAGCACTGTAATATTGTGTCCCACTAGTGGGCCAATAAGGAAAAATGCAGATAAAAAATTATTAAAAATTAATTAGAGTTTGATTTAAGTGGGATTCAATTGAAGCCTCTAATATTGAGACTCATTAACATCCATTTGGTGAGGGGCTTCAAATTGAATCCCTATTTGATAATATATGGGGGCTAATGAAACTATTTGCAACCTTGTGGAAAAACATGTTCAAACAATTTTAATCAAACCTATTCTTCTTCACATACTATAGAGTTTCTTGTCCTCCAATCCACCTTATATATTCTTCATGTGCGACTCATCACATTCCCTAAGAGTCATTCAACATTCCAAGGCATCCCACACAATACTCATTTTCCTAGTATGAATCTAAATATATTAAATGTATTTCGAATATGACTTCCACATTAAATATATTTCAAATGCCTCATAAAAGGGAAGACACACAATATTGTGTCCCATTAGTGTGCCAAAAAATAAAAACAAATGTATGAAATTTTGTTGAAAAGACATCAAGGTTCAATCTAAGGGGGCTTCAATTAAATCCCCTTAAATTAAATTAATCAAAACCCATCAACATACATGTGGTGGGGGACTTCAATCTAAGGGGTTTTGAATGAATCCCTCTTCGATAATATTTATGGTGGTCAACAACACTATTACACACCTTATGGAAAAAATTATTCAAATGAATTTGATTGAACCCACTGCACATTGCATGCTAGATACCTCTACTTATCCTCCCATTTGCTTGCTTCCAAATATTTCTATATGCTTTTCTCATTTTATTTTTATCTTTTAAATATTTTTTGTAATTTATTTAATATTATTATTATTTTTATTCATATATTTATATAGAGGAGGAGATCCGCTACTCCCGAGTCTCTAGGGAAGGGAAGAGTCTATAGGGAGCAAATTGTCCTCAACTATATCAAAGGCTAAGCTCAAGTGATGAAGATGGTTGAAGGGGAGTTTTTTGTAATACTTTATGTTTTATGACTATTTTTAGAAAAAATAGACTTCAAAAGCCAAACGAGTAGGCCTTAGAGGTCTCAAAGATAAACTAGCTAGCTCTTGGCCAAAGGGCAACAACGTAGCACGCGAATGTCCTCATGATACATTACAGTCTCGTATGAACCAAAAATAGAGTGAGCCTACCAAAACACACAAAGCCTACTGACAACTTGGGAACTAAAATTTGATAGTTTAACTAAGCTAACAAAATGCTGGAAATGATAAAAATAGTACAAGAAGAAGAATACTAAACATGCAAGATTCTAAACTAATGAAGCAGAATAATAAGAGATGAAAGAAAGAAACAGATTCATTGGAGGTCCAATGTTGCAAAGCCTCCCACAAAGCTCCACACGAACAATTTGCATACACATAAACAATGAAAATTGTTGGGGCTATTTCAAGGCTTGCCTTAGTGAAACCCCTGTTTTAGTGTTTCTACCTTAACGGACAATAAATAAGACAAAGAGATAAAGAAATAGAAAATAGAAAAAGGAAAGTGATGAGATAACAAAAGTAGAAACATTAGATATCAATATGCTACTTAGGAAAATATGATAATGCCAACAAAAGATTCTTTACCCTCCCTTCAACAAGATTGTAAGGCTAAAAGAGAGTGCAACACTTGAGAGAGCCAAGACAAAGATGTAGAAGCCAAGAATCATTTAAGAATCTTAAGAAAAATGGTGTAGAAGAGCTTGAAAGAGTGAGAATGCAAGGAGGATGAGAGAATGAAAGATTGAGAGATTTAGCTGCAAGAATGAGTGAGAGAATGGATTAGATTGAATTAGAGGGAAGAATGAGAGTTTGAATGAAGAAATGCATGCAAGAGGGTTGTTTTTGGGTGTGTCTATGACCATAGAAGCGTTACACTTCATGGATAGGTGAAAGTGTAATGTACCAATAGACATAGGATCAAGAATCTTGTCAGGATGTTTGCACGGTGTACAAATGTTTGCACGGTGTACAAATGTCTGCACGTCACAAAAGAATCCTGATAAAAATTCCTTCAAAGATCGAAAGCGACGGGGTCAAGGACACAATTGAAGGTGAGGAAAAAGGAGATTTGAATTTTTTTTATCTTTAATAGGCTAAAGTGAAGGTTATGTAATGTGAAATTGCATTAGGGGTGAAATTTTATGATATTATATTTTTCCCCCACTTTAGTGAGTATATGTATTCTAAACACATGCGAGCTAAAGTAGGAGGTTGAAGAGAATATACCCAGGATGAAGAGGACACAATTCTTCAATCTTGTATATGTGATGAAGAGAATCTAAGAAAAGAGGCAAAGAGGACACAAGTCTTTGATCCTATAAGGTTGACTGCAATCTCACCACAAACATGTTGGCTGCAGACAAACATGTTAGGTGAAAAAGAAAAAGAATAGACATGATAAAATTGCATATACATGATATGACATAATTTGATCAAATAAAAGACAATGCTAATAGGTATGGATAGCAAGGCTAGAGTCCATATGAAAAAAAAATAGGCATGTGGCTGCTACAAACTGCATTATAGGATAGTCACAAAAAAAGATAAGATAAGTCTAGTTGGGTTGTCCCCAAACAAGACATAAGGAATTAATACATAAATTTAAATCTTTTTGAAACCTTTTTTAAAATTAAGAAGATATGATAGCCCCCCTTAGAATGATGTGTACATCATAGAGGAGCACATGCCATTCTAAGGAGAATAGAAAGACAAAGAGATGTCATGGCATGAGATACATAGTGAGATGTATTCGTGGAATGTTGTCACATGAGGAAAACACATAAAAACCATAACATCATGAAGAGAAAAGAAGATATGAAGAAATCAAGATCACAAGGGGATCCAATTATTTGGGGTTAGAACTACTCATAGACATATAGATATATAAATATATAATATAATATGTATGAACTATCATCACCCCTAAATAGATCAGAATAGGAAGAAGAGAACATGAAGACAAAATGAAAATAAAATTTTGTCAACATGGAAGAGGCCTAAATTCCCTAATGCTTTGCATTGTTCTTGATGTGAAAAAACAAAGTGAAACCTAGAAAAATAGGGGTGTAGGGTGCTTCACCTATTAGGAGATGGAATGCACAAAAGGGGGCCCTATTTTCTTCTATTTCATTCAAGGAAACCCTGGAGATCTCAATCCAATGGTCCAAGTGAGAGAAGAGATCTACTATAAGGTTTCCTAGGGTGTGATTTAAGACTAAAAGGGGGTTCATCACTAAGCAAAGGCTTAGAAAGGAAAGAAATGAAAGTAACATGCAAAACCTAACTATGCGACCTAGAAAATGAACTTAAATCAGAATAGAAAACTAGAGATGAATAGAGGTGCACATGGAAATATAAAGATGTATGAAATAAGCTTTGAAATCCCAAAATTATGACTCTTGAAGCATACTAGTATTCATACGCCAGGATGGGCGATTTAGTCCCAGTTTAGGGTTTCGGGACATAAATTGGAATTTCACAGTGATAAGCCTCAATCCTCTTAAATCTAGGAAAATCCCTATACTAGGACTCATATGCCACAAGTGGAAATTTAGTCCCATTCTGCTTTTTTAGAAAGTCAAGATCTGAATATGCTCTCCTATGTCAGCACTTCCTTTCTCTGCTTTCACAACTCAGCTTCCAGATCCAAACCTGCTAAAAACCTGCAAAACAAAATGTTGTGTCAATTTTCTTATGGGGGGCTTGCCTTGGTCAAACCCCTAGTTCGGTAATTAAACCTTGATAGAAATAATAAATATTGAAAGGAAATGTGTGTGAAAGTCCTAATCTTAAGTGCATCTAAGATTAAGAGATCTAAAATGCAATTAAGCCTTATTCTAATGTGCTAGAATAAGATACATGAATGAAACATAAAGATGATGGCTCACTTTGGGAGATCTCTAGTCACCCTAATAAGCCACAATAATGCATGTACCTTCCTTTAGGAAGAAAGTGGAGTGATAATGGAGGATGGAATCACTTAGGAAACAAGTCATTAGGCTTGTTTTGATGGCTAGTTGCATCTCCCCAACCTAGAATCCATCATGATTCACCATAGGAAACCATCATCAATCCTTGACAATGTTAGATCTTGAATTGCAAGTGAGCTTGAAGACCTGAAAAAACACTATAAAGCTACTCCAAGACTTCAACTTTATTTTCTCCTTGCTCTTGAATACTTGAAAGTCTCTCTTGAATGCTCTTGCTTGAAAAATCTAGGATTGCTTAACTCTTGAACTACTAGGTGAAATAGTGATTTGAAACCTTAGGTTTATAGGAATCTCATATAATTTACCATTTATTAGATCCCAAATGTCGACATTAGCCAAAAATTTGAATTAGAAACCTTATTTCCTGCTCGAACCCTAAAAAGGGTCCACACAGAATCATATACCCAAGGTGGTGTATGGGTCCCACTTAGGGGGCCTCATATGCCCAAGGTGGTGTATGAGTCCAACCCTAGCTTTTTGGGGTGAGAAAATGTTGGGGTGTTAGAAAATTGAATGCATTTTTTGATCTTGTCAGGATAAGCCTTGGGATTTGAAGTAAAGGGTCTTAGGGGCCTATTAATGATGATTTAAAGGGTCGTGAATGCAAAGGTACTAAAATAGGTCCAAATTAAGTGTGAAATTGTACCATCTCCAAGAAGGGAGTGCAATTTTATACACTACACAAAGTGTACAACATATAGAAGAATGATGATACAAATAGAAGATGTGTACGACATATTTTCTCTCCTATATTCAAACACCTACAAGGGTAGCAAGGGTCCTCTAGGTGAGAGGAAAAACATCAATCTACAATCACGAGAGAACACAAACAAACATGCAAAACTAATCTAAAGATAAAGAAAATGTGTCACTCTAGTCTAAAACCTCCACCAGGTTGTCTTGCTCCCAGTCTAGATCATCATAAGGGGAGGGAATACAAGCCTGTAGGGGGGGATAGCAAGAGCGGTTCCAACTGACTCACCTGTAGGAAGATCTAAGCAAGAAGCCCCCTCAAGGTCTTCATCGTCAAGCTCATGCAAGAATAATGTAATTGATCTAGCAAAGATCGATGATAAGGTCAGAACTTCCTCCAAAGAGTTGAGCATGCACTTCTTCAGAGTGAAATGATGCAACTGGATGGAAGAAGGATGAGAAACCTGAGAGTCATTACTGACCTTAGGAAGAGGTGTAGTGACAAACTCTAACGAAGAAGGCACTATCTCTATCATGAGGACAGTACAAGCCAAGGTGGAGCAAGACTCAAAACACAAAGAAGACTTTTTTCGACCATCTTTGGAAGCAAGGTTGCTCTCCAACTTAAGCTTCAATGAAGGATGTGGGGTCCTCACGAAAAAATGGGAAGAGGGAGAAGGAAATGAAGCCATGAAAGACTCAACCTTAAGGTAAAAGGCATGCCAATGGGCTAGGGAAAAGGAGGAAGATCAAGAAGATAGGTGATAAGAGGTGGCTCCATAGAGGGAGCAATGAACACTTGTGCCCCTCTTGGGGTGAGGTTTATCAAGATCCATAGATGAAGTTGAGAGAAACATGGAGGCAATGGGAACTGCAGCAGAAACAAAAGAAATAAAAGTATAAAGAAAAGGCTCCATTTTGGTCTTTTGTGAAGCTTCATGCTCCTTAGCCAAGGCATGTTGAAGATGCTTATGCTCATGCATAAGCTGGCTATGATGAGTACATGAATTAGAAGGTGCAAATTGAGAAGATGTTGGGGGCTCTTGTTCCATTGGAGGAGCAACCTCCACAGTCATTGTTGATGGAAGGGTAGTCTCTTAAGGATGAATAGGAGGAGGCATGGAGACAAGAAGGGAGACAAGCATCTTGATGAGGGGTCCCTTTCCTTTGTCTACCTTAGGTGTAGGTGGAGGAATAAGGGGGGGCCTTAGAGGCTAAGACACATGAAAAAACCCATGGGAATGCTTCCCCTTGTGATAAAGGGTAGTTCGGGAGATTGTGGGTAGAATTGGGAGCTGGAAGACTTGAGGGTTTGACTTCCACAATGTGGGTGAATTTTCCTTACCTGTGCTAGGCACAATAGAAGGAACAAAGGACACCACCAGAGTTTGGGGAGGAACAAAAGAGGATGGAGTAGAAGGATAAGGCCTAAGGGAAAGAGATTGCTTGTCCTTACCCTTTGGAGGTGCAGAGGTCAAAGCACACTATTGTGCATGCAAAGAAGCCTTCAAAGAAATAGCTTGAGAAGAAGGTGGAATACCACTTTTAGGCATCAAGCCCCAAGTATTATACCTAAAGTAAGCTTTGTATAACAAGTATCCTCTAGGTAGCAGAGGTCCAACTAGAGCCCTTGAGTGATTGAGGAAGAAGCCCCCATGCAATACTGGTGGTCTGTATCCAATGTCTTGGATAGTGTACATGGTACCCTTGTTGGGAAACTTAAAGAATTTGTGGATAACAAAGGAAACCATGTTGATAGAGAAATGGATGCCTAGTCTAACTCTAAAGAAATGGAAATAATGGACGAGATAGAAATTCCATCATGCATATAGAGCATGGTTTGTGACACCTCGTATTTCTTCTTATGCAAATTATTTATGAAAAGAGTCAGCTCCATGATAATATTAACCCAACTCATGGGGTCAAGCATAACACCAATTATGACATTATCATTGTCACGAGTGAGGATATATAATGGAGAGGAATATTTATTAAGAGATAGGTCACATGGTGTAAATATTATATCAGGTATACTATCCATGTAGCTTAGAGGAGGAACACAAGTAAATGAAACCACGTTCACATACTTAGATGGATTTAGATTGGAAGAAGAGGAATCAAGGGTTACAAGATTGGAAAAATGGGATGGAAAGGGATGTGCATAAATGTATAGTTGGCTATTAGGCTTTGCTACAGATTTATTAGTTTTTCTTTTTACCATCAAGTCAGATGATACCATTGTTGATGTGGTCTTCTATGATATGACAAAGATGCAGACATCACTTGGTACCATGATGTGATACTCGATGGTATTGGAAATTTTTTTGTGCATCATACCATTGAGGAAAAGGCTTATAAAGTGGTCTCATATCTGTAAGAGATATTACACCATCTTTTAATAAATTTTGTAGGACATTTGTATAATATTTAGATAACTTTGTGAATATTCTATTTCGATTTATAGAATTTTTATCGTTAGGAACAAACACCATGTTCACTATTGCTTTATTTTTCCTTGACTCTCCAAAGATAGACACAACTAACTTTCCATCCAGATGGGAGGATGGGGATGAATCCCTCTATTGAGCAACTGTCTATTGGTACTCATGTAGAGCAACACATAGATGGGTGAAAGAGGGATATTTGATTAAAATAAATTTATCTCGCAATGTTGACAATAAGTTTTTGACAAACACTCACTGCATGTGGGAATCTAGTAGGGAATAGGAGATTTGAGAAAAGAGGGCTTGGTAATAGGTGATGAAATTAGTCAATTTCTCATGCGCACTCTGCTTAAATTGAATGAGATTGATAAAAGCAATCTTCGGTTTGATATGAGCTTGGAATTGTTGTAGGAATTGATTCATAAGATGGTCAAAGGAAAAGATAGAATTATTAGGGAGAGAAAAATACCATTCCAAGGCAATGTACTTGAGAGAACACGAGAATAGTTTTTCTAGTAGAGCATCATGATGGAAGAAATTGGTACATTTGGCATTGAAAGATGAGACATACATTTGTTGGTCTCCTCTGTCATTGTACTTTTCAAAATTACCTGGATATCCATCCCTTGAGGGATGAGAGTGTTTAGGATAGAAAAAGATAAGGTACTACGGTGACAATAAGGTTGGAACATAGGTTGAGAAGAAGAACTAGTTAGATTTTCCAATTGATATTACATCCACTCCATGTTCTATAATAGGGCATTGAGGATAGGATCTGTAGATGGAGTATGGATAGATGAAGCACCAAAGGTAGAGATGTTCTGAGTCTCAAAACCCAAGGGAACTTGGTTTAATATTATCATAGGAATTTCCTTAGGTGTAGTGGTGGTATTATTAGTAGTGGTATTGATAGAAGGACCTATGTGGACCACATGGACAAACACTCCAAGCATTAGAACATTCAATTGGTGACCACCGATATTTGACTCAACATATTGGGGATTTCCCAAGACAAAAGTGTATGAATATATGTGGGTCTCCATAATATTTTCTATTCCTTGAAGTATCTCTAAACCTCTTCGATCAGTAATTAGTAAATTCCTCAAATCATTGATGAGAGGAACTGCATGAGAATAAGAGTTTTCATTCACTAGGAAATCTATGAGCTCTTCGATCCTTACTTTCAAAGATTCAATCTAATCAAAATGAACTCTAAGAGTAGCTTCCTCAGATAAGAAAGAGGAAGAGTTCGAAGGAGAGGCTGGTAGGGTATGAGTTTCAGTTCCATTACAGGGAGGGGAGAATCTAACAATGAGTCTTGTAGAGTATTCCTAAAATTTTGAACATGGACAGGGAGGACTAAACCTTTAAGATCCCATATCAATTTTTTTAAAGATCCTTCTTACTACATACCCTGAGGTAGTAGGTTGGGTTGTGAAGCTCATAAAATTGTCACAACGTGCTATCCAATACATGTCTTGACAAGAGAGAACAAAATTTGTTGACACAAAGACAAAAGGAAACAAAGGTTTATGTTAGGTTCACCAAAGATGTAGAGGAGGAGATTCGCTACTCTTGATTCTCTAGGATAGGGAAGAGTCTACATGGAGCGAATTTTCCTCAACTACCTTAAAGGTTAAGATCAAGTGACAAAGATGGGTGAAAGGGAGTTTTCTGTAATATTTTATGTTTTATGACTATTTTGGAAAAAAGGACTTTAGAAGCCAAAAGAGCAGGCATCAAAGGTCTCTGAGACAAACTAGTTAGCTCTTGGCTAGAGGATGATAGCATGACACATGGATGCCCCTCTGGTGCATTGTGGTCTCATACAGATAAAAAATAGAGTGAGTCTACCAAAACACACAGAGCCTACTGACAACTCAGGAGCTGAAATCTAATATTTAACTAAGCTAATGTTCAAGTGGGTGGGTTTATGCTAGGCATGCTCCTTTTTTTCTCCCCAACTCACTCAAACATTCTAAGCTACACTATGTTAATGCTTTCTCTTAAGAGCCCTATGTGCAAAAAATTATCAAACTTTGACGTGTTGTATCTCAGAGTTAGTGGAACATACGAGTATCTTTCCTAAACCTATAGGTGCATGTGAGCCCCCTTTAAAACAACATCTCTCATATTTCCAACACTCAAAACCATTTTTCCATGGAAAAAGTTTTTTTGTTTCCCCACAAACTGCCAGATGCATGCAATGTGAAGTTGCAAGGTAGCCTAATTTTTATTCAGTGCATTGTGGGGCCAAATCGTCAACCCCAACACATTCTAGGTGGGTATTTAAATGCTAGGAATGGTACTTTTTTGTAACCCAAATATTTTGAACATTCCAGGCTACACTGTGTGAATGCTTTTGCTTAAGATCCCTTAGAGAAAAAATTTATCAAACTTTGATGCAATGAATATTGGAGTTGGTGGCACATAAGAATGTTTTTTATGAACCTATAGGTGTATGTGAGGCCCCTATACAACAAAATCTCTCATATTTTGAATAATTAAAATCATTTGGTCATGGATGTTTTTTTTATTGCCTAAAAACTGCCAAATACATGCAATGTGAAGTTGCAAGGCAGAATAATTTTTGTTTTGTGCATCATGGGGCTAAACTATCAACCCCAACATGTCTAGGTGGGAACGTCTATGCTATGCATGGTCCTATTTTGTACCCAAAATCTCTTGAATGTTCTAAGGTACACTGTGTCCATGCTTTCTCTTATGATCCCTATTGTCCATTTTTTAATATTTTTTGGCATTGTTAAAGGTTTGGTTTAGTTATTTTTTGTATTGAGTCTTTTATCCTTAAATAATGTGTGGGTCATATTGTGTTCCTATGTGAAAATTATGTCAATTTTTTTTTTTTACTAAAAATTATTGAGAAAATACATCTTTTACCAAGCCCAAAGACCTAGGTTATGGTTTTGGATGAAAGTTTAAAGTTGAGGATAGTCATATATGATTCACAGTCCTATTGGGATTATTTGGTGCAGGAGCACCTTTGATAAAAAATTGTCAATCAAGGATGATATTGTGTAGGCTTTAGGTTTTGGTGTGTTTTTTCTAAATAAGGTCTTGGAGACCATTTTATATTGTACTTAGTCAAGTTTGAGTCATTTTAGATGGTTACTAGGGGTTTTAAAAGGTCTAGTTTGCAAAAAGTGCAAAATATTGACAAGTTGCTAAAAGTTGCAAAATATCATATTTAGGGAATACAAATGGTCAAGTCATTTTAAAAGCCAGTTTAGGTGGTTGTAGGAGTTGGATTTGGAGGGAAAATAAATAAAATAGGTTGTAGAATCGTTGGATGGGTTGTTGTGAAGTTTGTAGAAGAATTTCAATCAATAAAATTACTGTTTTCCTTAAATTTTTGAGTTTTTCCTCTGTATAGTGATATTTCTAAAGATTGTATGACTTGTATAGGCTCCATCCTTATAATTTTTGAACTAGAAATTTTAGTATGGTGAATTAAATTTCTAATCCTTCAAATTTGGTGAACTTTTATTGAATTTTGCAAAAGTTATTGAGATTTTACTAAATCTGCCTGTGTAAGACAATTTTAAGGGTTTTGTTGAGTTAATTTGCAAAATGGACCCATTCCACCTTTTGTGATGCATGTACCTTGATGGAATGGGTGGATACAATTAGTGTAGGGTGTGAATATGTTGTTTGAGTGCAGGGGAGGTCGAGTAATGTGTTGGGCATGAAGCCCTAGAGGGGAAAATTGTGTTTTCCAAGTGAAAAGGAGAGGTTTTGACATGGTAAAGTGTGAATTGTGTTGGGGTAGTGTTGTTTGATGATAAATTGAGAATGTACAGGCATAATAGGAGCTGAATGAGGTGGCTATAGAGTTGTGTGAGGGTTGTAAGTGAGACTTTCAACAAAACCCTAGGTTTTTGGCTTAAAAGGAGGGTTTTTGGTTTTGGCACTTGGGTGAGTAAATTTATAACAAAAAATTAAAGAATCCTTGGTTTGATTACATTTAGATTGCTTCCCAATCAATTTTTATAGTTTTGGGAAATTTTTAAGACAAGTTTCTTTGTTAAAGTGACCTATTTGAGGTCTAGTTGGCATAGAAACCCTATTTTGAGAAAGTTGTATCAAAGAATCCTATTGAATATTTGTGGTATGTTTTTGTGTGTCCAAATGGGTGATTGAAAACCTATTGGTCCAGATCTAAGAGGACCTCTCATCGGAAAGATATACCTGATTGAGTGAGTTTGCAATGCTACAAGGGGTTGAGTGGATTTGAAGAGATAGTGATAATTTGAAGGTTTGATGATATGATAAGTTGTGGTTTTGGGTTGAGTTTGAGTTTTGTGGTTGCAGGACCTCCCCTGGTTGCTATCAAGTGGTATCAGAGTGAAGGTACTGTTGATGGTTCTGGTGGCACAACAACATGCAAACAGAATATTGCTATCCTGTTTCTCCTAAAAGAGAAAGACAACACATGGATATCTTAGCTCCCAAGGTCTTTGTAGTTGGTTCTCAACTGTGCTGATGTTGCTCAATGGTCAATGTAATAGTAATGTTCAAGGGGCCTGCTGGTGTTGAGCTTTTGGATTGTTCTGAGATCAAACATAAACTTTAAACCTATTCTAACTAGGGTTTTTAAAGAAACAGAAAAAGATAGACCAGAGCTTTGGAATAGAAAAGAATGTTAATTCATCCAACTTAACCAGACTTGTTACCTTTCAAGGAATTCCTAACTAAAACTGTAGAACAAAATTAACTTGTGATTAACACACAGTTTCATTCATTCACAGTGCTGACGTCAATAACAGATTGCAAGTCACCATTTAAACAAAATATAAAATCAAACTTCATTCCTTGAAAGTTTCTCAAATCAAATGATTAAACCAAGATAAACAACATTTTGAAACACAATCTAAAGTATATTTTAATCTAGTTGCTTCTACTGTTAGTGAAACAGATAAGCAACATTTACAAATCTGGCACAATCACCAGTGTACAGAAAATCCATGACTCCAACTTGTTTCCATCTATACTAAGAAAACTGGAAAGATACATTATTGGCTTCTATTGAATCTAACTCCTAACTAAGAAGGCAAAAGAAGCTCCTATTACCAAGAATCAGGATGCCATTCTGTCTCCTCTATTATCTCCTCTATTTCTACTAACTTCTTCTAACTTTTTTTTTTAGAACTCTCTAACTTTCTAACCATACAACCTCTAACCTTTACAAAGAGGCAAGAATGCCATATATACAGAGTGTACCAAAAAGAATGCGTTGGCCCCTGTTTTAGGGTTTACAAAATATCTCTTTTCAGAAAAAAGGTCGGCCCTCAGATCTTTTGAATAGAGTTAATGCTGCGTTGAATAGCATCCTCGTTGTCCATGTTGGTGAAAGATTGTTCCGGGGGTGATCTCAGATCTTTTGCAGCTATAGCATTTACTCCATGCCTCCGTGTCCATCTTTGAACTCCCTTGCATAGCTGCCTTGAATGCTCCAAAGTATTACCATTAATAGTGATCTGCCTTTTTTTGCCAGTAGACTCCAGCTGTCCCTGTGACTTGTGGTTGTTTCTTTCCTTCGGCTTCCTTCCTGCTCTAGAACTTTTCGCACGTTGACTATCTCTGGAAGCAACATCGGGCCTCCCTTTAGATCTGAACACCATCGTTCTCAAGTCAATCCATCGCCTTGATCTTTGAATGAATCCATGTCATTTGTATCCTACCGATATCCCTCACAGGGGTAGTCAATCAGTCAATGGCTCACTTTTAGTTCCTTTCGATTCGGCAAACAAACGCCGTGCGCCAGATTTCTGGGCAGTCAAAAGTGGTCCATATTAAATCGCATGTCGGTGAGACACTAATCGTATCTCCTCGATGCGATTATACCTCTCCCAACAGCTATCGGTGTAACATACGACAGTCCACAAGACCTCATGGCGAGCGGAAAAAGCTATAGCAAAGGTATTTCATTCGCTCAGAGTCTTCCTGAGTTCATTATGTTTTCCCTGAGCTCGACCCCTTTCATTTCGGCAAGACCAACACAAGTCAGTGAGGCCTCATACTGAATTCAAAACACTACACTAAGGGCACAATCCCTTCGGTGAGACCAACAGCCATCGGTGAGACATCTCACCGAGTTCATTTTGTTTCGGCCAGAATCTATCTTGTTGGCCAGACAAATGCCAATCGGCCAGACTTCATGCCAAAGGCATAAAACATTCGCCGAGACCTCCATTTTACTTCGACAAGACCTTTATCCCCTTAGCATGACATCACAACGAGCCTCAAAATCCTTTGGCGAGCTCATTTTATGTCAGGGAGATCTCCATTTGTCGGCGAGACCTTATGCTGAAGGCATACCCCTTTCGCCGAATTCATTTGTTCTCCCCGGGCTCATTATATGTCGGTGAGACTTCGTCGGGTTGGTGAGACATTTTGTCGGACGACAAGAGTTATAGCGATATCCTCCTTGTCGGTGAGACAATCCCATATTGACAAGACATCCCCTCGAGCTCATTATGTTACACCGAAGGCACACCCTTCGGTGAGACACATGCTAATTAGCCAGACCTCCTGCCGAAGGAAAAATCATTCGTCGAGCTCAAAAATTTTAGTGGGACCTCCTTCTATCAGTAGGACATTATGCTGAAGGCCTACCCCCTTTGGTGAGCTGAGATCACATCGGGGAAACTCTCTTAGGTCGGCGAGACTTCATGCCAAAAGTAAACCACTCTCCTTGAGCTCGAGCTTCTTTCGGCAAGACCCCGTTTTGTCTGGGAGACCAACTCCCTTCACCGAGACATTACACCGAAGGGAGAACCCTTTGGTGAAACCTCCACGTGTCGGCCAGACCTCCTGGCGAATACACCTTTCTCCCTGAAGGCACAACCTATCGGTGAGACACTAATCTTAGTCGCCGAGACCTCATAGCGATGAAACCTCCCCTTCGCCGAGAGCTCATTTTACTTCGGTAAGACCTTTATTGATTGGCGAGACCTTTAGCCAAAATCACAACTCTTTCGGCGACACCCTGGGGAGTCGGTGAGACATCTTGCCGAAGAAACTTTCTTTCGTCGAGAAATCTTGGGGTCGCCCAGACATCACGCCGAAGGGAGAACCTTCTGTGAGACCTCACTATATCAGTAGGACCTTTCGCCAAGACCATTCATTCTCCCCGAGCTCATCCTGTATCGGAAAGACTCTCCGTGGTCAGGGAAACCTTATGCTGAATCTACCCTGCTGTCGCCGAGACTTCTGTTTGTTGGGGAGACTTCTCCCCGAACCCAAATCCTTTTGGCGAGCTCAAAACTTTCAGTGGGACCTCCTTCAGTCAGCAGGACACTACGAGGTCGGCCAGAGGTCATAGCGATATTGCGCCATGTCGGCGAGACTCCCTTGTGTCGGTGGGACATCACGGTGAAATCGTAACCTATACCGAAGGGACCACCCTTTCAGTGAGACATCACCCGGGTGGACTTCATGGTGACGATACCTCTTTTGCCAAGACTTTCCTCCTCAGCGGAGAGACATATAAAACCCTACGGCGACCGAGATGTCATGACGACCGATGGATCCCAAATGAATAATACATCTCGCCAGTTGGCAAGACACTTGAAAGGTCTCAACAACTTTCTTCTTGAGGAGTTTCATGCTAAATGTGATTGAGGCCTGCCTTCAGTTGACTTCCCTGAGAGATATCCTCAGATGAGCTATTCAATCCTGCAAAAAAAATTCCTCCATTAGTCCTCAAAGCATATAAAATACACTCTTGTTTATGATTATTTCATTCAATTCTTAGCAAGAAGAAAACCAACTCTGGTGGAGGCGAAACTAAATCCGAACCAGAAATGACACCCTGCCCGCAAAACTGACGAGGGCGGAACCAAGAAGAAATCAGAACCGGGACCGAAGTTGGAATGGGAACAAGATACAAACCAAATGACAACCTCTCATACCGCCGTCCCAGCTCCGCTCCCGCAAAATGGCAACAATGCAAACAAAAAACCCAACACCTGACCAAGTGGTTGGAACCAGAGGAAAATGAAGAAACGAACCAGGTAGAGTCGAGACCGGAACCAAACCCAAACCAAAAACTTTTGCAAGTTTCAGGTTCGGATTCCGTTCCGAACCCGCCTCCGATGACACCCGAAAAAGATAGAAAAAGGACAAGAAAGAGAAGAAGAAAGGGGAGAAAATACCCCACGACAAAACAAAAGGAACAAAAGAAAAAAGAACAAGACACGCAGAACCGGGATCAGAATGGAACCCAAACCTGAAAATTTTGAAAGTTTCAGGATCTGGTTCTAGTTCTGGTTCTGGGTCCGCCAGAACAACACAAAAAGACCCAAGGAAGAGGGGAAACCCCCAAGACACAGGACACAAAACAGAAAGGAAAATGACCAAGGGAAAGGCGGAGGCAGGGCCAGGATGGAACACGGATCAAAAACCTCAAAAAGTTCAATGTTCTGATTTAGGACCGGACTCGAATCCGACAGAACAAAAGACACTATGATAAAGGAACTGTCGGAACAGGAACCGGGAATGACGCAAAACCAGAAACTTTTGGATGCAATTCCAAGCTCGATATTGGTCGCGGTTCCACATCCGACATAACAAAAGAAAAAATGCCTAAGGTAGAAAACCAAAGGCCAAAGGAAAATTAAAGAACAAGGGGGACCTAGTTTGTTCCACAAAAAACTGGGGTGGTTATGCAAGGCATAACAGGTACCAGATCTATGTGGAAAGAAGATTGTAGTTTGTGAAAGAAAGATTGGAAGGTGAAGATGCAAGATTGTGAAGATGCCTCCAAAAGGACAGAATGTGACAAAGGAGATGAATGACTTGAAGAGTAAGTATATTAGAGAGATCAGAGAATTTAAAGAAAGGTTGGCAACCTTGGAAACAAGTAAAAGAAGAGATGAAGTTGAAAGCAGTGATTTAGATGATGAAGATGAAGAAGAGTTTGACTATGTTGAGGAAGAACTTGATCCAGAATATCATAAAATGGCCAAATTGTTGAAGGTAGTCAAAGGTGACAAACATAAAGTGAATATTGATGTTCAAAAGTTTGGTGGAAACTTGAATAAAGAAGAGTTGTTAGATTGGATAGCACTTTGGACAACTATTTTGAGTGTGAATACATTCCAGAGGAATAGAAAGTCAAGATTGCAAAAACAAAGCTAAAAGGTCACGCACTTTTGTGGTGGAATTATCTGTAGTTAGAAAGAAGGAAGTACAGTAAATCCAAAATTGTAACATGGGACAATATGGTAGCCAAGATGAAAGGTAAATTTCTCCCTTCTGATTATTCTATTTAGATGTTTAAGAGGTTGCAAAGTTTAAGGAAAGAGGAAATGGATGTAAAATCATACATTGAAGAGTTTTACAAATTAAGCATGAGATCTAACCATAGTGAAAATGAAGATGAGAAAATTACTAGGTACTTGGGTGGTTTGAGATTTAATATACAGGATGAATTGGCTTTAACAAATCCCAGGAGTGTAGAAGAATGTTATCAAATGGCACTGAAGGTTGAAGAAAAAGTAAAAAGAAGACAAGAGAAGACAGTTAGAGGAAGAGACAACATAACAAGAGGAAGAGGATCTTTCTCTACACCAAGACACATAAATGAGAATCAAGAAGAACGAAACAAAAGGGATGAGAAAGTTGCAGATTTTAGAGGTGGTTATAGAGGCACAAAGGGCAGATTTGGTGGTGGAAGGAATCCTAACATTTTTGTAGGTAGGTGTTTCAATTGCCAAGAGTTTGGTGATCCTTCTTGGAAATGCCCTAAATTTTTTGGTTCAACATCAAGTGGAGGAGAAAGGAAAACTAAAAGAAGAGCACAAATTGTTCAAGAGGATGAAGCTGAAAGTTCAAACTCCAATAGTATTCATGTTGTTCCTGAAGTAGGTGAAATTTTGATGATGAAGAGACAATTCCTGAAGACTTCCAAGGAGAAGGAGCTGATTCAAAGAAGAGAATTGTTTAGGATAGCCTGCGGATGCAAAAACAAGGTATCCAAGGTGATAGTTGATTTTGGATGCACTAATAACATGGTATCTAGTGAAATGGTGGATAAATTGAATTTGGAAAGAGTACCTAGAGAAAATACATACAAAGTGTCTTGTGTTAGTGATAAACAATCCATTGTGGTGAGTGAACAAGCTTCAGTTGAATTTCAAATTGGTAGATACAGGGATAAAGTTTTTTGTGACATTTTTCCTATGAGTTGTTGCCATATGTTGCTAGGAAGGACCTGGTAGTTTGACAGGTCAGAAATGTATAATGGGAGACAAAACACTTATTCAATTGAAAAATATGGGAGAACATACATTTTAACTCCATTGAATGAAGAGGCAAAGGAGAAAGGTGAGATTATCATGATTGGGAGAAAAGAGTTTATGAGTGTTGAATAAAGTAAGAATAAAGGGTTGGCAGCCAATACAAGGCATGAAAAAGTTGGGACAGTAGATAGAAGAAGTGAAAATAATTTGCAGTCATTTGTGAAGAAGAATGCTTTTATGTGGAAGAAGAAGGCAGCTGGAATGGTGTCTTAGGTTAGTACAGTAAATATTGAGAGTGAAATGCTTGTAGAAAAGCAAGAAAACAGTGAAGGAATATTGGTTGGGACAGTTATGTGCCCTGTGGTCATGAAACAAGTGAAGAAGCAAAAAAATGGAGAAAAAAAAGGTTTGTAAGGTTGTTAGGACAAAGAAAAAGGTATTTGTAGGTATGATAAAGACTGATAAGTGTGATGGTACAGTTGATAGTGGTAAACATGCAGTTAAAAAGGCTAGTGGACAGTGGTTTAAGCATGAAGAAGCAAAGAGGAAAGTGATGAAAGTTGATAGAGTGTTGAGTATACAGGTAAAAGAGAGTGTTGCATCAAAATTTGATGCTGGAAAAGTTAAGGAACACCCCACAGTATAGTATGTACAGTTGGAGCATGTTTCAAGAGAAGACATTGACAAGAATGCTAAGGATAGTGAATAAAAAAGGAAAGGTGAACCTATTGAAGGAAAAAATGAAGGTCAAAAGCATGAAGGGCACAAAGGAGGAAAAGTTACATCAATCTTTCCAAGATACTTTGAAAAATTACAAGTTGGGGTGTATGGTGCAGGGGCACCTTTGATAAAAAATTGTCAATCAAGGATGATATTGTGTAGGCTTTAGGTTTTGGTTTGTTTTGTCTAAATAAGGTCTTGGAGACCATTTTATATTTTACTTAGTCAAGTTTGAGTCATTTTAGATGGTTACTAGGGGTTTAAAAGGTCTAGTTTGCAAAAAGTGCAAAATATTGAAAAGTTGCTAAAAGTTGCAAAATTGCATTTTTAGGGAATACAAATGGTCAAGTCATTTTAAAAGTCAGTTTAGGCAGTTTTAGGAGTTGGATTTGGAGGGAAAAGGTATAAAATAGGTTTTAGACTCATTGTATGGGTTGTTGTGAAGTTTTTAGAAGAATTCCAATCAATAAAATTACTGTTTTCCTCAAATTTTTGATTTTTTCCTCTATACAATGATATTTCTAAAGATTGTACAGCCCGTACATTCCCCATACTTCTAAGTTTTGAATTGGAAGTTGTATTATGGTGAATTAAATTTCTAATCCTTCAAGTTTGGTGATTTTTTATTGAATTTTGCAAAATTTATTGAGATTTTACTAAATCTACCTGTGAAAGACAGTTTTAAGGGTTTTGTTGAGTTAATTTGCAAAATGGACCCATTCCACCTTCTGTGATGCCTGTACCTCAGTGGAATGGGTGTATACAATTAGTGTAGGGTGTGAACATGTTTTTTGAATGTAGGGGAGGTCAAGTAATGTGTTGGGAATGGCCCTAGAGGGGAAAATTGTGTTTTCCAAGTGAAAAGGAGAGGTTTTGACATGGTAAAGTGTGAATTATGTTGGGGAAACATTGTTTGATGATAAATTGAGAATGTAAAGTCCTAATATGACCTAATTGAGGTGGATGCAAAGTTGTGTGAGGGTTGGAAGTGAGACTTTCAATAAAACCCCAGGTTTTTGGCTTAAAAGGAGGGTTTTTGGTTTTGGCACTTGGGTGAGTAAATTTCTAAGAATAAATTGAAGAATGATTGGTTTGATTACATGTAGATTTCTTCCTAATTGAGTTTATAGTTTTGGGAAAGTTTTAAGACAAGTTTCTTTGTTAAAGTGACCTAATTTGAGGTCTAGTTGTCATAGAAACCCTGTTTTGAGAAAGTTGTATCAAAGAAGCCTATTGACTGTTTTGGTATGTTTTTGTGGATCCAAATGGGTGATTGAAAACCTACTGGTACAGATCTGAGAGGACCTCACTGGAAAGATATACCCGATTGAGTGAGTTTGCAATGCTAGAAGGGGTTGAGTGGATTTGAAGAGATAGTGAGAATTTTAAGGTTTGATGATTTGATAAGTTGTGGTTTTGGGTTGAGTTTGAGTTGTGTGGTTGCAGGACCTCCCTTGGTTGCTATCATTATCTCAAAGTGATAATGAATGAGAGGGTAGTCACTCCACAGGTACAACCCCTATGATAAGTGAGTAATAGGTGAACATAGGAACACGAGACAGTCACATGTATAGTATGGGGTGTGTCAAAGGTTTCTAGTCCATAGTTCATACCACACAAACAAAAGACCTAGTGAGGGTATTCACAAGTCAATGAAAAAGTTCAAGTAGAATAAGGTAAAATATATCAATGATTAAGGCACAAAAGACATTCCAAACCAAGGTTATAATCATCAAGTGAAGAATATTATAGTCACCAAAGTGACAGTCCTAAACATGAGAGAATTGTTCAATAGTAGCAAGACGGTTCAGAGAATAAGAGGGTATCCTATAGCGATATTTTACAATATCATGATATAGTGATAGACCTTGTTCACATGAAGAAACACCTACAAAATACTATGGTGACAAGTAGGTGATAGACCGTACATGAATTTTGATCTAAGATTTGGTTTTCATGAATGTGTTTCGATGTCAACATCAAGAGAGATCATGGAGAGACATGGTTTTTTAGAAGAATGAAAAATGACAGTCCTTGAAAGAAGCAATCATCATGGAGTATAAGATAGTCATAATAAAATGAAGATAAACCTATGAAACCATTGTATAGTCATATTTAAGGGACTTAGTAGCATCAAAAGACAAGATATTATAGGCCTAAGATGGTTTTGATATGAAAGGACAACCAATATGAAGTTCCAAAAGCACAATGAAGATGAAATTGACAGAACATGAAGATCATCATCTTCTATTAACAAGGGGTAGACACTTATATCATGATGCTATGATTAAAGTCATGCAATATTGATATAGGGCATGTCAAGAGTAGGTTTGTGATAGTTAAAACAATGGATGACTATCACCATGTAAGGACAATATATGTAGAGCACTATCATAAAGAAGATATACCATGATAAGAATTCATCAAAGAATCTTTATAAAGTCAAGTCAACATGAATTTTTTTAAAAAATAATGGATCGCCATGCTAAGGACAGTAGAACCTAGAAAGTGCAATGTCAAGTGAAAGAGAAAAACTGCAATGATCAGGACAATCCTCCATAAGGATAGTCATCATTAACAAAAGAATAAGGTAAATAAATACATAAAAAGGATAGTCACATAGGATGCCAATAGGATAGCCATTTGTGAGATAAAAGACACTAATTACAATATATGATAAAAAATCATGATAGAGGTTTATAGGGTTTGAATGGCAGATCTAGAGATAATTATAGGGTTTTTTAATGCTTCTGATTATGGATAGAAAAAATTCAAAGTCAAGAATGTGCATATTAAAGGTGTAGGTAATTTTTTTAATGACTTAACACTTAGGGTCATATTGTGGATAAAAACAGTCAAAGATGCAGTCTATAGTAAAGGAAAGCACAAGACATCACAATCAAAGTGCATCCAAAATTTATAAATGTTAAGAGATCTTATGACCATTAAAATCAATATTTTAGGCAATGTAGTAATGGAAAAAGTATCCCTTTTCCTTACTTAATTCAAGAATAATTAACAATAAATGAGCCTAATGTTGCCTTGATTTAGTGTTGTAGTGCGTTTTACACATTCACATTAGGTTTAGGACCCTTTTTAATAAAATGGACTTAAAAATTCCTTATTTAGGGTGCTGTAAAGTGTATCTTTACCCTATCACTCTAGTCTAGGGATTTATTAATTAATTAAGGTTAATTTTTCCTTAATTGGTCCTTTAAATTCAAATTCAAGCCTAATTTATTGCATTTTTTGAGCTATAAAGCCCGAAACTCATTAATAATATTTCACAACACTTAATTTGGAAAGGTTTGTGTCCTAGGATAGTGACCTAGGACCCATTCTCCACTTGGAGAATGGGTCCTCGTTAGGTCTGAGGACCCCCTTTTGGAATTTTATTTCACAATCCCCGAAATAGGTCCTAGTTAAGTATGCTAGGACCCATTCGCCCTATGGTGAATGGGTCCTCCTTAACTTAGGACACCCCTTTTTGAACATATTCTTGGTAGGATTTTAGTGATTTCAAATCCTAGATTCGATGCCAGTTTGTGTTATTTGAATTTTGGGATTAAATCTTAAGTTAAGTATAAATATAAGGTTATTTTACATAGTTTCATCCTAGATCTTCATAAGAAATCAAGATTACTTTCACAAGAGCATTATAGAGCATTCAAGAGAATTCAAGGGAAAATTGTTGAAGTTTATTGTAGCCATCAAAGGTCACATCATCATGTCAAAGGCATAGTGCATCATGCATGTTGTTGAGCTAATGTGTTGGTGTAGTATTGAAGATCTAATTCAAGCATTGTTTCAAATCCAAATTCAAGATCAAGATCTACATTCCTTAAAGAAAATTGATACTAGATTGTTGATTTATCATCCAATAATTCATCCAAGGTATCATTTTTTCATGTTTCATATTTCATGTTCATGTTTCATTGTTTCATCATAAGGTTTAATTACCAAAATTGGGTTTGACGAAGGAAAACCCCTATTCCCTAACAATCAAAAAAATTTCTCCTCTTTGATGTGTGATTGTAGGATCTAGATTGAAGATCAAGTGGAGAATAAAAAGTTGCAAAGTTGTAAAAGTTGTCACCTTTCTTGCAAGATTATAGAAATTACTCTATAGAATTAATTTCTGACTTTTGGGAGCTGAACACTTGGGATCTGGGAGTGCAAAAATTGAAGAAAAAGATCCCAAAATTGATTTTCCAGAACCCTAACAAGGACCCATTCGCCACTGGGCGAATGAGTCCTCAGTGAGGCCTAAAACAACACTTTTTCATAAAAGGTACACATCATTTTAGCATATAAAGACCTTCCTTTTTACTATTATAACGGTTAGGTTTGTTTTCTTATTGTTATTTATGCATTATAACCCTCATAATTGAGTGAAACATCAAGCCAAAAATTGGGTGTACCCATTTGATTAACCCCATTTGGGTATACCCTCTTTTTCTATGTTTCATTTTGGTGAACCCGACATTTTGAGCATTATATATTTCTGATTTTAGAGTCCTTTTAACCCTAGATCTTAGTTTTTCATTATATTTTCATTGAATTTAGGGTTCTTTCATCTTGCATTAGTAAAAATTGCATTTAGGGTAAACTTGCATGTTTGCATTTCTTATATTCATCTAAAAAAACAAAAAAATTGCATTATATATGAGTTTGTTTTGTATAGTGTTAACATTGACATCATCATTCAATCATTTAGATTCACATTGCACATTAGATCATTTCCACTACTCTACTTAGTCAAAATTCCTCTCCCAACACCTCCCTTGTGAGAATGCTTCGGTGAAAGAAGATGTAATCATGGACAATCATAGAAATCACATTTGTGAAGAGGCTATCTTGGTGTTAAGAGATCCAATGATTGAAAGTTATAGAATTATTTATCTTCCTAGTGTCCCTAACATTTGGAAAGGTCTATTTGAACAAAAGGATTCAATCATGGGTGATCCCATAATATTGGTTTACAATTACGTTGAGGAAGGAAAATTGCAGAAAAGCTCCCATGAATTTCTTTTTTGGTTTTTAGGGGTTCGCACGAATTGGGGTGTTCATATGGACCCAAAATGGGTTCGCTTGAACCCCCCTTCAAGCGAACCCTCTTTAATGATGGGATCCACCATTTGGCACCTTTTTTAAAATGAAGAAAAAGGAAAATTCAAAGAAAAGAGGGGTTTGTATGGACCCCCCTTCGAGCAAAACCCCCTTCACTCGAAAGGGTTAGGGGGTTCACTCGAAAGGGGGGGTCCATACGAACCCACCTTTTTCCCCTTTATCCTCCTCTTCTACCAAATCTCTGCAAAATTTTACCTTTCGAAGCTCAAGTTGAGGATGAAAATGGAGGAGACTTCACAAACCCAACTGGATGATGGTAGTCCTCAGAATGAGCTATCCATTAAATATAATTTTAATATGTTTTGGTTTTATTAAGATTTTTTTTTATTTTGATTAAAATCAATCTATTCTGCACATGTGGAAAAATAGTAGATTATCATTTTTTTTGAAAAATATCAGTGCACTAGATATTGATGTCCCCAATCCAACAAAAAAAAAAGAATTTCGATACATACAAAAAAAATATGTTTAGCCAATAAATCATGTCAAATATTGTAACTGGTTTGACTTTGAAACTTAATTAAGAAAAAATATTTAATGAAATTCTATGAAACCAATTCCATGCACTAGATATCATAGTTATGAATCTAAATTCAAAAAAAATCAGAATTTTATCCTTCATAGAAAAAAAGTTGTGTTTGCCACTAACGTCACTCTTTAAAAATGGCGTTTATTGTTAAAAACTAGTTTTTGAAGGAGATGGAAAAAGAAGTGCAATCTGATTCCAAATTTTTAGAAAAAAATATATTTAGAATCTACAAACAAAATGTCACAAATCACTAGTTTGCATCATCTTCAAATTCCTCACGATTTAGCCGCTATAGGTGCCCAAAAGTGAATATTTGGTTAAAAAAATTTAGTTCAATGTCCAGTTTGGCCAAAAATTGTAAACTAGTATTGTGGGATCACCCTCATTGGTAAGATTAAAACTCATAGTTGTTCTTCTCTTGATGTCTCCCTTATTTGCAGTGAAGCTACTTTACAAAATATAACCATGGAATGTGATGAACTGCTTGTTTTCTCTTGTCCTAAAAGCTCTCCTACTAGGGTAGATATTATGACACAAGAATAAGACCTTAGAGAAAAAGGATGAAATCATAGACAATCATAACAATCAAATTTGTGAGGAAGATACCTTAGTGTTAGAATATCCATTCGATGATATCCATGAGAATCCTATTTCTCTCCCTTCCCTTAGGGAAAACATTATTGAACAAGAGAATGCCATCATTGATAAACAAGAAAACCCAACCATTGATGAGTCCCCTACTTGCGATGAAGTTATTTTAGAAGAAAAAAACATTGAATTTAATGAACATCTAGTTTGTTGCTCTCCTAAAATCTCTCCTACTAGGGAGGACATCGTGGTGCAAGAAAAAGAGAACATGGACACATGTATTTCAAGCAATAATAATGAGGCTTCCTTAGATGAAGATGATGAAGTGACATTAGACTCCCCTTCAATAAGAGATCATGAAAATAAGGACAATCCTTTTGAGGTTATGCACATTAGATATCCCTTGAAGTGGTCTCTTGAGCCACTTCTTACCATTTATCTACCCTCATAACAACCACAAGTTTAAAATAAACACGTACTTATCTTAGAACCACCTAAAAGGAAACCCAATAATAATAATGTTTTTCAAAAACTGAGTTACAATACTGTTGCTCATACATATAACACTAGGAACAATCGACAACCAATAAAATCAACTCAAACATCCCTCCCATTGCCTAACCCTATCTTTCCTAGTGCTCCTCATTTTCCTTTACAAAGTGGAAAGGGGTATGATCTTGTTGAACAACTTAAGAATACTTCTGCTAAGATATCCTTATGGGACCTTATTCAAGCCTCACCTTTTTATCATAACATGCTTCAAGGTGATTTACAACAAGTTCCTACTCCTCCTAATGTGAAATCAAATGATGTGGTAGCCAAAATTCAAGCTATAATTCTGGCCAACTTATACATTACCTTCTGTTCCATCAAGATGAGTTACCTTTGTTATAAGAGCAAAAAAAAATGAAGCTTTCATGATAATAGCTCACATTAATCGAATAGCGATAAAGAGAACTCTTGTTGATAGTGGCTCAGTCCTTAACATGTGTAGTATAAACCTTCTTGATAAGATTGAAGTACACAAAAGCCAAATTCAACCTGATTCTTTATCTAATTGTGGGTTTGATAATGTAGAAAAACAACTGCTTGGATTCATCACATTACCTATTAGAGTTGGGAAAGTAACATTAAAAACTCTAGTCCATGTTATGTGTCATGATCTTTCATATAACCTTCTTTTAGGTAGACCATGGATTCATGAGATGAATGGGGTGCCTTCTACCCTTCACTGTAAAATGAAATACATCTATGACAACAAAATTTATACACTCAAAGTTGATCTTGTGCCTAAAAGTTGTTTGATTTATGAGAGAGAAGGATGAGACCCCTTGAAAGTATGTAACCAAACTAAAAAAGTGGAAGTAAAAAAAGAATAAGAACACAAGAAGAACATTGATCAAGTCACTAAGTTTTTAGAAGATGATTGGGGTTCCTTAGATCTCACACCAACATTCATGGGAGAATACAAGATCATAAAAAAAGAGTGAAAATGGAAAATAAAAAGTGGTAATGTCGACACAAAATTCAACACAAAATTTGAAAGCATCCACCTCAAAAACTTTAGAATAAACAAATTACACAACAAACTTTAGAATAAACAAATTACACAACAAACTTTGATGAAGTTGATTATGAGCAACCACCGAATCTGAAAGAAATGAAAAAGCTTTATGGAAGATGTAATGAACTTATGAAACAACTTGGGTATAGTGGAAAAATATGTGGTGATAGAGAACAAGGTATCGATGTCCCTATAGAGCCTAACACACAAGAAACCACTAATGGTCTTGGTTATTGTCCCTCGAAAGAAACAAAAGCATAAAAAAATCCTTTACTTAATATCAACACTCTTACAAAAGATTCTTCCAAGATAACTTTAACTTTGGTGCATTCTAAACTGATAGATACTACATGTGGGAATATCTCAGTAGATAGGCATCAAGTTGATACTTTTTCTACACATTATAATCAATAACATTAGTTGCTACTCATTTTCATGTAATAGTTGTAGGACCATAGTATACTCACTATTGTATGTTTTACATGCATTAAAAAACATTTCCTTTTTTACAAGGAGAAGCATATCATCAATCATCTCAACCCAACCTTGTCTTGCATTAAGTGGGGGCAATGGGCTTAGGTAGTATTGTCCTCGTATGACACTTTTCATTGTATCTTGTGGCTAGTTGACCACTTTCCATTTATATATAAGAGAAGCTTGGGATGTGGATGGCATTCCTTTAGTTGGCTCGCAGGTGACGTACTGAGTTATCTTTAGTTTTGGGGGAAACCCCTGCCTTCCTTAGTCATGATGTAGCTCTATTTTGGGAACATATGACTTAGAATAGGGTTTCCGAGGAAAGCTCTTATGTCTAAGGAGTAAACATTGACTACTTTAAAGCAGTTGCTCACAATAATGGTGTTAGCAACCACTTTAAAGTGGGGGCATACATCGATGACATCTTTCAACATTTTGCATATTTTATGGTGTGATTTTCTTTTTCTTATGATGCATCCTTTCCTTGGTGGTGTCATTGGGTGATGTCCTCCAAGAGTCCGATATGTCTAAGTGTATGAATTTCCCTTAGTGGCATGATATGAAGTAGGGCATCCAATAAGTGGAAATTTGTTATACTTGACTTGTCCTCTCTTGGAGACATTAGGAACAATGTTCCCTAAGAAGAAGACCTTACATGAAGTGAGATCCCCTTGAACAAAATCCTACAGACATAATATTTATAAGAGAATTTAGCATTGTGGTGCCTTATCGAAGTTGTTCAGAGGATAAATTTGATATGGTATGGGAGCCTAATGTGATTCTCTCATTTGCCATATTTTCGGGATACTCACCTAGTGGGCGACCTGAGGTTTCACTACCCTAGAGTGAGCATGTGTATCGTTTGCATAGTGGACATTGAGTTCTACTCGTAAAAAATTCGAGACAAACAACCTAGACGTGGTCTACATCGCGTTGGA
Source organism: Sequoia sempervirens (assembly GCA_007258455.2). NCBI lineage: Eukaryota > Viridiplantae > Streptophyta > Pinopsida > Cupressales > Cupressaceae > Sequoia > Sequoia sempervirens. The sequence goes on along the minus strand of VDFB02193867.1, from coordinate 239,069,585 downwards.
ACAGTAGAAGCTTGATCCTTTATTTTCCTTTGCTTTTCTTGGTCTTTGATAGTGTATGATTCAATATATTTGTTATTGTTGCATACATAAGTGTCTTGAATGTCTACTTTAGTGTGAGTTTGACATGGGGGAAAAATATTACTAAAGTGGAGGCAAAATTTAGTAAAGGAAAAAGTATCCCTTTTCCTTAATTCAGGAATAATTAACAATAAATGAGCCTAATGTTGCCTTGATTTAGTGTTGTAGTATGTTTTACACATTCACATTAGGTTTAGGACCCTTTTTAATAAAATGGACTTAACAATGCCTTATTTAGGGTGTTGTAAAGTGTATCTATATAGTTTCACACTAATCTAGGGCTTTATTAATTAATTGAGGTTAATTTTTCCTTAATGGCCCCTCAAATTCAAATCCAAGCTTAATTTATTGCATTTTCCGAGGGATAAAGCCTAACACTCATTAATAATATTTCACCACACTTAATTTGGCAAGGTTTGTGTCCTAGGATAGTGACCTAGGACCCATCCGCCACCTAGTGAATGGGTCCTCATTAGGTCCTAGGACCACCTTTTGGCATGTTATTTCACAATCCCCGAAACAGGTCCTATTTAAGTATGCTAGGACCCATTTTACCTATGGCGAATGGGTCCTCCTTAACTTAGGACAACCCTTTTTGAACATATTCTTGGTGAGATTTTAGTGATTAAAAATCCTAGATCTAATGTCAGCTTGTGTTATTTGAATTTTAGGATTAAATTTTAAGTTAAGTATAAATATAAGGTTATTTTACATAGTTTCATCCTAGATCTTCATAAGAAATCAAGATTACTTTCACAAGATCACTATAGAGCATTCGAGGGTAGATTATTGAATTTTATTGCAGCCCTCAAAGGTCACTTCATCATGTCAAAGGCATAGTGCATCATGCATGTTGTTGAGCTAATGAGTTGATGTAGTATTGAAGATTCAATTCAAGCATTGTTTAACATCCAAATTCAAGATCAAGATCTACATTCCTTAAATCAACTTCATCCTAGATTGTTGATTTATCATCCAAGACTTCATCCAAGGTATCATTGTTTCATGTTTCATATTTCATGTTCATATTTTATTGTTTCATCATAAGGTTTAATTACCAAAATGGGGTTTGACCAAGGAAAACCCCTATTCCTTAACAATCAACATTTTTTCTCCTCTTTGATGTGTGATTGCAGGTTCTAGATTGAAGATCAAGTGGAGAACAAAAGTTGCAAAAAATGTCAAAGCTATAAAGTTGTAAAAGTTGTCACCTTTCTTACAAGATTATGGAAATTACTCTACAAAATTAATTTTAACTTTCTGATGCAAGGATAGGTGGCTTTCACCTGAACAACTCAATTCAAGTTAGTTTAATCAAAAACTGATTCACAAAATCCTCTCAAGTCACCTCTTCAGTATAACTCTGCCCTATCACAATTAGGTTTGCAGACCTAGTTTGCACAACTTTGCTTCTCAGAGAACCAAACCACCACCAATCACTTGACACATCTAAACATCCTTTAATGCATTCTCAAACATAGGTAAAAATCACTGGTGGTCACTTTTGAACATTCCCTTCAATAACCTAAATCTTCGCTGACCTAGAAGACCAATTAGGTCTATTTATCAAAGAAATTACTCTTGAAATTCTCCACAAATCTTGAACAACCACCCAGACCTTTATGATAGGTAACAAAAATCCTCTTTCAACAACTTTTAGGACTCCAAACCCTCATCTAACTGCTGCTACAGAAAACCCTCTTTTTTCACCATTAAAGGGTAAGGTTTATTCATTATTATGGTTCCCAAACTCATACAAACTTATCACCACCTCCAAAACTTTGGAAAATTCCTGCAAAAACTCAAAAAACATTCACATAGACCTCTCTTTCAAAATTTCATCAAACTCACTCTCTTTCCATCAATTTCATACCCTAATTCTCCATTTTTCTTAGGACAGTCATAGTTTCTCCCCCACAATCCTTCATACAAATCAAATCCTACAATATAAAATCCTAATTATAACTCCCTATTCCCATTAAACTAAGTCATAGTGGTTACAGTATGTGGAATGGGCTTTACTCCATATTTAGGGCCTCAAAACTGCACCTATAGACTAGTGACTATAATTTGAATCAAACTTGCACTATTTTAAACTTGAAACCCTCATATCAAATGAAAAATGCAGGTATCTCACCCCTCTATATTATGCACAAACTTTTAGATTGATTAATTATAGTACGAGGCTATACAAATTGCTGGTAATGCAAAATTTACAGAGAAATACAAAAAAATAAGCAAAAATAGGGGTTATTCTTATTGAATCTTCTTCAAAATATTTTCAACAACCTCTTACATCAATGGATGACATATATTTATAAATTTTTCTCCTAAAACTACCCTCCAAAACATCCAACCAACTTTCATATTCCCATTTGACCGTTGGGTTCCCTGAAAGTCACATTTTTGCATTACAACATTGGCAATTTTGACAACTTTGTCAAATTTTCAATTTTGAACCCCAAACCTTCTAGAGACCTCTAAAATGACCCCATACCATATTTAAATAGTCCAAAAATACTTTATTTATCAAATACTAAGACTTGACACCCTAAAACCCTTCAAAAACCCATATTTACATATTTTACAATTTTGAGCATCATTGACAACATTTGCATCCCTTTACAAAATTGAACTCCCAAATACATTCAAATGATCAATTAGATCTTATTGAAATAATTTAAGAACAAAAAATCCTAAAAAACCCTATCTTCATGCAAACTTGATCAAACTTAGATGAAAGTAAATGGGTGCTCCTACACCATGCAACCGCCTTTAAAAAATTTCCAAGTCTCTTGGAAATGAACTGTAGATTGCTCCATCTTGTTTTCTACACCTCCTTGCTCTTCAATTTCTCTTTTTATTTTCCTTTTAAGCATATAATATTGTATTTTGACACCATCACTAAAACCATACTGCTTATCACCTATCTTTTCCTTCTTTTGCATTGACTGCCCTGATAAACACCTCTTGACTATCCCTTCTCTTCTGGCTGACCTTCTTCTTGCTTTAACACCTAAAAATAATATTTTCCCCAACCTTGAGTTCATCTTCCTCTTTCCTATCTTTGTCTTCACATTTGAAACTATTCTCTTGTCCTTGAATCTCCTTCTCTTTTCCATGCTCTTTTGTATTCATATTTCTTTTCTCATTATCCTCTGTCCTGACAGACTTTTTCACCCCTGTATTATCAGTACTTGGCTTCCCTGCAACTTTATTATCAATTATAGGAAAAAATATTGTCCCAACCTCTATCCCTTCTTGCCTTTTCAATTCACTTTCTATATTTTCTCCCTTGTCTTTCTCTAACTCAGTCTTAATCACCTTTTTCTCACCACCTTTATTGCTTCTCATGATTGTGGTAGCCCGCAACTTTACTGTCTTCTCATTTCCTGACCTAGAAGTGGCTGCAAATGTCCTTTTTCCTTCTTGATTATCTCCTTCAAACCTTTCATCTTCTTTCTTACCAAAATTAATAACCTTGGCTGCCTTGTTTTTCTCTTTTCCATCCTCTTGCAATGGGGTTAGTATAAAATTGACACCATCCTTCAAAATCTGAAATGTGTTAGCTCTCCCATCATAGATTAAGTGCCTATCAAATTTCCATGGTCTTCCAAGGAGTAAATGGCAACAACTCATTGGTAAGATATCACAAATCACTTTATCCATATATTCACCAATTTAAAATTCAACTAATGCTTACTCTTTAACAATAATAGATTGATTATCACTCACCCATGAAGCTTGATATGATGTTTCAAGAAGGATCCTTTCTAACTGTAACTTGTCAACCATTTCACAAGATACTATGTTATCTATAGATCCTGAATCTATTACAAATTTACACACCTTACCTTTTCACTTTCAAGTTGTCTTGAACAATTTCATTCTTTGAGCCATTTCCTTCTCCTTGGATGCTTGAAACAAAGTCCTTCTCACCATAAAAATTTCTCCAACTTCAGGTGCAACACGTAGAGTATTTGAATTTGAACTTTCACACTCATCTTCTTGGGAAATCTGAGCTCTTCTTTCATTCTTCTTTTCTCCACCACTAGATGTTGAACCAAGATTTTTAGGACATTTCCAAGCAGGGTGACCGTAATCACCACACTTATAACACCTGCCTGCAAAAATGTTAGGATTCCTACCATCAAATCTGCCTCTTGACCCCCTGAATCTACCTCTGAAATCTGCAACTAGTTCTTGTCCTTTATGTGCATCACCTTGACTTTCATTGACTTGTCTAGAAGAGGAAAATGTTCCTATGCCCCTTGAAGTGTTGCCCCTTCATCTTGTTTAATTTTCTTGTCTCCTTTTAATCTTTTCTTCTGCTCTTATTACCATTTGATAACATTCTTCAATTGTTTTTGGATTATGCAAACTTATCTTATCTTGGATGTTAAATCTCAACCCACTAAGGTTCTTGACCACTTTCTCAACATCATCTACCATATGTCCTTCCCTTATGCTCAGTTTATAAAATTCATTAGTATAGGTTTTCACATCCATTTCTCTTTGCTTTAAATCTTGAAGTTTCTTTAACATTTGAATAACATACTCATTTGGAAAAAAATTACCCTTTAACTTAGCTACCATCCTATCCCATGAAGAAATTTTAGACTTACCTCTTCTCGTCCTCTCTGTTTGTTCATAATCCCACCAAACTAATGCATGCCCCTTCAATTTAGTCTTGGCTATCTTAACATTTTACTCATCAGATACTTCCTCACATTTAAAGAAGTTTTCTAAAGAAAAAATCCAATCTAACAATGCTTCTTCATCTAAAGTACCATCATACATTGGTAATTCAACTTTTACCTTGTGCTTATTACCTTTTACTACCTTCAGTAACTTGGCCATTCTTTGGTCTTTAGGATCCAACTCCTCATCAACATCTTCATATTATTCCTCTTCTTCATCTTCAGTTTCACTTTCATCTCCCATAATCATTCCTCTCCCATAATCATTCCTCTCTTTTTTCTTGTCTCAACATTCTCCAACCTTGTTGCAAATCTCTTTTGGAATTCTTGCAACTTCCTCATCTCCCTCTCAATCTTCTCTTCCATCTCTTGCATCTTTCTTACCACATTATCTCTTTTTGGAGGCATCTTGATACTTTGACTGTTCAACTTCCTACTTTCTTCTCTTCAATTAACAAACTTCAATCTTCAAAAGATCTATTCTCTATGCTCTAATACAAACTAATGCAAGGATAGGTGGCTTTCACCTAAAAAACTCAATTCAAGTTAGTTTAATCAACAATTGATTCACAAAACCCTCTCAAGTCACCTCTTCAGTATAACTCTGCCTTATCACAATTAAGTCCATAGGCCTAGTTTGCACAACGTTTCTTCTCATAGAACCACACCACAACCAATCACTTGACACATCCAAACACCCTTTAATGCATTATCAAACATAGGTAAAAATCACTGGTGGTCACTTTTGAACATTCCCTTCAAAAACCTGAATCTTCGTTGACCTAAAAGACCAATTAGGTTTATTTATCAAAGAAAGTACTCTTCAAATTCTCCACCAATCTTGAAAAACCACCCAAAAATTTAGGATAGGTAACAAAAAAACCTCTTTCAACAAATTTTAGGACTCCAAACCCTCATCTAATTGCTGCTATAGAAAACCCTCATTTTTCACCATTAAAGGGTAGGGTTTATTCATTCTTATGGTTCCCAAAATCATACAGACTTATCACCTCCTCCAACACTTTGAAAAATTCCTGCACAAACTCACAAAACATTCACATAGCCCTTTCTTTCAAAATTTCATCAAACTTACTCTCTTTTGCATCAATTTCATACCCTAATTCTCCATTTTTCTTAGGATAGTCATAGTTTCTCACCTACAATCCTTCATACAGATCAAATCCTAAAATATACCATCCTAATTCTAACTCCATATTCCTATTCCACTTAGTCACAGTGGTTACAGTATGTGGGAAGGGCTTTACTCCATATTTACGACCGCAAAACTTCAAAACTGCACCTATAGACTGATGACTGTAATTTGAATCAAACTTGCACTATTTTCAAATTGAAACCCTCAAATCAAATGAAAAATGTAGGTATCTCACCCCTCTACAGTATGTAAAAATTTTTATATTGATTAATTACAAAATGGGGCTGTACAAATTGTTGGTAATGCAAAATTTACAGATAAATACAAAAATTTAAGCAAAAACAAGGGTTACTCTTATTGAATCTTCTTCAAAATATTTTCAACAACCTCTCACATCGATGGATGAAATATATTTATACATGTATCTCCTAAAATTTCCCTCCAAACTGTCCAACCAACTTTCATATTCCCATTTGACCATTGGGTTCCCTGAAAGTTACATTTTTGCATTACAACATTGGCAATTTTGACAACTCTGTCAATTTTTCAATTTTGAACCCCAAACCTTCTAGAGACCTCTAAAATGACCCCATACCATATTTAAATAGTCCAAAAATACTTTATTTATCAAAACCTAAGACTTGACACCCTAAAACCCTTCAAAAACCCATATTTACATATTTTGCAATTTTGAGCATCATTGACAACATTTGCATCCCTTTACAAAATTGAACTCCCAAATACATTCAAATGATCAATTAGACCTTATTGACATACTTTAAGACCAAAAAATCCTAAAACAACCTATCTTCATGCAAACTTGATCAAACTCAGATGAAAGTAAATGGGTGCTCCTGCACCACTTTCGGGAGATGAACTCCTGGGATCTAGGAGTGTAGACATTGAAGAATATGATCTTGAAAATTATTTTCTAGAACCCTAATAGCGACCCATTCACCACTGGGCGAATGAGTCCTTAGTGAGGCCCGAAACAACAATTTTTCAAAAAGGTACACATCATTTCAACATCTAAAAGCCTTCCTTTTTACTATTATAATGGTTAGGTTTGGTTTTTGACTATTTTTGATGCATTATACCCCTCATAATTGAGTGAAACATCAAGCCAAAAATTGGGTGTACCCATTTGATTAACCCCATTTGGGTATACCCTCTTTTTCTATGTTT